>OY821521.1:140016974-140616974 GCA_963682025.1 Cordilura impudica
CTTGCATTGATATTAAGCAATCCACCTCTTGCCCTAATTAATAAACCAGTGATACGCCATGAAAAATGTGCAAGTAAAGGTGCAGAGTAGTAATTTAGATCATGAAACTGAGAATTTGTTGCCGATATTATATTATCATGTCGTTCTTTAGTTTTTAGTAAGATTAATATTGATTTCCAATATGTGCACAACGGACTAGAACCATCAGTATTGAACTGAACAAAATCGCAGAGCGTATACCATTCTTTTGCCCAATGAACATTTAATTCAATGATTTTTTGTAAGAATTTTTGGGAGTCTATTATTAGTCATATTCAGAACTTTGTTTATATAAGGAAAGTGCAGTTTAAGTGTCGAAGTATACAATGTATCCAGGCCAGCTTCAAGTAGGTCATGTAATTGGGTGTTGTTTCTGGTATATATAACATCTTTTTTACAAAAAACTTTAGTAATTTCTCCACATCATCATATTTCTGGTATCCTCAAATTTGTGCAGCATAAAACATAGTAGTAGTTCATTGTTTTTGGATATATGTGGTTTTTTATGTATTTTGACAATGTTGAATTAATTGGCACTTTGGATGCAGCTAGTTTGTTGTTTAAATTTTTTTTTTAAAAATAAGTTATCCGAGACGTCAACACCAAGATACTTGTAGCAATTAACAATTTCAATAGCTTCTACCCCAAATTGCCAGTTCAAGTTTCTAGAAATTATTGTGCCTGAACGAAATACCATGATTTTAGATTTACTAATATAAGAATTTAAGCATCAAGTAGAACAATAACTATACAGAACATCAATCATGGTTTGCGGTTCAGCTGGGGATTCTGACAAAATAACAATATCTTCCGCATAAAAAAGAATTTTTACATTTATATCTGTGATATTTATACCAAAAAGCAGCTCATCAGCCAAATAGTTAATGTACAACGAAAGTAGAATTGGGCTCAATACACAGCCCAGTTCTACGCCAATTTCAACAGTAAAAGGATCGGAGAAAGAGTCACCGTCCCATATTCGTCTTTCGTTATTTTCATAAACACATTGAAAAACTCTTATTATCTTTGACGATAGCCCAAGGCAGGAAATAGTTTCTTGGAATCGTATCAAAAGCGGACGAAAAATCCACGAAGAAATCATATGTATTTTTACCATAAGTTATACGATTTAATAAAATAGAATTGAAATTTTTACATAGACCAGCAATTAACGATAACCCTCGATAATTTGTTGGCAAGCTTAGATCCCCTTTTTTAAAAAGTGAATGAATATTGGTCTCGAAAGCTGGTTGGGATTTTTTCATGTAGAAACAATTTGTTGAAGGCAGATAATATCTCATTTACAAAACAATCAGGCGTGTATTTATATAATTCATAACAGATACCGTCCTGACCGGGGGCTTTATCATGTTTCAAAGTTCTCATGACTCTAGAAATTTCACAGAATTCTATAGGTGAATCTAATAAGGCGTCTGTAACATATGGCATGGCCCAACTAATTGTATGAATGTTATTATATTTTTTGTAACACAGTGCTAAAATGCGAAAAGAAATCGTTAGATTGTAAATAACCTGTAGCGACATAAGTTTTTGACCTCATAGAGTTTGCCAATTTGCACCATTCCACTCTATTCAGTTGCTCTATGTTTTTATTGTAATATTCGAAATTTAGAGACTTAGTTCCAGCTGCAAAATATCGCGATTTATTGAGAAGTGTGTGTTGTATTCTATATATTTTGAGTCTTTCAAGCATATGTTTACGAGATCGAGCACATTTCCAGTCAAACCATTTTTGTTTTGGTTCAAAAAGGGTTTGTTTACTCGTTTAACATTAGCTTGTTTTGTTTTATTTGTAGTTGACGCAATCAATTCATCTACAGATATATTAGATTGTAGATCGATGACATTAGCGATATAGCTGAGGTTTTCCGCATATTTAGCTGTAAACTTATTATTCCAGCGTAATTTCGAAAGAGAAGATTTGCCATTGCTATTAACGTTTAAACATGCGGTCCTTAAATTCATGCAATCGTGAAATCATCTACATATTTTAAGAAGCTATGTGAACAAATGCCATAATCAATGACAGAATTACCCATACCTCCATTAAAACTGAATTCACCTTGTGCATCATTTTAAGTTCTACCATTAAGCACTATGCCACCAACGTTGTCAATCAAATTCATTAGTCTTTTACCTTGGGCATTCAGTTCATTGTCCTTTGAACATCTATATTCACATCTAGAACTATTTTATCTAGAACTTGCTCTTCTTGAATTCCATGAATTTATCCATGTCACATTTGCAGTTAGAACAGTTCAACTATCTTGGTATAAAATAAAACAAATTTTCTTATAGTTTTGCAGATAACACAGCATTATTAAAAAGGTTTACATATGTAAACGCGTAAGTTTTCTGAAGTTCCTTTCTGAAGCCGCATAAGCAAACACGACTTGTACGTCCAGCTTTATTAGTTTTATTTGCTGGTATTCAATTTAAAGTGCAGTTTTTAAAATACAGTGTAAAACGATGTTGGTTTTCAGCAGTAACATGAGTTTCAAACAGGAAAAAAATATCGAATTTGTTTATATAAGGTAAAAAGTTTCCAAAATTAATTGATTTCGCAAGATTCGCTACATTATAAGAAACTAAACGGCATAGATTAAATTGTTATTGTGTTGCGTAATTTTCATTGTTTTCACCCATTTTTAACAGCAACATTAATAGAATTTGCCATAACGTTTCCATTTGACTACGTATATTTTGTGTCGTTTATAAAAATACAGAATTCTCCGAGTCTAACTTTGACAGTTTTCTGAGTTTGTGATATATGTTCGCTGAGTTGCCTTTGCTTATATCGAACATTTTCTTCCTCCTCTGTGTAATCCTTTTAGATAAACACTTTTTGACCTTTTAACTTATTTTTAGCAGAAATGACGTTGTTAGAATGCATATTTGACTCTAAACAAAAAGGAAGTGATCTTCCTGACGAAATCATTCGCGTTGAAACTACATTAATATCCATTTTGAGCACTTTTGAGCATATATTTAAAAACTGAGTTTTGGTAGCAGTTATACAGTGCGTTCATAAATGATAGCACATTTGATAATCTGTGAATCAATGTTATATAAAATTTTAACTATACCTGCTATAGTTATTATTTCTTTGCTGGACTTACATTACTATGTTTTCTTTCCAAAAATAAACGTATGTTACCCAAAACTCCCCTTAATTAGAAATACCGTTATTAAAATCTCTTACATCCCAATACTTAGCATATTAAAGCGTTCAAATAGAATAGCACAAATGCAACAAAGTCTTTGTTTAACAAAAATAATTAATTAATTCCTTTATTTATTTAACAAAAATAACAAAAGTAATAAAAATAACATCATCTTAATAATTTATAACACCACCTTTTGCATTAATGCACTCAAATATTCAATTTTTCATAGAATTTATTAATATATTCAAGAGATCTTGATTAAGTGCTTCTCATTCATTGAAAATTGAAATTTTTATTTCATTTACATTCATGTATTGACGATTGTCAGCGTAAATTCACCTAACGAGAATTCTCCATATGTTTCCTATGGTGTTCATATCAATCAAGTTTGACTTACGCGTAACATCTTTGAGTTTTTCATTTTTTTTTATGTGTAAATATCTATGCGCTCAGGAAGGGTAAAATCCAATTTCACAATGCAATCACAAAAACAGCGTAAGGGAAAATCAGTGTGCGGTATATGTGGTAAGTGTTTTGGTATATTTAGTAAGCAGAACCACCGAGTTCGCTGTCTGTTTAGCAAAATCACAAATCTTTTTCGTTAATTTTAAATATTTAAGTTATTGACCGCTAGGTGCGCTGTGAGTTTGACATGTTCACAAACTAACAGAGTTGTCTTGTATTAAATATTCAAGTATATATTTGTTTTTGACAGAACTTTTTAGTAAGCAGAACCGCCGAGTTCGCTGTCTGTTTAGCTAAATCACAAATCTTTTTCGTTAATTTTAAATATTCAAGTGCATATTTGCTATTGACAGAACTTTTTTAGTAATTATCTAATGTATTTCAGAAAACATCAAATGTATTTCAGAAAATATAAAATGTATTTCCGAAATTATCAAATATATTTCAGAAAATATCAAATGTATTTCAGAAAACATCAAATGTATTTCAAAAATTATTAAATTTACTTCAGAAAATATGGAATCAATTGAGTCTCAGAAAAATAGTCAGAACGCTATATAAAAATATATTTTTTTAAGTATTACACTTGGTTTGTAATATACCTTGAAAACTGTATATCGTCACCTAAAATGCAAAAGGCCGTAATTAATATTTTTATTTTTTTTACAGGAGAAGCAAAAAACATCATAAAACAAAAACTACATTAAACTTAATACCCAAATTTTAGATTCAATCTAAAAAATAAAGATGGATTTTTATTTATGAAAACAAATTTATGGTAAAATAGTAATTTTTAAGTAAAAGTCCGTAACTACAATACAAAAAGTCAATTTTGAACTTTTTGTTGGTTACGGCCTTTTGCATTTTAGGTGACGATATAAACGTGAAGTCCGCATCTTTTTTGGATTAAAAGGCCGCCCTTGAAAGTTTATTTTCCAGTGCATAACAAATAAGTCCAAATATTGCTAAACATTTTCTGCGACTCCAAGTCACTAATAGAAACAATAATAACTTTTCGGTATTGTATATTGTGTACCAAAATTTATATATATCTACAATATTTGTATGCTAGGCGATTTCTTGTGACTGATGTTTTGTTCTACCGTCTTATCCCGATTTTGACCAAACGTATATTATTTGAGAGGTATTTCTTTTTATCCGATTTGCAGATTTACAGATTTTTAAATTTTTTCCTTTCTTTTGAGTAAATTGCATTTAAAGTTGCTACTAACCCATACATAAAATTACACATATGCTATGTGTGTTTTATTAAATTTGTTAATGTGTTTGTAATAGAAATGAGTTTGTTTTTTGTGTTGATTTGCGAATTGGCTATAATTGATTAGCATACTTTTAGGGTCTTTATTTAATGAGAAAATAAAATTTCCTAGAATTTGCACTCGAATTTCGAGGGCTGGAATCTGCTAGTATGGATTAATATGTTAAGAATTTTTAACCTTTATTTGCCGTTTTTCCTCCTTAAATGGCCGGATTTTGTAAAAATTAATCCTGAGCCCATCTTTGTTTCTCAGATGGAGTCTACGCACCAAATTTCCTATTCCTATACTCATTTGTTACCATTTTTCCACTTTTTATCGGCTTTTACCCCCCATAGAGTAAGAATTTTTAAAAATCCCTTCATAGTATATCTTTACGCCAAAATTTCCAAATTTCTGAGTCGAAGAGTTTGGGCTGGGCGATGATGATCATCCACGCAAGTCGTATATATATATAGATAGTCCAGGTTAATCCCATTTAAATATAAGATGCAAACATTGAATGCAAATTTCTAAGACATACTTTTAAGTTTATTTTTATTCTAATTAGTAAGAAGAAAAAGAAAACACGTATAATTTCAATTAGTTAGTTTCTGCAATGTGGTTTCAAGCGATGCTATAAAACAAATTTACACTCAGCGGAATGAAAAATTTTTGTTTGAAAAATAGCATAGCATTTTTTTAAAAAATTTAATTGAGAAATACATTATTTTAATATTTCAAAAAATAATAATTTAAAATTTTGTTCACTACAATCGTCAAGGTTGCCATTTGATTATTGGAAGTGTTTGAAAATTTCATTTTCGAGTGCCACTACAGCCACTGAATACATAAAAAGCAAGCTTAAAATACTACTAAGTTATGAAATCCTTTTCGTGGCCGGACTTTAAATTTTTTTATTACTTTTTTATGAAAATTATGCCAAGTTGAAGTTAAAAATTTACAAATTACACCAATAAATCAACAAAAATGGTTAAGCTAGAAAATGTTAAATCAACAAGAACATTTTAAATTTTTTTCTTAAAACTTTTGTATTGTACAATATCGCAAAATAAAAATATATAATACATCTGTGGTCACAAGGATAACCGCCTAAGTCGACTTAAGAATGATTTGAGTTATGTGTGCTATCATATTCTACTAAAAACGCTTTATACTTACCTGAAATCCCCATTTCGCTAACACTATTTATTAAAAAGATATTAATGAAAATATACTGACCTAAGTCGTAATATAAGCCCCATTACATTTATATAAAAAGTTATTTTTCCCGAAAGCATGAATTTCGACTTAGGCGGTTAATGCTTGTGACCACAGATATATTTCTTATTTCCTCTTTGAATGTTTCTCGGCATCTGTACCTAAAATGTTACCTCCTAAATCGAATGGTCCTCCTTGGAATACAAACCATCTATCTCAACTTAAAAATAAGAAAAACAAAATGTACAAAAAGTATAGAAAATATGGAACATTGATAGATTATATGAAATACTCGTTATCAAGATTGGAATTTATTATTGCTAATCAATTGCCCTATAATAACTATTTAAGTAAAGTAAGGAATAAACTAAAAAATAATCCAAAATCATTTTATAAATTTATTAATTCTGAAAGACGTACTGCGGACTTTCCTTCGGTTATGAAGTACGGTGATTTAGAATCTTCAGATGATAACTCCATAAGTAATATGTTTGCAGACTTTTTTGCATCAACTAATTCTTCGACGGTATTCAATTGATATTCAATTGATATTTTCTGAAATATCATTTGAAAATTTCTGAAATACATTTGATGATTTCTGAAATATATTTGATACTTTCTGAAACACAATTGGAAAAGGTGTAGATGTTTACACAACTCCCCTGTGCTCGGACTCACATTGATTTTTTTTAAAGCCTAGTTCCGCTAAGCCGAGTGGCTTGTCTGCAGATTCTAATTTTTGAGTCCAGGGATAAGCCGGATTTGGCTAGTTTTTGCAGCGACAGACCAAAGCCTCTGGTGGGAATCGAACCCATGATCCCCGCATTATAGGCGAGCACGCTACCTACTCGCCTACCGCGGCTCTTTTCAAGAATGCTGAAAAGTTTTTCATAAGAAAAGACATCTTGAGGGGTGGTTCCGTTAGTAGCTAACATACTGTGGCAAGGTAGATGTTTTTTACACGAATTTGTGTCAGTATGATCAGGCGATGTAAGTTATATTGTGCGTTTATTGTTCATTTATTATATTAAGTATACTTTAAGGAATATGATTAAAAAAGTTGAACAGAATTGTCAGCACTTTTTAATAAAACAGCTGGTAAATATCCAATAGTGCGGTAAATATTGATACAATACAATTACAAATATTATTAACAAATAAATTAATTTATATTTAAATGTTCCCAACGAAGCACGTCTACAAGTTATAACTTAAAAAATTGAAGCTATACAGTTCATAGAAGTTCCACTATGTAAATTCAATTTTAACACTCAAATATCTGGTTGTATAAACAAACTGCCAATGCGAACAACACCACAGAAGGATTTTGTAAAAAATTGGGATTAACGCTGAATTTGATGTTGATCTCCAATAGATTAAAACTTAGTGAATCGCTATAGACGATGTGTGAACACTTTTATTTCATTTTAATAATAAAACTTTACTATTTTTTAAAAATGAAAATGAAATTAATTATGGATAAAAAATTTTGCAACTTGACACTTCAATAATAGGGTTGCCAATATGTCCTGGCCCATATATGTATACTAGTACGTTTCACCAAAAATATTTTATTTTTATTTTTGTAACTCTTAAAGCGGAATATTAATTCATATAATCAAAAACATTTTTGAAAATTTTTTCCAATTTTTTAGAGGTCGGGACGGGAAAAATGCGGCCATGAAAGCTCTTGAGCCATATTTTCGCACTAGATAATTACTTTTTAAGAGTACTAGCCTACTAAAGAAAGCTAACCTCGATAAAAATTGTTAGTGTAAGGGGGACTTAAATCTCAATAACTCGAGAAATATGAAATTAGTATATCTCTTGTCACTTTAGGAGAAATATAAATAAACCATAAAATATAAGCCCCATTGCATTCGCCCTAAAATAGCAAGATATGCAAATTACATGATGCAGTTCAAGTGAAAGGTACTCAAAGACCTACCTAATTTATATAATTTTTAGCCCAAATATTGCCTGTTACTCTAGTAATTGAGGTTTGAACTTGAGACATGCTTTAGTTAAAATAAACCACCGAAAAAAAATAAAAATATATACGTCGTAATAAGATGTTCCAGCCTCTATAAAGTAGTTCGAAAACTATCTATAGGTTATGCTTATTATGAGATAAATTTCCTTTTTTGTTGATATTATTGATGCTCAGAAAATCTAAAAAAAACACATTAAACAAACTTCAAACATGGATTTAAAAAATAAAAAGTTGAATAAAAATTTCTTCCGGATAAAAAAGATTCCCGATTAATTCAATACGAGTATATAAATATAGTTTTATTTATTTATAAATTTTGTTTTAATTAAAGTAATTTTAATTAATTCTTAAATCCTGCGAGAATTGTTTATTTCAATTTAAATGAAGCTCTAAATGTTTCATAGTGCAGCATTTTATTTTTTTAATTTGATTTTCAAATATTCCAACCGTTACTCTGAAAATTTCTGAAATGGGAAAATTAAATTCGACTTTCTCGGGTTCAATTAGAGCTAAAAAACTAAAGCTAAACTAAAGTACGGCGAGTGATGTTATTACAAGGATGTTGCAAGGATTTTTAATATAAAATCTGTTGAAATCATGTTCATTCTCTAAATAAACCATTTGGCTAAGTAAACTTAAGGCATTATTGTTTGCCAATACTTCGGGCAGATTGCTGTTTAAAATAGGATAAATCGGGTATCATTGTACGAAAATATGACCTAAAATATGAAGACACCTCTAAAATATCTTAGAATTCAGTGTTTGTTGTAATAATTTAGTATCAATTTTATCAAATTGGGTATTTTTTCAAATATTTTGTTTACATTTGTTATAAATATGCAATGAGTCAAGATATTTATGATACCAGCTGGAAGATATCAAAAATTCTGCAAAGGTGAATTTAACACTCTTGGTTTTTTTATATTCCTTTGTTTTAGGTAAGAGGGTCGGTACTATTTAACAGCCGATTTACTATAATCACTTGATGCAAGTTCAGATCAGATAAAAAAAAACGTAGATACCTCACGGTCCTTTAGAAATGGAAGTAATCTCTTTTGAAATCATTTTATAATGTACAAACCGCTGTTAATTATAATTTATATGAACTGCTTATTTTCGCACAACTGCAAATTTGTTATCTTTTTAATCTTAAATTGCCCTTAGTAGCTGTCGTCCATTAGGAGCATTCATACTTGTTGATGAAATTACATTTAACTTGTCTAGCATGGTAATTTGCCTCGATATTCTGCTTGGGTTTTCGATCCGGCATCCTTTTTTTACTATTCTTACGAAAGATTCCACGCAATTAATTGTTTGAGCTGCTTCTCACACCAAATTATTTATTATTTTTTTTTTCTTTTCTAATATGGAAAACATATTTTGCAAGGATATCGCTTTAATAGCTTATGTTGCAGCTAACCGTGGAAATCCGAAATACTAGTATCCAAAAATGGTTAAATTTGACAAGGTAATAAAGATTGAATCGACTTCGGATATAATGTCTCTTCGGATATAATGTTTGCTTCCTTCTGTTAAACGTCACCATTTGTCAGTAAAGTTTTGGCCTTATTTAGCTTCGTGCCACTATTTAAAAGTTGCAATGGAGTGGTATCGGAGTAATATGACTGACGTAATACAAAAACGCATGAACACACTTGATTGCTCCCAGTTTCGACAGTAAAAAATGTTTTCAATTTAGAGTAGGTATGAAAAACAGGTGGATAGAAAAGTTGGGCACCAGTCAACGGGTTCCATCAACGAAAAAACGTTTGGCTAAAAATTATTAACTCTCATTTTTTTATGAGACCGTATTTGGATCATTTGAAAGTTAAGGCGTTATCTGTAACACGCTAACCTGAGCCAAAAACATTGAGTTGAAAATATCTGACTCCCTACTATTTACAGGGAATGAAAAGTATTGCACTTGAAACATTGAGTGTGTATTGTAAGCGAAAAATCTTTTGTATTCTATTCTATGTAAAATCACATCATAATCATTGAAACCAACGTCTACTGATAGTTATGATGATAATTTTCTCATCGGAATATTCTTTGTTTGAGTATAGAATTTAAGTTGGTTTGTTTATCGATGTGAATAGCAGTGGCGGTAACTTGACAATAATGTATTGTCCCATATATAAGTATGTACATATATAATATGACAAGTAGTGGTGATAAAGCCAAGTAAAATTTCCAGACACATTGATTTTTTATGTAAAGAGGTACTTGGAGAATATTTCTTAACCATTGTACTATTGGTGCTAGAGTTGTACAGCACAGCACTTACATGTAACAACCACTCAATAGTACTTTAACGATGTTTTGCATTTATCAAGAAACGAAAAATAGAATGTTCTTGTGAAATATATAGGTTAAAGAAATTCTAAATTATTGTCGCATAAAATAGAATAATTTTTAAATTAATAATTAAATTTTTTGCCACATCTTCATCTTCAAAAAGTAAAATATACTGTCTTACTCGTAACATTAAATTTCCTGAAGCAAAATACTTGATCGACTAAATGCTCATTACTGCTGAGCGTACCGCATTTTAGGAATCTCAGCAAAAAACTCGTGTATTGCTACATTTTGGTCTTAGTTTATCTAGAGAATTAAGAGGTATCGCAAGATGTATTGCAGAAATGCCATACACCTCCAACCAAACAACTTCTACAAGATTGAAAATATTGCAGGATATGAACATTTAGGCACTTTCGTTTCACAGTTGGTCAATACTGATTCGTGATTTTCTAAGTCGATGGATTCATTAGCAGGTTTGACTTAAGTATTAATACTTAATTCTCTTTGTTAAAGACTGAAACCGTGATAGGGACCTGTCTCTCTTCGGAGTATCGCTGAGAGCTGCCTTTGTCGTTGCATTTTATTCTACCCTACATCACTCTATGGTCAGGCTATAATGAGTTTGTGCTGATGTTTGTAATTACTAAAAATAGTTACTTAACGTAAACCCATCTTTTAATATACCGATCAAGTCAGAATTATTTCCACCCGTCTGTCTGCAGGTCTGTGCATGTAAACATTTTAATCAGACCATAAATATGAATATAATTCGATTAAATTTAGTATATAAGCTTGTTGGCCATAGCGCAGTCGCTATTGAAATTGGTGAAAAACGCACCTAGCTTCGATTTAAATGTTGTACAAATACCGACTTGAAAAGCTCTAGGATCCTGATAATCATAAAGATCTTGCCCAAATTTTACATATTTGTGTGTATTACACCCACTTATCAGTAGTCAAAAATTAAAAATAATGACAGTCCCCATATAAAACTGCTTCCTGTTATTCAACTAAATCTCTCTAAAGAGATTCAAACAACAAAAATTTTAGTCATATTTTGTCAGTATATGATTTTAAAATAAAAATGATATCTCTAAAATTGTGTTCGCGTTCGGGCCATTGTCATAATATTCACAACCGATATGAACTTTAACATTTCTTCTGAAAACAAATACAGGACACTCTCACTTCAATTTGATTTATGATTATTATCTATAGGGCATAGCATAGTCAGCCTAGTCCGACTATAAATACTTGACTTTTTAATTTATAAATTTAGCTGAAATACAGATACTAAGATGAAACGAAAACTTTTTGTAATTCTCCTTTTTTAATTTTCTGATTTACGGAATAGTTCATTCGAATCCAATTCTCTTATTTGGCCTCTCTGTCTATGTCACATAATCTTTTTTATCTATTAAGATTTGTGTTTTTATAAACATGCAAGTGTTACTGCAATTTTCATAATCATTTTCATGCAACAACTAGTTTCTTCATTGAATTTTTGTTAATACAACTAATTTTCGCCTTAGGCGGCAATTTACATCCAGTTACTGCAACATTTCTGAATTTTTTTTCAAACAGATTAAACATTAAAGTTTTGTGTTCATTGTATGATCTACAAAGTGTAAAGCGTTTTAAAGCGGAAGTTATTTAAAGACATGTACGACTAACTAAAAACTGCAAATTGAGTGGGTCGAGACATTTATAAGTACTGTGTAATATGTAAAGGGAATTTTTAAAATAATCATAATTTTTTTGTTTTAATTAATCATTTAATTGGACTAATTTTATATAATTATTTGAATTATATTGAAATTATACACTTCCAGTACTGGGATGAAGTTTATGTTGAAAGAGAAATGGTTTATACAACAATCACTTTACTCTAATTCATTCTGTTTTGTAGATTGTAATAAAAAATAAAACTTGTTCAAAGTTTTATTTGATATGTTGGTTGCTGCAATTTTGTTTTGTTACTCCTTAGTTTATAAAATTTTATTATCATATATTAGAAAAGTTTATGGAAATTACATAAAACTGTATAAAAGAGTAAACTGAGTTACAAGAGATCATGCTTATAAAAATTGTTTTACAATATGTTTTAAAATTTTCAGTTGTGTTGCAGGTGTAGATCGAGTTTAATGGTAATCGGTTTCAAAATTACCAACGATTATCGCAAATACTTAAAAATAAATAACGATCACGTGAAGAAACAGAAGTTCTACTCCAAACATGTTTCATTGTTTTTTACATCCAAAGATTTGTTTCTTACCACAAAAGACAATTGTCCTATATTCGCCTTCTATTATAAAGACCAAATCTGATTTAAATTTATGATTTCCGGCTGTATGTTTAGATAAAACTTTAATTCAATCTAAGTGCTCCAATTATACGTAAACTTATTTGGTACATTAGCTTCAGTACTCGTAAGATCCACGTTATTGTGTCTTGATCAAATTTGGTGTTTGTATATCTATTATTTCCTTAAATACTTAAATTTTGAGATCACATATATGTATGTCCACATTTAATATGCTCCTTATCAGACCTTTTTTCGCCCTAACCTCCATTTAATGATACATAATAACCTCACTTGAATTCTGCTAATTCAATATTTATATACTGATTTATAGTTGCACGTCGACCTTTCCCAAGACCTAGACTAATTATAACTTTTTTGGTTGTGTGTTAGAGTATTGATTGAAAAATCCCTGTAAATCGAAATAAGTTTAATGCTACAAGATTAAATTTTTTGAATATGCTTGCCAAGTCACCCAGCCGAAGTTGTAGCTCTGGTTTACTTTCCCTACACATTCAACCGGTTGTTAGTTTAGGAGCGCATTTGGAAAAAATTATATGATATTTCGAACATAGAAGAACTTTTTTTTGTCTTCTCGTAAAAATTTAAAAATTTCCAGGCAATTTTTCAATATGCTTTTTTTCCATGTACATTAATAACCTATTCCATTTTACTCGCACCCGGACTTAAGACCCTTTTCTGAAATTCATGTTGCAGTACATTCTTGCTCGTTTTGTTATATTGATTTATATTGTTTTGTATGGATTATAAAAAAGTAGTTGATGTTATAAATTTTTCAATAAATTTTTTCTATAATATTAATAGCCTAGGCGATTTTTTGTGACTGATGTTTTGTTCTACCGTTTTATCCGATTTTGACCAAACGTATATTATTTGAAAGGTATTTCTTTTTAGCCGTTTTGCTGATTTACAGATTTATAAATTTTTTCCTTTATTTTGAGTAAATTACATTTAAAGTTGCTACTAACACATACATACAATTATGCATATGCTTTATGTGTTTTATTAAATTTGTTAATGAGTTTGTTTTATTCAGTCACAATAATAATAAACCATAAAAGTGTTGGCTGGTGAATTGGCTAAGTTGAAAAATAAAGCTACCTGGAAATTGTACTCGAATTGCGGGTGCCAGAATCTGCTAGTTTTGAATTAATATGAGACCTTTTAGTTTGATCCTATCATCGCCATTTCAAGCTTTACCAGGGAACCGAATGGTCCGGGAAGTTGTATTCCCTATACGTTCAAACTCTTGTTTAAGAAGATGCCTCCCTATTGGAGTTGCGCTACGGGATTTTTTTCTGAAAGCTCTCTTCAATATGAATTAAATAGAATTTAATTGAAAAAAGAATAAAAAGAATTTTATCAGCTTTTATATAGAATTCATGAATATCGAATTTATGTTACTCCACAACAGTTTAAGAAATTTGGATTTAAGAAAAACACACTTATACATTCTAAATCCTCGTTTCTGGTTTTTGTTGTCATTCGATTCGATATCATGTATTAAACTTCTAATAATAGAAAACTAGCAGATTCCAGCACTCGAAATTCGAGTGAAAATTCTAGGAAATTTTATTTTTTCATTTAATTAAGTAAATGTATGCTTCACAATTCAACTCATTTTAAATGAAGAAAATAAATTCAAGACATTAACAAATTTAATAAACATACACATAGCATTGTATAAATTTATGTAAGTGTTAGTAGCAACTTTAAACGATCATAATTCCAAGAAAATATTCTAGAATGAAAATCTAGAAATCTGGGTAATAGAGAAAAAGAAATACCTTTCAAATGATAAATTTTTTGTCAAAATCGGGGTAAAACTATGAAACTTACATCGGTCACAAGAAATCGCCTTGCCTATTAATATTATAGATAAAAATTTTTGTAATGCTAGAGAAATATGAAAAAATTTAAAGCAACACATGATGAAGTAGCTACATCGTCAGCATCTATCTGCCTGTTACTTTTTTGTTTAACAAAATTGGCATTATGAGTGAGTTCGGTGACCTATATATTTAGCTTCTTTCAAGATTTTGCTCTAAAGTTTTTGCATGTTGTTTATATACCAAATTGAGCAAAAAATATAGTGTGAACATTCTCTGCCCTGAAAGTATATTTGTTTGATAGCAATTGTTATCAATTTACATACATAAGGTTGAATGAAACCCTCGCACACTTTTTTTAAATATTAATTAATTTTAATTACTTTTGTTTAATTTCAGGTAAGTTTTACTGACTTATTGGTTATTTGGAGTTAACTTTGATCTAATATATGTAGTAAGTATATTTAATAAATCTACAAAAATTATCATAATAAACTCATAGATCACGAATGAAAATACATTATGATATACTAAGAGTTTCTCGAAAAGGTGTTAGGTCCACCCA
Source organism: Cordilura impudica (assembly GCA_963682025.1). Taxonomy (NCBI): domain Eukaryota; kingdom Metazoa; phylum Arthropoda; class Insecta; order Diptera; family Scathophagidae; genus Cordilura; species Cordilura impudica. Next base: position 140,032,155 of record OY821521.1, read on the forward strand.
CATTAAGGTCATTTATGATAATAAAAATAATTATAAGTCAAATTTGAGTGATACACTTCTAAATATGATGGCTGCAGATACAAAGATAAAGTAAATATCGATTGCTGTGTTAGCCGAAAAATGGACATGGACCATGGCCGAATAAAGCAAAGTCATTTATACTTCTTAACAAAAACCCCAAATAGAGTTTGAGTCAAATTTATGTTTATAGGAATAAACCGATTCGACGTAGCTTACTTTAGAACTGTTATAATAGGCGCAAGTTGAATCAATATTTATATATATATATTAGGGTGGCCTTTAATAAAAAAGTGTTCAAACTCTCGGCCTCACCCCCTAGAAATATGCGAATAGCAAAAAAACTGAGAAGTACAAAGTTTTGAGTCAATCGCAAAAAATTTAGAGGTGCCTCAACGCGACTGAAAATTTCAAGAGTGTTTATATGGGAAAATATGATTTTACGAAAATTTAGTTCTATAGTTTAATTTTTTCGACAAGTTGTTATATGAATCGATATCAATACTAAATTATCTTTTCAAAAATCTATATAACTTCAAAGTCTAATAAAAACTCGCCAAGAAATAACAAATGCCCCAGACCACTTTTGTGTCAAAAAACTTTGGTCATGAAATGTGATGAATAGATTTTTAACTTTAACAAATTTATCAAAGCCATAATTTTTTTGTGGTTTTTATATCTGTAAGAACACAGATATAAAGTATTGTTTTATTACCACTTTGTTAACCTGTTGCGAAATGAGACCAAAATGGAAAATTTTTTGATAACATTTTTAAAACTCCTTTTCTAAGTCTTAAAAAATTTTCATAAACAAAATTTCAGAAATTGGATCTGGCAGTTTAGGATTTTGTCAAATGTATGTTAGAAATTAACTGTGTGAATTTTTAGGTAAAGTCCTTTGCCAGAATTTTTTTACAAAGATTTTTTTTGCGGATTTCGAGAAAAATAAGTTTTTTGTAAAATATTCAGTAAATGTACTCTTTCTAAATACTTCGTATCAAAAATTTATCAGTTTTCTACTTTTAAATGTTACATTTTATTTCAATAGACTAGAGTTTCTGAAAAACAAAATAGTGTGACCCCATTAACTCTTTTGCACTTGGGGTCGCATTTGACCCCAAGCTAATGAAAGACAATTTATAAAAAAATCAAATGTTTTGTAAGTGCTGTCGAATTTCTAGATGTGACGCAGAAAATATAAGAACAAAATATGCAAGTCTTCGATGCTAAAAATTTAGAATAAATCGAACAACGTTAACCCATTCCTTGCCGAGGCCAAACTTAGACTTTTGGCATATTTAAAACAATTAATTGTTCTAGTGAACTAGATGAAACCCTTACTATAGGTTGGGAAATAAAATTGTGCTATATTTTACGAAAACTTACCCCTCTGTGCTCCTAGGGTTAAAATGATCCAAAATTCAGCAGTATTAGCAAAGTATTTCAATTTTTTTGACTTAGTCTTCGCAAATGGGTTAATGGCGTCGAATTATAAAATCATCATAATCATCAAATCATAAAAACGGTAAAATATAACACTATTTTATTTCCCAACAAACAAAATTTTAAAAAATGTATCTGGCACCTTAAGGTTTTGTTAAATGTATGTTGGAGATTAACTATGGGAATTTTTAGGTTAATTCCTCTTCTAAAATTTAGTACAAGGATTTATTTTTTGTGCACACAGAAAACAGACTCATTGTGGCTACCGAATTTACTGCCAACCAAATTGCGATAAAGCTAGTACCCGAATTTCCATTTAATAACGAATAAAATTCTGTGGTTGTGACAGTAAATGTTTTATCACAATAGAAAATACGAAGCTCCTCTTGAATTTCTTTTGCTACAATCGAAAATACGGTTATTAAAGTTTTGAACAATTCGATTGGAAAATTTATTTTCTGTGTGTGAATATCGAGAAAAACTAGATTTTTGTGAAATATTCAGTAAATGTAATATTTCTAAATACTTTGTATCACAAATTAATCACTTTCCTACTTTATAATGTTAATAATGGGTTAGGGCAAAAAAATAAATTGATGTCATTAACCTATTTGGACTTGGCGCCACAAATGATACCAAGCTAGTTTAGTATTAAGTCAAAAAATCCAAATATTTTGCCAATGCTGTTGAATTTTTAAAAGTATTGCATAAAATATTATATCCAAATGTGTAGACTTTCGTGCCCAAAATTTGGGATAGATCCGACGACGTTATTTGCCAAGGCCAGCTTTGGATTTTAAAATATTTTTAAATAAAAATTACCGAAAACAAGTTATGCTATTTAATTCTATGAAAAAACCACTATTTGGAATTTAAGAATATAATTCGGTAAATTTTTTTATTTAACCCTTCAGTGGTCCTGGGATCTATCTAATGCATTGTAATATATCTATGGTGCAATTATCTGCTTATTGCTCGCGAATATAAATTAAAACAACCTTTAACCAAATTTATCATAAAATTATTTTATTTCTAAAAAATGTTTATATTTTTCTAAATAAAATAAGAACATTGTTGAACTATAACTCAACATTGTTAAATTAAACTTAACTTTGTACAGGATATTGTTTTTTGTATGATTCTATTAATTGGAGTAAAAACTGCTTTTCTTCTTCATTATTTGTTAGCACTTTATTAAAATCTTTTATGAATTTAATGCCTCTAGCGGCAGTATCAATTACTATAAATAATTAGTTGTAGAAATTGTAACTCTTTTTAAAATCTTCATGAGATTCCCATGTCGATGGCGGAAATAATAAAAACTCTACAGAAATACTAAAACAGCTGAAAATTTTTTTAGCTTTCTGGGACACAAAATCACTTTTAACCCTAGGAGCGCATAAGGGTAAGTTTTGGCAAAATATAGCGGAATTTTATTTCCCAACCAATAATAATATTCCTACAAGCTTATAAACTAGAAAAAGATAAAAATATATCAGCCGCTTTTATTAACCGAAGTCTAGTTTATATAAAACATATTGGAAGCTATATGCATCAATGACAGTAATAAATTAAAATACTTATTTCATACTCGAGGAACCGATGATGAAAATATACATGTTCATAATGAAAGTTCCAACTAAATTAAACTTCTTTTTTTATGTTATTATATTTTAAAAATTCATATATTATGTTTTATATTTTATTGAAAATTACTTATATATTAACACAAACAAATTTTATATTTCTGCTTGCATTGCTAAAAACATCTTTTATTTTTATAATGGTATTGCAATTTAATAATAGGAGGGTTGGTTCTAAAGAAAAAGAGAACTTATGGTTTGATTCTGACACAATAGTATATACTGTGTGTGTGGCCATCGTCCTTTTTGCCCAGATAGAGCATCGAAAGCTGGTGGTGTTGCAATTTAAGTCGAACTTACTATTTCTTGTAAATTTAAATGCAAAAACCTTAAGGATGATATAATCGAATACTTATTTCCGGAAATTTTTAATAATAACGAAAATCTCTTAACTGACCAAATAAAAATACTGAATTAGATCCAATGCTAGACAAGCTGAGTACCATTACTTTGGGCTACACTGATGTTATTAGAACTGGAAACTTCAACGCGAATATATTGGAAGACAACAGTTTGATAGAAAATATGAGCGCTATAGGGTTAATTCTAGTAAGTTACTCAATGCCAACCCATTTTACGAAAACATCAAGCACTCTCCTTGATCTTTACTTTACCAATAATGTTCTCGACTGCTGTTATTTGAACAGCTTTCTGCGTCAATGTTCTCAAGACACGATTTACTCTTTCTGTATTATGATTTCAACCCCGTATTTTTATTACAATCACAAATCTTAACTTTCAGAGATTTTAAGAATATAGATTGTCAGTCCCTGGAAACTGAATTATCATCAATACCATGGGTCGATTCAAATTGTCTATATGAAAAGTATATCTCAGTTAAATCTAAGAAAATTCGAAACGATAAGCCATAGTTTGCAAATGACATTATATTTCTAATCGAAGAAAGAAATTATGCATATTAAAAAATGGAAATGATTTAGGGCAACTGAGCTCCATAGCACCTTGAAACTTTCTCGAAAAACAGTATATTCAAAAATTAGAACTGCTAAGTCAATATTTTATAAGGAAAAAATCTGCTGCTTGATAGAAAAATTAATGGAGGGAAATTCGCAAAATGGGCATTATTAATGATGACGTAAAAGCTGAGAACACAACAGATGTCAATCAGTTAAATCTCAATTTTGCCAATATTTCAATGCCTGCAGCTGATATAAACTTTAAAATAATATATCCACTAATGATATAACAAACCAACAACATTCGCTTTGCTTTAATTTCATACGTTTCACTATAGAAGATGTTTTTGAATCATTTCTCAGCATAAAATCGGATTCTATAGGTCACGATGGGGTTCATCCTAAATTCATAAAAATGATTTTGACTTTTATCTTACCATATACACCAATTGCAATATTGCCTTATATATCCAAAGGTTTTGAGCGATTAATTCATACTGCGATGAGTCATTATGTATATATAAATTGTTTGCTCACTGAGAGACAATCTGGTTCTAGACCAAAGCTCAGCTGCATATCTGCTCTACTTGATGTCTCGGAGAAGTTACGAGCCCAGATAGATGATAATATGATATCATTTCTAATATTACTCGATCACTCAAAAGCGTTTGACACTGTTGATCATTTTATCCTCTGCCTGAAAATGACAGGCTTATTTAATTTTCCAACAACAACTGTAAAGTTAATTTACTCTTATTTTGTGATAGAAGTCAGTCTGTATACAATGGCTCGAATAACTCCAACAGCTGTCTAATGCCTAGAGGAGTACCACAAGGATTGATACTTGGTCCATTATTGTATGCTATATATGCAAATGACCTTCTTCTTCTTCCGTCCGCTTAACTCCCTGTGGAGCAGCGATCATTCGCAAGTACTTTTATCTCATTCCAGCTTCTTTCGCTGTTTTCGATGTCTCTGACGAATCTTCTTTTCCATGTGGTTTTTGGCCGACCTCTTCTTCTACTGCCTTGTGGTTTCCAAACTATTTCATCTGGATCCTTCCTAAGAGTGTGCCCGATCCATTTCCACTTTCTTCTGTTAATAATAATAGGTTCAATGTTGTATTTTCTATAAAATTCGTCGTTGGTTATGACGTTTGGCCACCAGATTTTCAAAATGTAACGCAAGCTGCGGTTTATAAAAACTTGTAGTTTACAGTTTAGTGCTATTGTTGTCAGCCACGTTTCGCAGCCATAAAACAAAACTAATAGAACGTTTGACTTCAATATGTTTATTTTAGTTTTGACTGATATAATGGTTGATTTCCAAATATGTCGCAGTTGGAAGAACGCACTGTTTGCTTTACCAATCCTATGTTCGATGTCTGATTTTGCGCTATCTTCTGGGGAAACCATGCTTCCCAGGTAGCAGAATTTGTCAACAAACTCAACCTGTTCGTGATCGATGACAAAAGGGTTTATGTTTGCGGTTCTTATCTTCATCGCCTTTGTTTTCCCTGTGTTAATTTTATGACCAACATTTGCCGAGTGGACAACCAAGTTATCAATTTTCGATTGCATATCCGTATGTTTAGTGGACAGAAAACAGACATCGTCAGCGTAGTCTAAATTGGGATGACCGGTTAAGTTCCATTGGATACCGCGTCGGTTACTTGCAAAAGTATTTTCAAGGACATAATCTATAACATAATCTTACACCCGATTTCGGAAAAAATGGTTCTGAGAGCCGGGAGGTGAGAGGTGAGATTCCACGATAATTCTTACATTGCGAAAGGTCCCCTTTTTGGTATTTTTATAAGGATTCCTTGAAGCCAGTCGTCTGGTAATTTTTCTTCGTACCAGATTTTTTCGAAGAGTGGATGAAATATCGTAGCCATTTTACCTGGGTAGCATTTTATAATTTTAGGTGGAATCTGGTCAAAACCTGGCGATTTGTTGTTTAGTTAAATTTCTGGTTCATCCGGAGATGGAGGGCTGGTATTAAGCTAAACTAATGTTGGATTGGACATGTCAGTGGATGGTTCAGGATATGGTGAGCTGTTGTTGAGGATTTCTATGAAGTGTACCCCCCATCGTATTAATTGTTCATCTACGTTTCGATTTGATGGGGCGGTCAGGTGGTTTATGAATACCAGTCAGTCTTATCGTTATCCCATAAACACTTTTAGCGTCATTTTTGCTTGCGGCATCGTTTACCTTGGCCACAAGTTCATCGGTAAATATCCTTTTGTCTCTCCTACAAGCTTTTCTTACTTCTTTATTCTTCACTGAATATGCCTTTTGTAGTTCAATGCGGTTACTAAGCGACTTTTCATTGTTCTTTGATGTTTTCCAAGATAGTTTTTCTCGATTAAGGACCATGTTTGGAAGCTCATCCACTCCTTTATTCCCTGGGGTCTTGTCACAGTATTTGCTCACATGTTTTAAGAGATTTGCCTTCATTTGATTCCAACATTGTTCCACTCAATTATTTGGATTGAATTCCTGTTCTGTTAATCTGTTTATATCGTTTTCAACCGCTTGTAGATATCTAGGTGTTTTTAATTTTGCGACATCAAAGTTATGTGTCGACAACTGCTGATGGACGTTACGGATGGCACATACTTTCATCTGCAATACAGCAATATGCAGGTGATGATCAGATCCAATATCGGCGCAACGTTTTACTCTAACATCGCAGAGGTTTTGCTTCCATTTACGGCTTATGCAAAAGTGGTCAACTTAATTTTCAGTTCTCCATGTTGGAGAGACCCATGTCACTTTATAGCTAAGTTTATGTTTAAATAGTGTTCCTCCTACTAAGAGACCATGTCAGCTTCATGTTTCTTAAAAGAATTCCCATTTTCGTTACGCATGTCTACCGCATGTTTACCCATAGCATGTTCTTATAAGGTATTATCTTTCCCCAACTTGGCATTGAAATCTCCCATACATATTAGTATGTCTCCTTTAGGTGTTTCTGAAAGGACTTTGTCTAAAATTGTGTCTTTATATCTACTGATGTGGTTTCGGTAGGGGCGTACATTTGAACAATGGTAATTTTGCGGATTCTGGAGTGAAATCTTGCTGTCATTATACGTTCATTGGTTGTATCCCAACTAATAAGGGCGTTAGACACGTTGTGACTAGGAAAACTGGAACTCCATCGCTATGGATATCGTTTTCTTCCCGACCTGAGTAAAGTAGCTGATCCCCGGATTGCATAGTGTGCACTCCTGTTCCATTCCATCTGCATTCGCTTATTCCTACAATATCCAATTTAAATTTGTCACATTCCTTCGCTAATTGCACGAGTTTTCCGCACTCATAAAGTGTTCTGACATTCCAGCCGCCAATTTTGGTACGTCTTTTAAATGCGAATATCACTTTAGATTTTTTATGTGTAGAGGTTTCTAAAAAATTGTATAAACATGAATTGCTCCCTCCGAGACACATGGAACTTGCCGTCGAAGCGGGCACAAATTCATTTCTGTGTAATACAAATGTACGCAGTTGTACATCGAGTGTCACAGAATGTATTGGGAAGATAAACGATGATCTCAACCATTTTTATGAATGGGCATCAGCAAATGGTCTTTGCTTAAATGGTAAAAAATCTACCACCTATATTGATTAACGACACAAAAATTGATCCAGCTGAAACTGCAAAAAAGCTCGGCGTTATATTCAACAGAAAACTTGATTGATTGGATCACATTAAAATTGTCTGCGGTAAAACTTTTGCTATTCTGAGGAATCTATGGATGTCACAGTATTATATGTCCTTGCGTATTCGGATCCTACTTGCCAAGACCTCATTGTTACCAACACTAATATATGGATGTGAGCTTTTCTCCAGTTGTGATTCATTAAGCAAACAAAGGCTTAATGTAACTTATAATAACATTGACAGATTCATATATGACCGCATTACTCGCATAAGATCTATAACATATCATTCGAAAATTTAATATAGTGCCGAACATTATTGGATTTACATAAAATATTCAATGCGTGGTAAAAACAATTAACACTGTACGATATAGAAAGCAAATATCTGAACGCCATTTCTTCCTGAATTCTATTCGCCTCTGGAATCAACTACCCCCAACATTCAAATTATTAGCAATGCAAGGTACTTGAAAGCAGCTATATTTAGCAACTTAGTTTAATTAAAAATATTTTATTATAATTATTATATTTGTTTTTTTTATAATTAGATAGTTGTTAAATTAAAATAACTTATTGTCTTAAACATTAAAAATTGTATGAATCTTATTTTATTTTGTTTAACAATGTTCTATGTTTGCCTTAATCTACCCAGTACAGTAATATAAGACATGTTCTTGTTGAATTGTATTTATCCTCAATAAATAAATAAATAAAATAAATAAGGGTTCATCTAGTTTACTAGAACGATACATTATTTTTAGGCATTTACTTATTTTTAATATACTAAAATTCAAAGTTTGGCCTCGTCAAGGAATGAGTTAACTTTGTTCGCTATATTCCAAATTTTTAGCATGGAAGATTTGCACATTTGTTTGTTATATTTTAAGCATCACATCTAAAAATTCAACAGTACTAACGAAATATTTGATTTTTTTTGAATAAATTGTCTTTCATTAGCTTGGGGTCATATGTGACCTTCAATGGGCTCATATTATTTTTTCCGAAATCCTGGGCTATTAAGATAAAATTTAACATTCAAGAGTAGAAAACTGATAAATTTTTGATACAAAGTATTTAGAAAGATTACATTTACTGAATATTTCACAAAAATTAAATTTTTCTCGAAATCCACAATAAATAAAGCCTTGTAAAAAAAATTCTAGCGGAATTTAAATCTCTAACATGTATTTAACAAAACCTTAAAGTGCCAGATCCATTTTTTTTAATTTTGTTAAAGAAAATTTTTTAAAATTTGAATAAGTGTTCACAATTTTATCGATAAAATTACTTATTTTCGATCTCATTGCGAAATAGGTTGTTAACGTGGTAATAAAACGATACTTCATATCTGAGGGCTTATAAGTATGGAGACCCAAAGAGAACTATGGCTTTAAGCAATTTCTCAAAGATGAAAAAAGTGCCATAAAATTTCATGATCTAGTTATACCCTATACCACTATGTGGTTTGGGTATAATGACTTTGTGCTGCTGTTTGTAACAACCAAAAATATTTGACCTAGACCCATCTTTAATTATACCGATCGAATCAGAATCACTTTCTGAGTTGATTTAACAATGTCCGTCCGTCCGTCCGTCCGTCTGTGTGTCCATGTAAAGCTTGTAATCAAACTGCAGGTCGCAAATATGAATATATTTTGATGAAATTTGGTATATGAGCTTCTATCGGCCATGGGATGAACGCTGTTGAAATTGGTGAGAATCGGTCCATGTTCAGACCTAGCCCCCATACAAATTACCCCTATGAAATCGACATAAATTGCCATAAGATCCAAATTGTCATATAGATCTTACTCAAATTGGGTTTATATGCGTTCATTACATCCATTAATGAGTAGTCCAAAAATGATCCCTTTGGCCCCATATAGAGCTGCTTCCCGATCTTCACTTAAATCTATTAAAAAATAAAAATATTGCACTGATTCTTCTCAAATTTTGTTTGTATATATTTTCGCAAAATACAAGAGACTTTACCAACCATGGTCAGGATCGGTCCATTTTTGGACCTAGTCGCCATATAGATATATCATCCGATATGAACTTTTTCATATCTGCAGCCAAAAAAATTGATAAAAATCCCACTCAAATTTGGTTTTTGCTTATTTTCTATGTCCAGTTAGTTGGGCCTAGGAGATACGGTTTCTAAACGCATGGTATAGGGTATCGTATAGTCGGTCAAGACCGACTATAATTTTCTTACTTGTTTTTTTTTTTGGCACAAAAGTGGTCTGGGGCATTTGCTATTTCTTGGCGAGTGTTTATTCGATTTTGAAATTAGCTTTTTGAAAAGAAATCGATTCGTAAAATCTGCGAAAGGTCATATTTTTCCCATCAATCGATTTTCGGTTTCCGATTCGTCCGATTATTCCCAAACTTCACAATTATTAGTTACTAGATGTAACCCGGAGTGCTTCGCTACACCCTCCCCCTCCCCCCCTTCCGAATCGTTATGAAAGGGCTCACGTAAAGTCCCAAGTCTCTCACTAATACAGTAATTCAGATATATCACATTTATTATTAAGTTTGTGTGGGGGTACCACGCGCATTTGTCTAATCCCGCCCATTTTTTTGTCTGACTATTCACGTTAATAATAGATGACCTGAGACAAATTTGCAAAGCTTTCTCTATCATAGTACTTAATATATATGATGATAAAAATTTACTTTGTGTGGGAGGTGCCACGCCCACTAAAAATAATTAAAAAATTATAGCCTATAGCACTTCCCATATCCGCAGTAAGAATTTGTGAAAATTTCGGGAATATCAGTTGGGTAGTTACGGAGATTACCTCCTACAAACAAACAAACAAACAAACAAACAAACAAACAAACAAACAAACACACATTACCTCTTTATAATATTAGTATAGATATATAGCAAGGAAAGAAAACAAGACCCCGACACTCCCCAAAATCGGCATTTAAAAAATGTCAATATAATATAGGACCAAGCTAATATATATACATATATGTAATTTCATAGAACAATTGTTCATGCTCAACTCACATGTATTCTTACGCTCTTGCTTTTAGTCGAACTGAAACAGCGAAGAATGAGCATGTATGCTGAACTTTTTAATGCACTGAAAACAATTAAAAGCAATGCACGAAAAATATTTTATGATTATAAATGCGTTTGGTAATCCCCAATGCCTTATTTGTAATAAAACATTTAAGGAAAATAATTTAAATGTTTTTAAACGACATTTTCATAAAGACATTAATAAATTAAATGAAAAAGTAAAGCTGTTTGATCCAAAAAAAAACTATTTTTTTTTTTAAATTAAAGGAATGGTTGATCAATTTTAAAATTTTTTGAAAAATAAGAATGCCTCCCACAGTGACTTAAAAATGTTTATCGAAGTCCGGTGGTTAAGCCGTGGTTATTGCCTTAATAGGCTTTTTGATCTAAAAGAAGATATTACAGAGTTTTTAGGAACTGAAAACATGGAAGAATATTATTTATTAAAAAACGATGAATTTATTTCAGATCTTGCGTTTTTAGCAGACACAACTTCATTTCCTAATGAATTCAATTTAGAACTTCAAGGAAAGGGAAAAAATATATATGAATTGTATAAAACCCTTTTCAATTTTGAAATAAAATTATATTTGCTATTACTCCAAATCCAGTCCGACGTGTTTTCAAATTTTCCTAAAACTTTACAAATATGTGGCAATAAAATTAACTTTAAAAAATTTGAACATTTAGTTATATTTGAAACCATTGTTTATAATTTTGATGATAGGTTTAAAGATCTTCAAAGAATCACTTCGAGAATCTATTTTCATGTGATGATGCCAACTATAATTATCAAGTACAAGTAGAACTGATGTGCAAGCACCAAGCAGAACGGAAATTATAGATTTTTGGAAAAATCTTGATCCCGCCATATATCCTGAACTAAAAACAATTTCAGTAACAGTGTTATCGTTTTTTCCAACAACCTACATTTGTGAAAAAGTTTTTTCAGATTTAAAATTTAATTTATTTCATTATTTTTCATTATTTTTCCATTATAACAAGATTTACAATCTTATAATTAAAGTAATGGATTTTTACAAAGTAATGATGAATAAGTACATTTAAAAATACACAGTATATAAATAGTATACAGTATAACAGAAAAAACTTAATTTAATAAATAAAACCCAAAGAGATAAAAAATTAATAATAAACAAGTAAGAAAATTATAGTCGGTCTAGACCGACTATACGATACCCTATACCATGCCCTATCTCTTAGGCCCAACTAACTGGACATAGAAAATAAGCAAAAACCAAATTTGAGTCTGATTTTTATTAATTTTTTTGGCTGAAGATATGAAAAAGTTCATATCGGATGCTATATCTATATAGGGACTAGGTCCAAAAATGGACCTATCCTGATTATGTTTGCTAAAGTCTCCTGTATTTTGCAAAAATATATACAAACAAAATCTGAGAAGAATCAGTGCAATATTTTCGTTTTTTAATAGATTTAAGTGAAGATCGGGAAGCAATTCTATATGGGGCCAAAGGTATCATTTTTGGACTACTCATTAATGGACGTAATGAACGCATACAAAACCCAATTTGAGTAAGATCTATATGACAATTTGGATCTTATGGCAATTTATGTCGATTTCATAGGGGTAATTTGTATGGGGGCTAGGTCTGAACATAGACCGATTCTCACCAATTTCAACAGCGTTCATTCCACGGTAGATAAAAGCTTATATACCAAATTTCATCAAAATATATTCATATTTGCGACCTGCAGTTTGATTACAAGCTTTACATGGACACACAGACGGACGGATGGACGGACGGACGGACATTGTTAAATCAACTCAGAAAGTGATTCTGATCCGATCGGTATAATTAAAGATGGGTCTAGGTCAAATATTTTTGGTTGTTACAAACAGCAGCACAAAGTCATTATACCCAAACCACATAGTGGTATAGGGTATAAAAAGATGGTTAATACAATATATAAAAATATATAAATAAATAAATAAATATAAATATAAAAGAAATAATTTTTGTTTTTTTTAAAGAAACAAAATACATATAAGTATATATAAATGAGAGCTGAAATCAATTACATTTAATTAATTTTGAGTGAAATTGAAATAGTTCTTTCTTAAATTGCTGGGCGTTGCTTATAAATTGAATGGACGAGGGTAGCATGTTACAAAGACAAACTGAATTAATATAGAACTGCCACTTAGATATTAAGCTTCGATATCTTAAGTGTATGATATCGTTCGATCTTGGTGAACGTGTAAAAAGTAATCTTTCGGACAAGTAAGGCGGTGCACGTGTATATATAATTTTGTGTAGCAGTAATAGCGTTCTTATTTTCATTAAATCAGTAAGAGTCACCCCATATAGTTCTTTGGAATATTGAGATATATGATCATATTTTCTTAAATTAAAAACATATGTTAATATTGCATTATACGTTGATATTAGTTTTTTCGACTTGTAAAATCGCAACTTGCATATATTTCTCATCCATATATTAGAGTTGGTATTAAGTAGGTTTTTGCTAATAAAATTATAATCTTAAGTGGTGTAACATACTGGGTGTTCCACAGTGTCCGTATTATTGCATAAGTTTACCCTGTAGCTGCATTTATATGGTCGCACCATGTGAGAGTGGAATTAAAAGTGATACCAAGATTCTTGGCTGTTGATACAATTTCTATTTTTTGATCATTAAGCATTACAATCGGCTCAAAAGGTAACTTCAAAGTTTTCTTATCTATTATTTAACACTTAGACTTTATAGGATTAAGACACAAACCGTTTATATTTGTCCAGTCATGAATGTGTTTCAGATCTCTTTTTAGTTTTTCCAAACAATCGCTTATGTTGCTTAAATCACTACTTATATAGAGTTGTACATCGTCAGCATACATGTGAACATTACAGTATTGTAAATGTCGCACTAAATCGTTGATGTAAATTGAAAGTAGTAGTGGTCCCAGTATTGATCCTTGTGGAACTCCTTTCAGAACAGGCAATGGACTTCAAATTTTATTGTTTGCAAATACTTGTTCTAATTTGTTTTAAATATTGAAAAATCTATAATATAAGATCTATAAAAATCTTCAATAGAATAATTAAAAAAACACCATTTCTTTAACATAAAATTTTAAATGTTTTTAAAAATTCGTGTCCGATCGAATGCATTTTTTTTTCTTCCAAGAATTTGGTTTTTTTTTTAATATATTAAAGATATTTTTTTAATATGTAAATACAATAAAATCATTAATATTAACTGATAAAATCTACAACTTTCAGTTTTTTAAACAATAAAAAAAGCCTAATGTCGATATGTATTTATTTTTTCTTTTCAACAATTTAATTTTTGTTTGATTCTTATTTCTTTAAAAAAATTTACACAAAACAGTTTCATATTTTCATCCAAAAATAAATTCATACAGATACGCTGCTATTAAATCATTGAACATTTCTTACAGTGCAATTCTCATTTTCTCACCAACACAACTACATTTTTATTTTTGAACATCACTGATATATATGCATATGTATATGTATGGCACTATGGATTAAGAGTAATTTAAGACATCTCATAGGTCTGGTACTACCTTTACGAACATATTCCCATTTCAATTACGATAGTCTAGGATCCAATCATATACAAAATTTCATTCATATACATTCCTAAATTTACAATTTGAATACAGTTTAAAAATGACCTACATAAATTTTCAGAGTATCGTTTTAAAGGCATCATTATTTTTTTCCCATATAAAAACAGTTCAATTCGTTCATTCACTCCACACGACTGTTTCTTTGAATTTGTTTTTTTTTTGTTACGTATGACAAAATTTTGTTTTTTTTTACGGATGCAAATATTTGTTTATTTGCTGTTATTTATCACCAATTAATTTGACATTTTTACAATTTTGTATTTGTAAATCCAAAGCATTTTAAATATTGTTTTTATATTGTTACCATAATTATTATAATGATTTATGAACTCAAAATTCGTAGAACTATAAAGATTGTTTTTCGTATTATAATTTTAAGATTTATGCAAAAAAAAAAAAATAACAGAAAAAGTTCGATTTAAAGTTATGTTTGCATAATGTTTTAAAAGAAAAAGAAGAAGAAGAATAGTAAGAAAAGTTTAAACGAGAAAAAACTAACTTCCTTTTATATTTTGAAATTTATTCAAAAAGCAGAACGAACATTAAATATTCATCTCATGTTTTTTAGTGGTAAGAAATAATAAAATATTAACATAATGATACTTTAGCAACAACAAAACCACTAGTAGCTATGTAAACTAATATCGTTGCCATATCTATGGATTTGTATATAAACAAAATGGGGATTGGGAGCAATGTACTATGGGTGAAGTACTAAGAAAATTCATAATTTTTAATTGAAATGCGTAGATTAAATAAAGTTCTCAAAGAATGTAATGTAATGTTTAGTTTATTTTTAATTCAGATTTTAAATAGTTCATATTAAGTCTCGAATTTGGAAAGCCTTTATTAGAAAGTTGCCAATTTATAAGGCTGAACGTTCTTTGAAAGTTTAATTCAGTTTATTAATTCAAGGACTGAATGGTTTTGTCACTTTTGACTGTTAATAATAATTTAAAGTTCGCTAAATAAATTCCTGAAATCTTTCTGTTCGAATTACATCAAGAAAATAAATAATCTAATTTAATTGAGAATTTTAAGACCTTAACCAAAGCCTGGCTAATTATACAATAATTTTCGAAATTTTAACTTAATATTAATCTGGTAACATTGCAAATGCAAATCAATTGTGTGTTCCCAGCAAAAACAAAACTGAAAAAAAGTTTGTCGTTACAATATATTGAAATTCAACAAAATGTGGTATTGTAAATTCAATCCAAAAACAAAAAAAAAAAATAAATAAATAAAAAATATAATAAAATAACTCAGCATCGTATGAACATAATCGTAATCCTGCATATGATGATGCGTTTTATGAAGGAGTTCAATAAACTCTCACATTTTACAAAAAAAAAAAAAAAAGAAAAGAGAAATGGTTACAACATCAACAAGATCTACACCAATTTCATATAATTTTTTGGGTGGCTTAAGCCAAACATATAAACTTATGCGGCATGGCGCCGAAATTATGTCATACGAATGGCAGGGAGTGGAATTCATTTGTTTGCAGTTTGATTAATTACTTTAAATTGCCATGTAGTGCACAGACAACATCTTGATGTAAATCGATAACAACTGTTGTGTCTTCACACCAATCGTTATTGAAATGGTGCACAGTATGAAGACACAAAAAAAAAAACTAAAACAATTGTAGGCTTACTTACTTACGAGTATGTGTCGAGCAAACGTAAACTTTGACATTTCTGTTTTGTTTTCATCATATATCAAATGTTCCTTTGCTTTGCAAGAACATATTGCAACTGACTTGTTGTCGACTTGTTATTGTGTCAGTTTTACATATACGAATTTACTTGAATGGGGTGCCCAATTGTATGATTAATTCATGCACTTGTTAGCCGAAGTTAAACATAATTACAATATTGATTGCAATACTCTATAAACTGAAGTTTTTGGCCTGCACATAGAGCACTATTTGACCTAAAAAGCTGGTCCAAATGTCGAAAACAATAAGTTTGCAGTTCAACATAAGCACATCCCTATTCTTTCTGAATAATAGGATTTCTGAACGTTCTCAAAATAGGCATTTCTTAGATCAATCATCATTATAGTTGGAGCTAAATTTATTTATAACGAGCCATTTCTTCGTTGGAAATAACATATAGTCACTGGCGTCTTAATGCAAATAATATGGCGGATGAGGTAGCATATATATACATATATATTTATTCCTTTTACTCCTATGAGGAGCATAGGGCCACAACAAAATTTTTGAATCGTGTTCTGTTTGATGATACATTTTTAATTTCGTTCCACCTCTTTCCGCTTTTATCAATGTCCTTTTCGAGCTGTCTTCTCCAAGTGTGTGCCGGACGACCCCTTCTACGTCCGCCCTGCAGATTCCTATCCAGTTCCACTTGCGTTCCATAATCTTTAAGTGGATTGGTGTTTGGTTTGTCAGTGACCATAAGCTAGCATTCGAGATTATGTTTGGCAAGTATTTATATCCTTAGCAAGCGTCTGAGGCAGCGGTTGATGAAGGTTTGTACACGTTGAAGCAGTTTCCAGCCGCGTTCCATGTTTCACAACCATACAGTGGTACTGAGGTGGCGTTGGATTTAAAAATTCGTAATTTCTGCGTGAGATTGACGAGGAGTTCCATATGTTCCTAAGTTGACCGGTTTTCGATATTCTCTGCGCTCGCAGCGGTACTTGAGTTGAAACGTACGGTTGTTATTTGTGTTTATTCGCATAGTGTTTGTTTTGTCACCGTTTATGCAGAGCCCTGCTCTAGCCGCGACCGCAGCAACCGAGTTGAGTTTTAGGGCCATATACTCTTAATTATGCGCAAGCAGGCAGATATCGTCATGTAAAAACCCCTGCAGCCCCCAAGTTATACCTCTTTGATTTTCGAGAGCATGATTCATAACGAAATCAAGCACGATGTTAAAGAGCATTGCGGAGAGGATGCAGCCCTGCCGCACTCTTATTTTAACATTTATACTGTCGCATAGCTCACCTTCATGCAGGATATGACAACTCACTTCACGGTATAGGCTTTTTATTAAATCAATAACTTTTTCAGGGAAGCCTTTGCATCGAAGAGCAGTCCAAATTGCGTCGTGGCGTAGTTTATCGAATGCTTTTGATGGTACAATGGAATTCCTTGAATCAAGATTTTTAAAAATCAAAAACTGTTAATATTATTTTAGTATTTATTATACCCTCCACACCAATAGGCAGGCGATATATATCAGTTTGTCAATCCATTTGTAACTCATAAACTATACATATTCTTGATCCTTATAATAAGAGAAGTCGTTCTAGCGATGACTGCCTGTCTGTCTGTTGAATACATTCTCCTGTCCGCAATAGGTCGAGTAGGTCGTACGACTTAGATTTAGAATGTTCGTCATAATCTGCAGCAGTTTGGTAATAGCAAATAGCCAATAGCCGAGGAATGACATACGCTAATGTAAAGCTACTCCGATATCATTTCATCGATATGTATAAGCGATTCATATGCACTTTTGATTGCTTGTTGCCTTTGTTGTTTTTTTTTTTAACATGCGAAACAATAACAAACAAAAATATAATCTGTATGCATCGCTAATAAACAAACAAACCATTTATGTTGATTGCATTTAACAATTGCTTTCCATTAAAAAAGCACGAAATAACCTAAAATTTTTGTAATTATGTTGTTAATTTTAAACATTATTGTAAAAAATGCAGTCCTTATAATGTGAAATATAGCCTTTTTCATCTGTTACTGTTCACAACCTTGGTTACAATATTGTGTTTAGTACAGGGGTGGTGGGCATCAACGATTTGACACAACGGAATTTAATATACTTATTTGTTTTTTTTTAATAATTTATATATCTGCATTAAACAATAAAATACATATCTCTTATGATGAAAAAAAGAATAACTAGCTTCCCTGGCTTCATTATATAATTCCGTTTTATGCCCCTTTAATATCATTTTTCATAGGTTTACAGGAGAAGCCAAAAACTTTGTAAAATTCAAAATATATCACATATAAAGCTTTTTTTAACTCTCTTACGTTATTTTACATTCGTGTTTTCTGCAACAAAATGGCGTATCTTAAGTGATAAGTTTTTTAATATCAAGTGAAACAAATGTTTAATACAATTCTGAGGTATTAGTAAAATCTCACGTCCAACAAAAATAAGAATTTTTTTATTTAAATTTTTTATTTTCTTAATAATAAATATATGTTTAAACAAAAGAGGCAATTCATTGACGTTATTTGTATTTGTAAATATTTGTAAATAACATACTAAGTAAGTGTAATAATTAATCCATAAATAAAAATAATGGTACTTGCACTTGAACAATAAATTATTCAAAAGGAATATTATCATAAAACAAATGACATTCTGCTGGAAAAAAAGACTTTAGGTCTTGCAATGTCGTCATTTCTTTTCGGGAATTTTAATATTTTGGGAGTGCAATTGGCCAGCCTAAGCAACTTCGAATGTTTTGATGTTTGTTGTGGCAGAACCTCGTAAGAATCTCTAATGCAGGTATCTATAATATTAATAGGCTAGACGATTTCTTGTGACCGGTGTTTTGTTCTACCGTTTTATCCCGATTTTGACCAAAAGTATATTATTTGAAAGGTATTTCTTTTTAGCCGTTTTGTAGATTTACAAATTTTTAAATTTTTTCCTTTATTTTGAGCAAATTGCATTTAAATTTGCTACTAACACATACATAAAATTATGCAATAATATGTGTGTGTTTATTAAATTTTTTAATATGTTTGTAATAAAAATGTGTTTGTTTTTTGCGTTGATTTGTGAATTGGCTATAACTGATTAGCATGCCTTTAGGTTCTTCATTTAATGAAAAAATAAAATTTCCTAGCATTCGCACTCGAATCTCGAGGGCTGGAATCTCCTAGTTATAATGAATGGTTTCGCTTGATTCCTACGTCAAACCACGCATCGCATTAGTTCAGAAATTATAAAATATATTTAAAAAATATTAATTGAACTTCAGAAAATACATATGACTTACATAATCAAAAAGCAGTTTACCATAGAATTCGGAAAGTTGTTATTATATCTCTTTTATTATTTTCTTTTTAGCTATTTATATTTCATTATAACAATTTTCTATATTAGAGCACATTTTTATTATATTTACCACACTTTTTATTTACTTCTATTACAATTTTTAACATTTCATCACAAAATTTACACTAAAGTTAATTTGTTTAACGGTAAAGTAAATAAAATCTCATTTAATTTTTTGTACAAGGGTGATGATACGTTACTTTGTTTAATGAAAATCATGCACTTGTTAATACGTTTTTTTTTAATTTTGGTTATAAAATCGCTATTTTTGGACGCAGAAATATAAAATTTCGAAAAGATATGTACAAAAAAGATATTTGCAAAAAAAAAAAATATTTTTCAACATAATCTCCTTTTAACTCAATACACTTAGTCTTACGTTTCTCCAATTTTTGGATCCCTTCCAAAAAATAGGATTTTTAGAGGTCCATAAAATAGGCATTTGTTTGATCAATAATTTCATCGTTATAACTAAATCTCTTTCCATGGTGGCATTTCTTTAGGTTTGTAAATAGGAAATAGTCACAGGGGGCTAAATCCGTAGAAAATGGCGGATGAGGTACCAATTCGTAGCCCAATTCATGGAATTTCTTAAACCCAACTGATCATTTAAAATCGAAACCACATTGCCATATGAAATGCCAATGGCATCACCAATCTCACGCACTTTTACTCTTCGATCGGCCAACACCATATCGTGGATTTTTCGACATTTACGGGTGTGTTGACCTCAATTGACCGTCCATAACGTTCAGCGTCATTTGTATATATGCGACCACAACGAAAGTCAGTAAACCGCTTTTTTACCATTGAAACCGATGGTGCAGAGTCCCCGCAGTATTTATCAAGCTTTTCCTTAGTTTGATTGAGGTTTTTTTTCGCAAAAAATAATGTTTAATGAGCTCTCGAAATTCACTTTTTTCCATTAAAAAAAAAACACGAGGTTGTATGTTTGAGCAGCTGTTAAACGCAAAGTAACTTGGTCAAAATCTTACAGTAGTCTATTAACAGTTGGTACTTGATGGGGGCAGTGTTGCATTTCATATAACTACGAGGGAAGTTCGAAAAGTCATGGACTTATTGATCCGCCATCGTACTTTGGTGATATAATTCATAATCAATCAAAAACGCGATTTTGATTTTTTGATGATACGTTATTTTGCATTTTAAGTGACGATATGTTGTTCCATCACCAATTTAAAATTATACCATATCCGCATATGCATATTATCTGCTAACATTTCTAAAATAAAAAAATATAAATATTGTTAAATATTATATATATAATATTATATATATAATATTAATATTATATAATATTAAAGCTGCACATTTAAAATTTTGCTTTAGGTTCAAAAATGTTTAGGTGCTAAGGGAAGAAATATCTAGATTCATATTGCATGTGAATATAGTATAAGGAAAAGTTAAAGATATTTAATGAATTTTTTAATGCATATTACATCCAGCGTTTTTTACATTAAGGAAGACCGTGATTAATTTAATTAATTTGAGTGAAAAAGTTCATATATTGGTAATTTTTATACGAATGTAAAATCATTGCAAACTTAATTCGAATGTAACTAGATGTTCATATGAACTATATAATGTACTCTGTATTAAAATTTTAATGGCATATTTATTTTTGCGACCTGTGTTTTGTTACATATGCTGCAAAGGGATTCACTGTCGTCCATCGATATTATAAAATGTTTGTCCAGTTAAAGTTTATTTCGTAGTACAAACATCAGCACAAGCTCAATCCTATAATAACAACTGCCTTCGTGACATTCTAACCAGAAAAGGAAGCAGTGGTAAGCATCTTGAAAACATCCTGGAACCATTCATATGCCTGGTCTAACACAAAACATTTTATTTTATTCGTTCGTTAATAAAACCAGCTCACAACTTGGTCTATTAAGCACAACATGATAACCAGATTCCGTTTTTAGTATGTTATCACAAACACTTTTTTCCGCTAATACAGGCCCGAGAAGAATTTTCGCATACATGATGAGTGGCAAATAACGCGTTGAATTGTGTTGTGTAAAATCAGAGGTTGCTGCCGAAATCGCAGCCTGATATTCACGAGTGTATGATTAGTTGCTATATGACAACAGAGAACTAAGCACCTTTGACGCATGGAATCATAGTGCGATTTTGAGTGGCAGATTGGTGTTCTAAACTATAGTCATAAATACAAAGAAAAATTCATGCGATGTAGACTGACTAAAATCTTCAGGTTACATAATAACGGTTATTTTTTAGACCCCTCAAGCGTTAATTTTTTTAGGTATTTGCCACTATTTTACGCTTTATGATTTTGAATTATAAAATTAAAATATCACATTATATTTGAACGCTTTCCTTATTTAATTTATCCTTTTTTTGACAAATGAAAAATAAATCCAAAACTTCGGTTCCGATTATCATATTCGTATCATTTTTGATATTTGCAACAGATTTTATTCAGACAATTTGCTTTCGGTTAGAAATAGCAAACAGATTAAAAGTTGGGGTTTCTTTTGTTATAGCCGAAAAATAATTTTAGATACAAATGTTAAAATATTTTCGGTTTTAATACGTTGTTATTACTGAAGGATATTATTCGTAATAAACCAGTTTAAATCAAAAGTCCCGGATATTTGTATTAAAAAAACATGTTAAATAATTAGGGCCACCTTTAAAGGACAAACAGTCTCTGTGAAACGATTTAAAGAACATGCATTTTCGCTACAGATATAGACTTTGTTTAGAAGAGGTATTTTTCAAAAACATAAAGGAATTTTTCAAAATATGTGCGACAAATTTTGTTACTTTTATGAAATCTTTCATAAATACTGCGTAACTTTGGTTAGGGTGTAATGAGTTTGTGTTGATTAGGGTGCCCCTTCATTATTTGGAGGGGAAAAAAGTGTTCAAACTCGGTCTCACCCCCTAGAAATATGCGAATAGCAAAAAAACTGAGAACTACAAAGTTTTGGGCCAATCAAAAAACATTTAGTCGTGCCTCAATGCGATTGAAAATCTCAAGTGTGTTTATATGGGGAAAATATGACTTTTTTTTGAGATTTTACGAAAATTTCGTTCTATAGATTAATTTTTCCGACAAGTTATTATATAATTCAGGATCAGTTTTATATTATACTTTCAAAAAGCTATAAAACTTCAAAATCGAATAAAACTTCGCCAAGAAATAGCAAATGCCCCAGACCACTTTTGTGCCAAAAAAAAATAGGTCATGAAATTTGATGGAATATTTTCAAAGATGAGAAATTGATTAAAGCCATATTTTTTTTTTGTCTCTATACGTGTAAGGACTCAGAGATTAAGTATTTTTTTGATAAAATTTTGAAAACTCCTTTTTTAATTTTTAAAAAATTTTCGTAAACAAAATTTAAAAAAAATGATCTACTCTTTGAGGTCTTGTTAAATGCATGTTAGAGATTAGCTGTGTGAATTTTTAGGTAAATCCCTATGCCAAAATTTTTTTGACAATAATTTTATTTTTGCTAATTTCGAGAAAAATGAGATTTTTTTAAATATTCTGTAAATGTACTCTTTCTAAATACTTTGTATCAAAAATTCATCACTTTTCTACTTTTAAATGTTATATTTTATCCTAATAGCCTAGGGTTTCGGAAAAAAATTATATGAGCCCATTTATCCTTTTGGAATTGGGGTTACATATGACCCCAAGCTGATAAAAGACAATTTATTAAAAAATTCAAATATTTTGTAAGTGCTGTTGAATTTTTAGATTCGACGTTCAAAATATAATAACGAAATGTGTAGAAAATTTGGGATCAATCCCAGAACGCTAAACCATTATTTGCCAAGGCCAGCTTTGGATTTTTAGATATTTTTAAATATAAACTAGAGGACCCCTGCTGCTCCGCAGCATTATATTTTATTAATTTTTATAATATAATACAAAAATTTGCCAAGAGAAGTTAACGTACAGTAATGCCAAAATATGCCAAGATAAGTTAACGTACAGTAAAAGTAAAGTTGATTCTCCACGCATAACTTTCCTCAAACCAAACGAATTTAAGTACATAATAGCTCAAAAGAAGGAGCTTGATCTACTGAGTGTTCTTAGACCTATGTCAACAGCCTACGTTAATTAGAACTCTAGTTATAGAGGTTTGAGAGAAGAAAAATATTGAAAAAAATCTTGAATGCAAAGTTTATTCATAAATTCTTTTAATATATAAGATTACCGAAAACGATTTTTTCTATTAAACTCGATGAAATCACTATTTAGAATTAAAGAAAAATAATTCGGTTAATTTTTATTTATTTAACCCTTCAGTGATCCTGGGATCAAAATAATACATTGTGATATATCTTTGGTGCAATTATCAGCTTATTGCTCGCGAATATAAATTAAAACAACTTTTGACCAGTTTTGTTATAAAATTATTTTATGTATGAAAACTAGGTATCTATATTTTTCTGAATAAAATAAGAAGACCCACATATGACCCAAAGCTAATAAAAGACAATTTATTCAAATGAATAGGAAATATAAAATAAATTCTATTTATTTTGGTGTATTTAAACATTATTTAGTGTGCGATTCAAATTGTTTTCTGTAATCACTTAGACATGCAGTTAGTATCGATTTTCTCATCAATCAATTTAACACCGCGTTCTGCTGTATTACTTACCACTTTTATTTTTGCAACAATATCACTTCCATTTTAGAAAAATATAGATAGTTTTTATACATAAAGAAATTTTATAACAAAATTGTTTTAATTTATATTCGCGAGCAATAAGCAGATAATTGCAGCAGCACTGAAGGGTTAAATAAATAAAAATTAACCGAATTATTTTTCTTAAATTCTAAACAGTGGTTTCATCGAGTTTAATAGAAAAACTCGTTTTCGGTATTTTTTATTTAAAAATATCGTAAAATCCAAAGCTGGTCTTAGCCAATAATGAGTAAACGTTCTCGGATTTGTCCCAAATGTTAGGAACTGAAGTCTTACATATTTCGTTTCGTTATTATACTTTAGGCGTCGCATCTAAAAATTCAACAGCACTTGCAAAATATTTGAATTTTTTGAATAAATTGTCTTTTATTAGCTTGGGGTCATATGTGACCCCAATTCCAAAAGGGTTAATTGGGTCATATTACTTTTTTCCGAAACCCTAGGCTATTAAGATAAAATATAACATTTAAAAGTAGAAAAGTGATGAATTTTTGATACAAAGTATTTAGAAAGAGTACATTTACAGAATATTTTAAAATATCCCATTTTTCTCGAAATCAGCAAATATAAAATTATTGTCAAAAAAATTCTGGCATAGGGATTTACCTAAAAATTCACACAGCTAATATCTTACATGCATTTAACAATACCTTAAAGAGCTAGATCCATTTTTTTAAATTTTTTTTAAAAAAAATTTTCAAAACTTGGAAAAGGAGTTTTCAAAATGTTATCAAAAAAATTCTCCATTTTCGGTCTCAATGCGCAATAGGTTAACAACGCGGAAATAAAACAATACTTCATATCTGAGTCCTTTCAACTATAGAGACCAAAAAAAATTATGGCTTTAATCAATTTCTCAAAGTTGAAAAAATTGCCATCAAATTTCATGACCTAGTTTTTTTTTTGGCACAAAAGTTGTCTGGGGCATTTGCTTTTTCTTGGCGAGGTTTTATTAGATTTTGAAGTTTTATCGGTTTTTGGATGGATATTGATAATTAAAAAAAAATTAACAAAGATCCAGCTTTTGTTATGGTGATCGACATATAATCACTTTTTGAGTCGATAAACCGATGTCCTGCTGTCCGTTTGTGTGGTAATATAAATTTTGGAATCAAACGACAAATTTTTTTTTATAAATTTTAATCAAATTTTGTTTATGTTTATTTAGTATATTCTTAAAACCTCTTTCGAAACATAAACAGTGGTCCCACACTAAAGCAATATTTTGTGACGTATTTTAGATTGTATATGGAACTCAAATGTGACTTCAATATAAAGGGATTTGATCCGAGCATTTTGGATCTAGCCTCCTTACGAATATTGTAATCACATTTGATATAAACTCTAACATTTTTCGGGCAAAAATTATATAATAATCAAATCCATAAAAACAAAGTTTTTATTAAAACTCTTTCTTTCCTTATGCATATGAGTTTTGAATCTCTCCGTGACTGTGCGTGATTTTGCGTGACTATTTTGAAATTAATCTTTGGACACAAGTATACGGACAAGTTTCAGATTGATTGTATGAGGCGAAATCCGTTTGAAATCTCTCCGTGACTGTGTGTGACCATGCGTGACTGTGCGTGACTAAGTCAAAGTTAATCTTTTTTTTCACAGCAAGTGTATGGTTCAAGTTTCATATCGATCGGATGAGCGGAAATTACATTTAGATCACTCCGTGACTGTGCGTGACTACGCCACAGTTAATCTATAGTCATAATAACACCATGGGCCAAGGTTCAGATCAATTGGATAAGTGGGAATGGGGTTGACCCACGATAGACAGTCAGACAGAGAGTATGAGTTAAAACAATGAGTTTAAAAATAGCACGTATTTTTGATTTATATTTCTTTTTATTTTGCGGTCGGAAACTCTACTCATGTCATTACGATTGGAATTGGGACCTTTTTCCGAGATTCATGATATAGCGCTGTGTAAATTGTTATTCTTCTTTTTCGTATAGCCATAAATTTTTAATTTAATATTTGGTATAAAACACAATATAAAAGCCAGAAGTCCAATAAAATTGCAAAAACAATAATATTATCATTTTTCTAGATTGTCTATTTCAGTTGAAATTTGGGCATATTTGTATATATTATTTTATTTATGTACTTGTACTAAGTGCAGTGCATTATATTGAGTTATTGACCAGAAAAAAAAAATTATGTGAGTCCGATCACAGGGGAGATGTGTAAACATCTAGTGATTGAATATTTTTTATGTCACTTCTTTAAAATCAAACAGAAAGCGTCATCTATGTATCACTTATATGTCACTTTTTTAAAACCAAACAGAAAGCGTCGTCTATGTATCACTTATAGCAAACAACTGCAGGGACTCTGGTTATGCTTGTGGGGTTGTTGAATTATGTATATGTTAAACGTTTATATTGTGAAATTTTTGCGTTTTACAGCAAAGGGTTGTTGAATTAGCTGAAGCAATTTTATATCATAATTTTTCACCAATACAATCATAATCACACCGATTTGTCTTACGGCTCACAGCGTAACATGAGAGCTAACATGTTACGCCGTTCTTGTGATTGTATTGTGAAATAGAAATTTACCGTATAGATGTTTAAACATAAAAAAAAATTTTTTTGTTCACATATGTTTCATATTTTTTTATGTGTTTGTGTGCGCTTTAAATTAATAAAAAATAAATTTTTTATTTCACTTCACAGAAAATAATTATATGTATATACATAAAAGAAAATTCATATTTATTATTTTTGATTAAGAATATATTTTAATAATTAATAAGATATTACGTTGCCCTTGGGTATTAAAACTTGTTGTACGAGGCATAAAATGCAAATATAAATTTTTTCCGCCAGTCTGTCAATATTACTAGATTAAGTTTCCTAAGCATTCCGTTTTTTCTACTTTGAAAAGCCCTTGGCATAATTCTTCAATTGGATATAGGTCGGGACTTATGGTTGACCATTTCAATACCGGCAAACAAGCGACATAAATCGGAGCATTATACTGTTGTAATGTCCAATTATCTCCATGTAGTTCGGAAGTAAAGTCTATTAAATTGTTGTTCTCCAACTAGTCAACATATATATTTCCGCGTTCATTTTAGCGGGAACGAAGCATATTCGAAACTTGCCTTGTGCTCCAAATGCAGCCAGAACCATAGAAGATCTGCCACCATGGTTTCGGTGTAGCACGTTTGGCGAGGATGTCCAAGATCTCATTAATTTAGGAAAATTTGACACACTATTGCGGTGCTGATTTTTCACAGCTATAATTTCGACAAGTCCGGAAGTCGCATTCCATCAATTTTCCCTTGCTTTTCATCCGAAAGTACAGTTCCATGTTACATTTTCAATTAACAGGAATACTATGAATTAGATTTTGTATATTGAACGCAAAACGTATATGGCCCAAAGGGCTCGGTTAGTTTAATAAATTAAATAAATAAAATAAAATAAAAGAAAAATATGGATTTTACTTTTCAGAAACTAAATCGCGAATGATAATCAATGCACATATAATAATTTTCTATTGGCTTAATAACTAAACTTCAAACTTTTAACTCTATATACTCTTTCGCAGATGACTGCAGCGTTTGTCATTCATTTTCCTTTAATTGTAGGTCAAGCCTCTTGGAGGTTGGGGGCAAAAGGCGGACAATGAATGAGACACTCAATCAAGACCTGTTAACCATCTCCGAGTGGGGTAAAGCGAATAGGTTGATGTTAATGCGGTGAAGACTCAATGTTGTATGTTGACCCATAGGGCCATGGATTCAACAATGTCATCTGTATATATGGGTGGTATAGGTATTGAGGAGTCGGATACTCTTGATGTTCTAGGCATGAGAATTCAATCTGATGTTCGTTGGAACGAGCATGTTTTTCAAGTGTCGAAAGAAGCATTGAAGTGTCTTGGTTTTCTAAAACGGTGCAAAAATTACTTCACTCCCTCTGACCTCCTTAAAATCTATACCACTTACATCCGACCGAAAATTGAATACAACTCCCATATATGGGCAGGAACTTCAAAGTCTATTTTGGAGCTACTGGATCGTGTGCAAAGGAGGGCGTTGACAGTAGGGTATCCAATTCTATTGAGTCATTGGAACTTCGTCGGAATGTGGGTTGTGTATCACTGTTCTATAGATATCGCCATGGGAAATGTTCTTCTGAGATTAGCGAACTTATTCCAAGTGCCCGAGTTTCGGTTCGATCTACCCGCTTCTCTAGTAGATCGCATTCATTTGTAGTTTATTGTCCAGTTGACCTAATAAAATTTAAGTCAAATATCCACAAACACTACTACCTTTTTCCTCCTTCCCATAACCTATTTTCCTGAGATCAACATAATGCACTGCATCTGTAGGGGGCATCCGCTGAGTGTTAATAAATAAAAAAAAATGTAAAAACTTCAGATAACGGAACCACAAATGAAATTAAAAGAAAAAATAAATTTCATGATTAAAGGAACATTTGGTGAAGTTAAAAATAAACTACCGTTAGGTTTGAATATTTTTGCATATATAATTATTTATCTTAGGTAGATTCACATATTGTACCCTCCAATCAATTTTCCTTTAAGATCATGGCTTTCTTTTTACCGACTTAACAATTAAAATGTAAACAGTATTCTAAAAGGGGAACAGTAGATATATACAATAGTTATAAACATTATTACTGTAAAGATGATTACCATGTGATTGGCGTTGTATCCGAAATATATTTAATAAGGGCCATATAAATTGCAATTTTAACGTAGGTACCATCCAATACTTAGGTATAAATTTGCAGATATTCAAAATATTACCTTTATATCATACACATAGGGTTTTGAAAGGCTGTTTTGTAATGTACAGAGTAATATTGTTCACAGTGTATACATAACAATATCAAATGGTCTCCATAACTGGTCACTCTTGCTCAAATACCATATTGAACTTTATCTTAAGCTCACGCTCGTTCGTTCGTTTAAGCTAGTGCAAATGTCATTTTTAATTGTTTTTTTTTTTTCTTTTTTACTTTACTAAAGTTTAAAATTTCTTCACATTGGGAATTTGCAAAAAATATGTGGTTTTCTTCTCTTTAGCTAAATTTATAGCATTTTCATCAACAACATCAACAACCACAATCAATTCTTTTCATATGTGCAACTACTAAACCAACAAAAGACATCATATTCAACATGTGACAGGCCATCCGCCAGTCAGTGAGTCAGTCAGTCAGAAATTCCATAAGCCAGATAGACAGTCATCCAACCAGCCAGTGTATGTATTCGCCAATACAATGTTCATTTGAAGTTTCTTATGCATGCAGAGAGTATGTGTTTTTTGTGTGTGTGTGTGCTTGTGCAATATAAATTCTTTAAAATTTTTCCATATTTGGTGTGTTTTTGTCATTCTTGACATGCAGTCATGTTGCTGCTGTTGTTGTTGTTTTTGCTGTAACTACTGTTTTTGGGGTTTGTAACAAGTTTCCTTTTAAGGATACTATTCCTTGTCGTCTTTTGATGACGGTTTGTACGTTTCTCTAAGAGAATGTAATGATTACATGTTATTCATTGTCGTCTTTACTGTTTCTTTTATTTGTAGTTGCGCTCTGATAGATCTTCTAAGGAATTCAATCTCTGATACAAAGAATGAATTCTTTGAAGAAACACACATTCGATAGTTCTGTAATTATGGCCACCATCTGTCTGCGATACAGTGTAAAATGCTTTCGTACTGATGTCTGGATCTGAATTAGAATCAGAATATATGTTATTGAATGTATTGATCAGAAATTTTCTTTTAATTTAGATATACACATGAATTTATTATATTAAAGTATATTTCATGATTATAGAAATAACTAAATGAAATATTTGTTCAAACATTTTTTTAAAGGAATTCAATCATTGAAGTTCTGCTTAATGTGCAACTGCATTGGATGACGTAAATAACTGTTTGTGATATATGTACGTTCTTGAATATCAGAACAAATTTTCCTTGTTTTTGTCCGTTTTATATTCGCTAGCAATTGTGTGGGTTGTTTTTAATGAGGCTGTTTTCAGTTTTATTAATTTTATGTTTTACTGCTAAATTAGGATAAGGATAATAATAGCAAAATACTTTTTTAGGATTCAATTATACATATTAGTTACAAAAAGTTAGACAGAGAATCTGCTACGAATCACTTGTATTCATTGCCTCATATTCATTTACAACATAATTAAATATCATTTTGAAGGACGGATAATGTAAATATGAGATAAAGGTGATATATTTTTTATTTTTTTTGAAAACATATGACAAACAGTCTATTTTAAGTATGTATGTACATACATATGTATGTCTATAAAATTTATATAAGTAGAGATTCCATAATATTAATAGGTCAGGCGATTTCTTGTGAACGATGATTTGTAAAACGGTTTTCTCCCGATTTGGACCAAACGTATCTTATTTGAAAGATATTTCTTTTTAGCTGTCCATCAGATTTTACAGATTTGAACCGACTGGAATATTTTTTGGAGTAAAATGCAATTGAAGTTGCTACTAACACATACATATAATTATGTAATGCTATGTGTGTGTTTATTAAATTTGTTAATATGTTTGTGAGTTTGATTTCTTCATTCACAATAATAATTGTGTTGAATTGAAAAATAATTTGGACATAAACCAATAACGACAGTAATCGATATTTAAAAAGTGTTGAATTGTGAATTGGATAAAATTTATCAGCATACCTTTAGGGTCTTTATTAAATGAAAAATAAAATATCCTAGAATTTGCACTGGAATTTCGAGTGGTTTCCACCTGCTGCTAGTATACATTAGTGTGTCAAAAAAAAATGTTTTTTTTAAGCTTATAGAGTAAAGTATTTTTCCGATTTTTTTCATATTTTTCTGAAGAGGTTTGGAGGTCGGTAGAGTCGAATTTTATCAAAAATCGGGAGTTTCCGCAGATTTTTCGAATTATGCTCATTACTCGATTTTGTTTGCCTGGTCAAGTTTTTAGAAGAAAACTCTTCAAACTTTACTTTTTTGTGCATAAATCATAAGTTTCAGTTATTTTATAACATTTTTTTTTCCTAAATATAGCATAAATTTTAAAAATAATACTTTGTGAATTTTAAAATATATAATATATATATATATATATATATATATATATAAGTATATTAAAGTTAAGAAACTAATTATTAATTATCGAATTTGCTATAAACCGTTCCTTTTTAAGTTTTGTGCCCATTTTGTGAAATTAAAAATACTGTAATGTGATTGCCAGTTATGCATTGGAAAAATATTATGCAAGAATTTTTTGTATAAACTAGCTCTTTCAATCAGCTGGTATGGTGCAAACTTTCTCTTGTTATCAGCTGACCGAACAAAACAAAGAACAAAAAAGTTTTCTGTTTAAAAAAAGTTTTTCTCAGAGTTATAACAAACCGCGCTAATATTTATAAATATCTTATATACTAGAGAGTAGTCAAATAATTATGCGGAATTTCGTTTAAAAATAGATATGGCTTTGTTGAAGGCAAGAGGTTTATGGCTTTCGGGCAAAATAATTGATGCCGCTGATTCTGCTAAACCGCGAACGAAAAATTCAAATACTGCAATGATTTTTCAAACCATATTTTGTCGCAAAATATCTTCTGTAAAATCTCCAAGTTCAAACCAGGTCTGAAAGATAAAATTAGAATCTGTTGCCCACGTAACTGCAGCGTTGATAGCGACAATGATGATGATGATAATGATTCATTATATGAGCCAGTAACAAAATTAGTCCAAAAAGAACTTGCTACTTTCTTTGTGCAAGTCTGGACAGAATCAGAATTAGTTGCCGTAAAGCCGCACTTGTAGTTAGTAAATTCCTGCTCAGACCCTGGACAAAGCATGCTCAAAGAGTTCAATTTCGAGGGAACATCAGAAACATCGAATGATTGTCGCAGAGTCTATTAAGAAATGGCTTAAGGCGTCAAATTTGATAACAGTGCATTGGGATAGAAAGATAATGCTCGACTTACAGGAAATAATTAATCGACTTTCTATCAGTGCAGCCAGAAATTTCGACATCATGCTTCTGGCAGTAATACCACTTCCATCCGGAGGGGGAGAAAATAAAGCCGTGGAAGTGTATCACATGCTAAAAGCTGGAACTTAACTGAGAATATAAAATTTATGTGTGCAGAGATAACAAGTTCCAATACGGGATATCGAATTGGGGTATCTGTTTTACTTTGCCTAAAACTAAACAAAGATCTCATATTTTTAGCGTGCCGTCATCATATGTTGGAGCTTGTTGTGGGATCAAAGTTAAAGACGACTGATATTGAAGAAAATACGACAACCCCACAAATTAAAATTTTCGCCATTCGTCAGCAAATTTCAGAGTCCATAGACAAGTATAATTTTTCCGACTTCAGCAACCACTAAATTGCTGAAAAAATTATCCCGAAATATATACGCGAAGATTTAAAATATCTTACAAAGGGGTAGCTTGAGGAAATGCAACCAAGAGATGATCACATAGAACTGCTTCAGCTGAGCCTTATATTTTTGGATGATAGATCTGGGCCCCAATCCTTCAATAAAACCTCCTGAAGCTATTTATTGGACATGCTGGATGAAGAAAATTATATACTCTTTAAAAATAAGCATTTTTCAAAAAACAGCTGTAATCCTTCATAAACTCTTCAAAAATTGACGCCTTGCTTGAATTTAATGCATTTATTTTGAGAGTATATATCTGTAATTGGATCCTATGCCAGTGCCCTAGATACGCTACTCTCAATGATTTAAGTTTATTGAAGCAATTGGATAACTACAAAAGCTTTAACGAATCAATCGCGCGCTCTACGTTTAAAACTTTTTTGAGGCATCAGTGGTAACTATCCCGGAAGTTGGCTGCCTTAGCGTTCTTTGATGAACGTATCGATACCAAAACTTTGCATTTAATGGTCCAAAATCTACACGCACCAAGTAAGGGCAAAGAATTATCAGAAACATGCTTTAAAATTAAAAAATTTAAGATTTAATATCCGAAACCAGCCTAGGCTTTTTTGAAGCCTGTAACATTTCTGTGGATTTTTACAAACAGATCCGGAAAAATGGCATACAAACAAATCGTTTAATTAAGCAAAGAACAAAGCTAATACTCACATTACTATAACAACTTCTAAAACAGACTTCCAGAATTTATAGCAGGGCAAAGAGCTACATCGTAAAAGCTCTAATAAATAATTGCAAAGCATATATTTCTTATTTTTTTTTTTTGCTAGTAAGCTGCCTAGAGCTTTGGGGGGTTTTCAAAAAATTTAAACAATAACCGTGTTGGCTCTCATTGCTGAAAAAAATCACCCATCTTTAATATTTTATTAGAAAAAATAAAAACTAAAATAAACAACTTAAAATATTTTTAATTTCACAAAATGGGTACAAAGCTTAAAAAGGATATAACTTTGGAACAGTAAGAGCGAATTCAGAATTTAGCCACATTTTAAATGCATCATTAGTTTTTTAACTTTAATATAAACTCGATTATTGGGTAAAATTCGACTTTAGCGACCTCTAAACCTCTTCCGAAAAATCTGAAAAAAAAGGTAAAAAATAATTTAAACTATTGCCTTTCAAATAAGCTGGGGTAAAAAAAAATATCTTTTTGGGACACACTAATATATATATATATATACGTTTTTCGAAGAACATGTTAAAATGTTTAAGAAAACAGGGAAAGTAGGCTTAGTGACATATTGGAATACTTTAGAATCATTTGTATAAAATTCCAATACTCATTTTGATTTTGCTGGTTCTACTAGATGTGTAAACAATTATAGATTTGGTTAAGAAGCTGGTTTTTCAAAAATTGTAGCTATATAATTCTTTTTAGTTATAAGTCAATTATACGGTAACAGCATTTTTGAAAGTCGATGTCTTTTTTTGTAGAGTTTGTTGCTGATAAAATAGATTTGGTTTCTTATACCAGTTGCATTAAACATTAAAAATCAGCATTTTTTTTATTTTGAAAACTGTTGCTTAAGTATAGTAATAAGAAACATAGCTTGATGTTTTAGTGGTTTCTTAGTTAAAAAAAGAAAAACTGAAAGAAAATTATTTGTTGGCAAACGAAAGGCAAATCTAAACCGACCAGTACATATTATTGCAGAAGACTTTTATATTCTAGAATGCTTTTTTGAAACCCTATCCATATCGACGAAGAAACGGATAACAACATAAAATTAACCACGAAGTAAAAATTTAGAAAATATCATTGCTTAAGTTATTACCAAAAACAGGGCACCAGAGATTTTTCAAAAGAATTTGTTGTCAAAAGATGCCAAAAGTCTCACAAAAGCAAAAAAAACTGGATACGCTGGATCACGGAAGTTGTGTGAACTTTTGGGATTGAAAAATTGCTGAGTTGTTATTGATGACGAAACGTACGTCACTGCATATTTCAGCATGCTTTCTGGTCCTATATCTTATACTGCTTTTGAAATGGAAATAGTTTCAGATTTGGAAACTTGAAAAGTTTAGTTAGCAAAATTGTACCTGGCTGGCCAATTTTCAATGTTGCAAAAGTTATTTCGTGTTGTCGATTTTAATAAAGAATACTAAAGCAATTAACTAAAAGCATACATTTTAAAAGAAATATTAATACCCATTATAAAAATAACATAATCTTAAAAAATATACAGTACAAAAATAAAATTTTCAGAAAAGCAATCTCACAGCTGATTTAGTGGCTATAGATTTACTGTTATCTATAATATAAATAAGTTAGGCGATTTCTTGTTACCGGTGTTTTGTTCTACCATTTTATCCCGATTTTGACCAAGTATTATTATTAGTATATTATTTGAAAGGTGTTTGTTTTTAGCCGTTTTGAAGATTTAGAGATTTCTAAATTTTTCCTTTATTTTGAGTAAATCGTATTTAAAGTTGCCACTAACACATACATAAAATTATACAATGCTATGTGTGTGTTTATTAAATTTGTTAATGTGTTTGTAATAAAAATGATTTTTTTTTGTGTTGATATGTGAATTGGCTATAATTGATTAGAATAACTTTAGGGTCTTTATTTAATGTAAAAATAAAATTTACTAGAATTTGCACTCGAATTTCGAGGGCTGGTATCTGCTAGTAATCATTAATACATTAGAGCACAATTTAAAATGCTTTTGGAGAACAATCTCTTTTTAAGCAGATACAGATATATGGAGGATAAGTGCGGAATGATGAAATTTATGTACAATGTCTTAAAAATATATTAAATTAGTTAAAATAAAATATAATAATACGTTGCATCCTGTTAATGGGAATGATTTAAATATTATATCACATGCCCTGTATTCAATTGTGAATTGCTAAAATTGATTAGCATAACTTTAGGCTCATTAAAATATTCATAAATTTTTTTATATATATACTATAGATTTAAAAATATTTAAAGAACAAGTAAGAGTGTTAAATTCGGCTATGCCGAATCTCTGATACCCTCCACCTAGGTTTTCTTGCACTATTTGTAACAAATTTAGATAAAATATGTATATGTATTTCCGTATGACATAACCTCTAAATATAAACAACAGCTGATTTAATTTGTGAATTTAAAAAAATTTATTGTTAAAAGTAATGTTATATATTTTATATATTTTTTAATTGTTAATTAATATTAAACAATTTACTTTTCTTTCAATATTAATCTTTATAATGTACTCTGTTTTTCTTTCGCCACAAGCAGTGTTGTATTTTCATATGTTTGCCTTGCCAAAATAGAACCTGCTCTAATTGAAAAATTTACATATGGCTTGCAAAATGTGTTGTACATAAACAATGTTTGAAAGGGTTCACACTATGTGTACAAATTACACGTGCTAAAAAACTAAGAGAAACACAAGCAAAACACGTAGTGTGAACGCAGCTTAAGTAAGTTTGTAAATAAAAAGAATATTAAAATATTATAAATGTAAACATAATTGATTTTAGAAAAATGTCCGATTCGTTTTTCGATGATGCTGAAAACACATCAAAGAAATACAGAAAACAAAGGTTTTACTCAAGTTAGTTGAGAGACGAGAAGCTAATGGGATGGAACAGGTCAAAGATGACGACTTTAAATACAGATGCAAGGCTTGTGAAAAAATATTAAATTGCGAAAAATCAGATCTAAGTATACATGCTAATAACCAATGTCTTAAAAAACCAACAACCAAAATTCTGTTTACGTTATAAGATCCCATTTGCAAGCCATTTTAATTAATTGTGTAAATTTTAAATGCACACCTAGCCATATAAAAGATGAATTATACAGAATAGTAAAAATATTTTTTTTATAATATCTGTTGATTTTTTATGTTGTTTTTATGTAATTCTAATGATATTCTTATCTTATTTTTTATGATATTTTTTTTCGTTTTTATGTAATTTTTGCATTATTGAAATTGAAAATTAACAAATTAAAAATATTTTTTTTTTTGAAAAATTGAAAAAAGTAGTGTAGGGAAAAATGTAGAGAGAAAAAAAGTGGGTGTAGGGAAAAAAGGGATTTTTTTTCATTAGCATAGAGATTTCTGTAAAAATCTCCTCCTCTACCTATTAAAAAACAATGTAAGATTTCACAAAACAATGCGACGTATATCTGCTTTGTTCAAAAGCTTTCATAAGACTAAATGAAATTGTTACTTATGCATGAAACACATAGACGACAGAGGCTACACAAACACACGGATACAAATGCTGCTGGCTACAATTGTAGTCGTGTAGTCAACTACTTAATTTTTTTGAAAACGACAGCAACATATAACAACAATATAAACAGTTGTTTTTATGCAAAATCATTTTTATTTCAGTAGTGCCATTTATATTTTTTTTTACTTTATTAAAATAGAAAAACATGTATGATTCTATATAAAATTGTCTTAAATATATTACTTATTTATAATGCATTATTATAACGTAAAAATAAATAAATAAATTTACTTATTAATAGAATTATTACAGCATTTCATTTTGCGATTAATTTTTTCAACAAAATAAAATATTTCATAGCACTAATATCTCTTATATATTTTGTTATATTGTCAACACTATTTTTATTTTGTAGCCAACAAAAATAGATATTAGCCTAAGTTGACTACAGCAGCAAAAGTGGTCATGTAGTCGTGTAGCTGTGTTGGTGTCAAAATAATCGTTTTCATATAAACGAGTGTATTTTATTTTTGACAGGCTGAAGTCGTGTAGCCGCTGTCGTCTATGTGTTTCATGAGAGAGTTCGGCTTACTGGTGCCATTATGTATATGTGTGTGTAAACAAAAATATACGATATCCCAGTAATCATTTCGAAGATTGTTTTAACAAAAATCATCTTACTGTGTCTTCTTCGAGCACTTTTGATGATTAAAAACTGATTAATCACATGCGGTATTAGAAAAAGACTAAGAAATGATTTTTGCTTACACTTAAAAATTGATTTATAGAAAAATGACATTAAATATGACTCAAAAATAAGTCGAAATTAATCAGAAAATTGGATAAAAAAGGTTCTCAAGATGAGTCGGGGGTAAGGTAATATTTCCTCCCAACAAAAGAATATTTTGTGATCAGCAAAATACCGCATTTATGACTGTTTTAATAGCACAGAGGAGTCAAAAAAGACTCCACATGATCACTTATTGCATAAAATGTTTACTGGGATTTTATTCACTATCTGTAGAAACAGTTTTTTAAGTAAAACAAATCTGCACATAATTTCAATTCTATTTCGTTCACAATGATACGATCACTTTGTTTACTAGCTACCAGTAAAATAAGAAAATAGTATTATAATACAGCGTAATGATGAATTGTACTTCTCAATTAGTTTATTTTTAATGTGCCATAAGAAGTTCGGTTTGTTCTAAGAAATCAAGCTTAATCATTGCACTTTGATTGAGTTGAGCCCGCGACTATTCCTGTAGCTCGTGCCTACAATTTTTGGTAGTTGGGAATGGCGTTTGTGCAAAGGGAAGCATGAACACATGTTTCCCAGAGCGAGGCTTAATCATTGCACTTTGATTGAGCTGAGCTCCGCGATTGTTCCTAGTGCGGAATAACTCGTGCATTAAATTCTCGGTAGTCCGGGAATGGCGTTTGCCTGCGCCAAACATTAAATAATAAATTTTAAAAATGTATTATAATTAAATATTATTGACATTATATTATTATCATCTGAGAAAAAAATCTTTTTTTAAACACCAATTTTTTACAGGGTAGAATTTTATGATTTCAATACTACTTTTGAATGCAAGTATGTACTAAAAGTAGAACCCTTAAAATCATACTATTTTTTGCAACCCTAAAAATTGCAGTATTTTGTATAAATAAAATAATTTATATTTAAATTATTTTTAATATGCGCTTATTATCGATATAACGGGTGATTTTTTAAGAGCTTGATAACTTTTAAAAAAAAAAAACGCATAAAATTTGCAAAATCTCATCGGTTCTTTATTTGAAACGTTAGATTGGTCCATGACATTTACTTTTTGAAGATAATTTCATTTAAATGTTGACCGCGGCTGCGTCTTAGGTGGTCCATTCGGAAAGTCCAATTTTGGGCAACTTTTTCGAGCATTTCGGCCGGAATAGCCCGAATTTCTTCGGAAATGTTGTCTTCCAAAGCTGGAATAGTTGCTGGCTTATTTCTGTAGACTTTAGACTTGACGTAGCCCCACAAAAAATAGTCTAAAGGCGTCAAATCGCATGATCTTGGTGGCCAACTTACCGGTCCATTTCTTGAGATGAATTGTTCTCCGAAGTTTTCCCTCAAAATGGCCATAGAATCGCGAGCTGTGTGGCATGTAGCGCCATCTTGTTGAAACCACATGTCAACCAAGTTCAGTTCTTCCATTTTTGGCAACAAAAAGTTGGTTAGCATCGAACGATAGCGATCGCCATTCACCGTAACGTTGCGTCCAACAGCATCTTTGAAAAAATACGGTCCAATGATTCCACCAGCGTACAAACCACACCAAACAGTGCATTTTTCGGGATGCATGGGCAGTTCTTGAACGGCTTCTGGTTGCTCTTCACTCCAAATACGGCAATTTTGCTTATTTACGAAGCCATTCAACCAGAAATGAGCCTCATCGCTGAACAAAATTTGTCGATAAAAAAGCGGATTTTCTGCCAACTTTTCTAGGGCCCATTCACTGAAAATTAGACGTTGTGGCAGATCGTTCGGCTTCAAAGCATGAAATGTCAAAGCATACTGAGCATCTTTCTCTTTGACACCATGTCTGAAATCCCACGTGATCTGTCAAATACTAATGCATGAAAATCCTAACCTCAAAAAAATCACCCGTTACATATACAGAATATATGAATGTTATTTATAGTATTTTGATATTTGCAACAGTAGTCTGTATGTATCAATTTGTAATATTTTGTGATCTTATAAAAATCGCAGAATATTGATATTGATTTTATATAGTTTCTTTTATTAATTAACTAACTTAAATATTACACCATAAAATGTTGATATTGGTGAATTTTTATATTACTACCACAACGACCATAAAAACAACAAGTACAGCTGTGACAAAATACAAAATTTAGAATAACAATATAGGAAAACATCATACTTTTTTAACTTTTCAGTGATTTCTCGGCACCTATGAAACCTATTGTCACGATTTAAAAAACAGAAACCTTCTCGTGATGTTGATGTATCATTCTCACTAACAACAAGCGCCCTAGCTGTCCTATTGAGAACGTTATCGTGACTTTTTTTACTCCATCGTTCAATTCTCGGGACCAGATAAACCGATTTGGACGATTTTAAACAGCAAACTTTTCAGGATGTTAGTTGTGATGATGTTACACACATCTTCATTTATCTTTATTTATTTCATTTATTCATCTTTATTTGTTTATATTTTTTTTGTTTATTTTTGTTTACTATATGCACATGCACATATTTATTTGTAATTATTTGTTTACATTTATTTATTTTTTTTTGCATATCTTTTCTTTTCATTCAACACATACCACAAAGTACACTAACCTTGGTTAAAGGGTTGAATTACAAAACAATAAATTATTGTGTAATTAAATATCACTGGAATGCAGAAAGACAAATTTGTGAAAATTCAAATTGTGTCAATAACCCATGACAAATAGGAATGTCACTCAAATTTTGAGGGGAAAAATTTAAATTGATTATTGAACGTTTTCTGATTGGCTATTGAGTCCAACGTTCAAAAATCAATGAATTTGTAAAATGCGAATGTAAAGAAAAGAGAAGACTATTATTTAAATTAAGTAAAAATATATTAAATTATAATGATATAAAAGACCAGCATTTTAAAATAAATAATCAATTATAATTCTGATTTGAAAGGGTTATAATTAAAACCAAACAGAGATTTTCTCTTTTTACTGGCATATTCTGCCAAAGGGTTCAAACATTGGCATAATCTGCCTACGTGCTGTATAAAAAAAGTGCATCTAGCGTGCACGCGGGAACTGCTTTGAGGAAAGCACTTGACAAAATTCCTCCTGAGATTGGTCCGGTTCTCACCCAATCTTAGTATCCTTTTGTACACCCTTCTTACACTATATGGCGATCCTGCCCCCTCTTACACTATATGGCCCTATACATACACTATATTAAATTTAAATGCCACTATATACGTAGGTTGCTACAAGGCATACATTATATAACGGCGATCCAGCGATTTTTATATTATTTGGTGATCCTAGCTGGCGTCCCACCTACACTATATGGCGATCCTGCCCCCTCTTACACTATAAGTGAATCATTTTTTATACCAACGAGCAACCTAGTTGCCCGATTGAAGCCGTCATCGTGATTTCCACAGACGGACAGACGGACAGCCGGACAGACGGACATCGCTATATCAACTCCGCTTGTTATAAGGATCACAAATATATATATTTTATGGGTCCAGATTTTTTTTTCTAATTATTACAAACGGAATGACAAACTTATATATACACTCTGCACACTGAAGTGGAGGGTATAAAAATAATAGATGAACAAATAATGTTTCCTAGTATTTGCACTCGAATTTCGAGTGCAGGACTATACTAGTTTCTTATAAATCTGTCTAGGAAAATCGTAAGAAATCGGGGATAAACAATAACAATGTTTAAATATATTTTCATCTATCATCTTCAGACATCATGGCCATACACTATGTAATTATTTGTTGAATGTGCATCTTATGTCCATATGTGTATTAAAATAGATTTTGGCATATTTTTTCTCAATCTTCGCAATAATTGCACCTTTATAGTCACGACGATTTAAAAGATCAGCTAAAGTGAAATTTGAAGCAGTTTTATTGCGGTTTTGAGTATAACTTGTAAAGTCACAATATTTAATTATACAAATTAAATAAAGTTTTCCAGACCAATGCTGCTACATATAAAATAATTATACATTACAAATTATAAAATTATTTGTATAATTGCACGGAAAACTTTATCAGTAGAGGAATTTATTTAATAACAATTAAATTAACACTTTGTTTTTCCCAATAATCATTACTTATTAATATGAATCATGGTTCATTGAAAACAAAACAATTTACACCGTATACTCGTACCTGTATAAGATTAACACAAAACATAAAGTGCAACAAAATTTGTATGCGAGCATAACTACCGGTTATACATTATTAATGTATTTTAATGCGGAATAAATTGATTTAACATTATAAGTAGTCGAGTGTTAATTGTTTAAGTTAAACTGTTTAATTTGTTTGAAAAATTTCAAATTAAAAATAAAATAGTTGTTTTTTTGTTAATATGAATCAATTAAAGCAATAAGAAAAATGATGACAGAATTGACAACTGATTGCCAGCTAAATGTCAATAATGAAACATTGTAATGCAGTTGATTGCTAAGACTAAGAATGACAAACAAGGGTAATATTTGTATGAGACTATTTAAACATAATAAATGGCAAAACAAAATAAATTATTTAATAACGTTTTTTCAGATATTTATGATAACTTCTGTTATTAGCAGTGACCCTAGCTAAATTAAATTTTTAATTTTCCTAAGGAATCTTTAATAATTTATTGAGTTTTTAATTTTTTTTTACAATCCAAGTAATTTCCGCAACTTTTATCTGAATGTTGAGTTATTATTCAATTGATGTCTCTATGAAACAGTTTACACTGCAATAACGCCCTTATTGGAATGATATATTGCCAATTGTGGTATTCAGTTATTGTTTTTAATTAAATCATATATCAAAAGTTAATCTAAAAGGAAGTAGTGATAAATCAAGAATGACTTGTATTAAAGAATGATGAAATGTCTGATGAAATGGTATGAAAAAAGACGCATTTATATGGACACCAGAGTTTTATTAATATCTCATATATCTTAAAAAATTAAAAAAAAAAAAACACACAAAAAGAAAGATAGGAAAAGATATTGCAATAAATATTGCAGTTAATTAATTAAAACAAACATTGATATATGAACAACTACTATGTTTACGAGACTTAATGACCCTTCAATCGTCTATGTACTAAATTTATATTTTTATATTTACATATACACTCAACGCAAAAACTAGTTAAAGCTTAAAAACACTATACCTAAATAAAAAACAAATATATAAATGGAAAAAAAAAGTTTATTTAAATCATAGAAATATAGAAATATTCATTTGAATTGCTGCATAACTTGAAGGCGTGCCGCATCGGGCCTATATTTGGAAATGGGTTTACAAGAGAAACATTTTTTTTTAGTTAATTTTTGTACATATCAATAAATGCGTTATTAATAAATTGTAATTGTAATTGTAAATTATAAATGCTATATACACATATATTTATAAGAAACTAGCAATGTTTTATGCCACCTAATGGTATGCTATTCATAATTCACACAGGGCGTATGAGAGGCAATTATTAACGTATGCGGAATGAAATATGAACTGATTTCCAACCATAGTTCCAAATAAAAAACGAATAGCAAGAGCAAAATAATATATGAGAGAAGTAACGGTACTATTCCTGCAATCATTCGACTGCAGATCAGTTCAGTGGATAAGAATTATTCGAAAACATGTCATTGACAGAGATAGAACGTCGCAAATTGATTTGCAAATTTTGTGAAAACAATCCAGACAAAAGCAAATACGAGATTTTTCGTCATTTTTTTGAAATGCAATTTAAAAAAACGTTTATTTATAAAACTATTAAGGCATTTGAGAGTGGAAAATCCTTTGAAAGACAACGCGGCTCCGGTAAAAAATGTGCTTTGCAGAGCAGCCAATCTCGGGCTAAATTGAAGGCAGAAATTGTGGGTCGTTCAGCAAAGTCGTATCGTGCGTTGGCGAAAAAGTATAATGTCAACGACAAAACTATTAAAAAGTATATATCAGATATGGGAATTATAAAATGTGCAAAAAAAACTGTACCAGCAGTCTCTGAAAAGCAGTCAGCGGTAATTAAACAGCGGCTACGTGCTCTGTCACAAAAATTGTTTGCTGCTAATTCACCGTACATTTGCATAATGGATGATGAGAGCTATTTTACAGTGGAGGGCCATGAATGGACTCCGAAATACTATTTCAAGCTTCCTGATAACAAACCACCTGATAATGTCACTAAAATTACCAAAACAAAGTTCCCCAAA
This sequence comes from Cordilura impudica, assembly GCA_963682025.1. NCBI lineage: Eukaryota > Metazoa > Arthropoda > Insecta > Diptera > Scathophagidae > Cordilura > Cordilura impudica. The sequence goes on from OY821521.1 coordinate 140,075,953, forward strand.
AAGGTTTTATTGTGGCTGTCGATAAGTGAGCGTGGCATCAGCGAGCCTGTTTTCATAAAATCGGGCTTAGCAGTAAATGCTAATGTGTACATTGATAAATGTCTTCCAGTACTTATGAATTTCATAAATAAGTATCATAAGAATGACAAGACAATATTTTGGCCGGACTTGGCATCTGCCCATTATGCCAGTGCCACACAGTCTGCTTTAGCAAATTTAAGCATTGAATTCGTACCCAAGCATCAAAACCCCCCAAACGTTCCACAGCTAAGACCTATTGAAAGTTTTTGGGCAAATTTAAAAAGGAATGTTTACGGAAAGGGTTACAAACCCAAAAATGTGGACTGCTTAATTACAAAAATTAAGAGAGAGCTGACCAAAATAAATACAGAGGGAGTTCAGGCGGCAATGCGAAACGTGCCGCAAAATATAAGGAAGGCCCACCGCTGCGGATATGAATATTTTTTGTAAAATTAGTTTAAGTTATGTACTCTAACCTGTATTAACGCTAAGTTTGTAAAACATGAATTAAAGATTTTTTTATTGTTAATGTGTCAGTTCATATTTCATTCCGCATACGTTATAACGAAATTCGTTTTCGTTATTGCCGTTATTGGTTTATGTCCAAAATTATTTTTCACTTCAACACAGGTCTTTTCATGTACAATTTTTGTATACTCATTAATAAATTTAATAAACACACACACAGCCTTATATAATTTTATGTATGTGTTAGTAGCAACGTGAAATACATTTTACTCAAAAAAAAAAAAATTAAAAATGTAAAAATCTGTAAATTTGGTGGACAGCAGAAAATAAATACCTTTCAAATTAGATATGTTTTATCAAAGTCGGAGTAAAACTGTCAAAGTTACATCGGTAACAACTAATGTGCACGTAAGCCACTATATTAAGGAATTCGAGTTCGCGTTTTGAAAGATATGGATATTTCCAATGTGGCGTGACGTGGCATTTGTACGAAAAAGCATTAAAAAAATAATGAAAAAACTAAATTTTTTAAAAGGTTTTCTTATAAATATGTCATAGTTAACTAGCACTATATTAATTAAAAAAATTGCAAAAATCGACCCTAAGGATTAAAGATATAAGAAAAATATGCGTTGGCATTACATTACAAAAAATCATGTGATAATTAAAGAAAACATCAACATCATATTTTCCAGTGCATAAAAAATAAGTCGATTTTGCTGTTTTCTGAAATACAATTGATGTTTTCTGAAATGCAGTTGATGTTTTCTGAAATTCAATTGATGTTTTCTGAAATACAATTAATGTTTTCAGCAATTCAAATGATGCTTTTTGAAATTCTATTGATGTTTTCTGAAATACAATTAATGTTCTCAGCAACTCAAATAATGCTTTTTGAGATACAATTGATGTTTTCTGAAATTCTATTTATGTTTTCTGAAATTCAAATGATGTTTTCTGAAATACAATTGATGTTTTCTGAAATACAATTGATGTTTTCTGAAATTTTATTGATGTTTTCTGAAATTCAATTGATGTTTTCTGAAACTCGAATGATGTTTTCTGAAATTGTAATGATGTTTTCTGAAATTCTATTTATGTTTTCTGAAATTCAATTGATGTTTTCTGAAATACAATTGATGTTTTCTGAAATATAGTTGATGTTTTCTGAAATTCTATTGATGTTTTCTGAAATTCTATTTATGTTTTCTGAAATTCAAATGATGTTTTCTGAAATTATATTGATGGTTTCTGAAATACAATTGATGTTTTCTGAAATTCTATTGATGCTTTCTGAAATTCAGTTGATGTTTTCTGAAACTCGAATGATGTTTTCTGAAATTATATTGATGTTTTCTGAAATACTATTTATGTTTTATGAAATTCAAATGATGTTTTCTGAAATTATATTGATGGTTTCTGAAATACAATTGATGTTTTCTGAAATTCTATTGATGTTTTCTGAAATTCAATTGATGTTTTCTGAAACTCGAATGATGTTTTCTGATATTATATTGATGTTTTCTGAAATTCTATTTATGTTTTCTGAAATTCAAGTGATGTTTTCTGAAATTCAATTGATGTTTTCTGAAACTCGAATGATGTTTTCTGAAATTATATTGATGTTTTCTGAAAATCTATTTATGTTTTCTGAAATTCAAATGATGTTTTCTGAAATTATATTGGTGTTTTCTGAAATAAAATTGATGTTTTCTGAAATTCTATTGATGTTTTCTGAAATTCAATTGTTGTTTTCTGAAACTCGAATGATGTTTTCTGAAATTATATTGATGTTTTCTGAAATTCTATTTATGTTTTCTGAAATTCAAGTGATGTTTTCTGAAATTCTATTGATGTTATCTGAAATTCAATTGATGTTTTCTGAAACTCGACTGGTGTTTTCTGAAATTATATTGATGTTTTCTGAAATTCTATTTATGTTTTCTGAAATTCAAATGATGTTTTCTGAAATTATATTGATGTTTTCTGAAATTCAATTGATGTTTTCTGAAACTCGAATGATGTTTTCTGAAATTATATTGATGTTTTCTGAAATTTTATTTATGTTTTCTGAAATTCAAGTGATGTTTTTTGAAATTCAATTTATGTTTTCTGAAACTCGAATGATGTTTTCTGAAATTCTATTGATGTTTTCTGAAACTCAATTGATGTTTTCTGAAACTCGAATGATGTTTTCTGAAATTATATTGATGTTTTCTGAAATTCTATTTATGTTTTCTGAAATTCAAGTGATGTTTTTTGAAATTCAATTGATGTTTTCTGAAACTCGAATGATGTTTTCTGAAATTCTATTTATGTTTTCTGAAATTCAAGTGATGTTTTCTGAAATTCAAATGATGTTTTCTGAAATTATATTGATGGTTTCTGAAATACAGTTGATGTTTTCTGAAATTCTGTTGATGTTTTCTGAAATTCAATTGTTGTTTTCTGAAATTCGAATGATGTTTTCTCAAATTATATTGATGTTTTCTGAAATTCTATTTATGTTTTCTGAAATTCAAGTGATGTTTTCTGAAAATCTATTGATGTTTTCTGAAATTCAATTGATGTTTTCTGAAACTCGAATGATGTTTTCTGAAATTATATTGATGTTTTCTGAAAATCTATTTATGTTTTCTGAAATTCAAATGATGTTTTCTGAAATTATATTGATGTTTTCTGAAATAAAATTGATGTTTTCTGAAATTCTATTGATGTTTTCTGAAATTCAATTGTTGTTTTCTGAAACTCGAATGATGTTTTCTGAAATTATATTGATGTTTTCTGAAATTCTATTTATGTTTTCTGAAATTCAAGTGATGTTTTCTGAAATTCTATTGATGTTATCTGAAATTCAATTGATGTTTTCTGAAACTCGACTGGTGTTTTCTGAAATTATATTGATGTTTTCTGAAATTCTATTTATGTTTTCTGAAATTCAAATGATGTTTTCTGAAATTATATTGATGTTTTCTGAAATTCAATTGATGTTTTCTGAAACTCGAATGATGTTTTCTGAAATTATATTGATGTTTTCTGAAATTTTATTTATGTTTTCTGAAATTCAAGTGATGTTTTTTGAAATTCAATTGATGTTTTCTGAAACTCGAATGATGTTTTCTGAAATTCTATTGATGTTTTCTGAAACTCAATTGATGTTTTCTGAAACTCGAATGATGTTTTCTGAAATTATATTGATGTTTTCTGAAATTCTATTTATGTTTTCTGAAATTCAAGTGATGTTTTTTGAAATTCAATTGATGTTTTCTGAAACTCGAATGATGTTTTCTGAAATTCTATTTATGTTTTCTGAAATTCAAGTGATGTTTTCTGAAATTCAAATGATGTTTTCTGAAATTATATTGATGGTTTCTGAAATACAGTTGATGTTTTCTGAAATTCTATTGATGTTTTCTGAAATTCAATTGTTGTTTTCTGAAATTCGAATGATGTTTTCTCAAATTATATTGATGTTTTCTGAAATTCTATTTATGTTTTCTGAAATTCAAGTGATGTTTTCTGAAAATCTATTGATGTTTTCTGAAATTCAATTGATGTTTTCTGAAACTCGAATGATGTTTTCTGAAATTATATTGATGTTTTCTGTAATTATATTGATGGTTTCTGAAATACAATTGATGTTTTTTGAAAGACAATTGGAAAATGTTTAGAAAAGAACATATCATAATTTTTTCACCAATACAATCATAAGTCACACAGCGTTATCTGCTTCAGGTCACACCGATATGAGTTACGCTGTTTTTGTGATTGTATTGTGAAATAGAAATTTACCCCCCTGAGCGTATAGATGTCTACACATCAAAAACAGAAGTGAGTTTTGACTTGGATTAGAAAATTGCAAAACTCTGCGCATTGAGCAAGGCTTTTTGTATAAAACTTCTTTCGAAGGACTTGAAAAAACATAAGATCTACATATATATATATAAAATTCACTTTCATTACGTTTCATTACGCTTGGTTTCCAAGCAGTTCCTCAATGTAGGTATTAACTAAAAATGTACATAACCTGGTCAAATAAATAATGATTTTACAGATAACAAGAAAGCACTATCAAGGTGTTCCAACCATAACTAACTTTTCGAGGAAATATTTAATGAGGTAAACAATAAGATATTCAAATCATATAAAATGAGCAAAGCTGTTATTAATTAATATACATATATATAATTTTCAGATACTATACAAAATTTCAAGGTACCTTAATATATGTAACAGATTTTCCTTTCACACTAAGAAGGGCATCCTGATTTGGAACCTCCAGCGAATCGATAAGGTGAAAAGGACAATAACGCAATATCCATTAGTAATGCATTATAAACAGAAAAATTAAATCTTTAATATCCTCCACATCGGTTTTACATTTATATCAATATCTGGACTATTTTACTATATATAACAAATGTGCATAAAATATTTGAAAATTAAACAATTTGATAAACTTAATAATAAACTTTGTTGTATTTTTACACTTATATTTGTTTTGGGGGTTTTACTTGTGACTAAAGTAAGCTAACAAATAGAAAGCTAACTAATATTTGACTTCAATTAAGTCAACTTGTAGCCAACTATCCATATATTTTTAGTTTTAACCCTCTAGCTGACGTTGGGGTCAAGTTATACACAAAATTCTTATTTTCAGTGCGATTTGACTGCAATTCAGAATGTATGTATTCCTATAAGCAAATCGGTAGTCGACTACAAAAAAAAAAAAAAAAAACACTTCTAGTTAACTTCTATGAACTAACTTTAAGCTAACTACAATGAAATGCAGTACCTCCCCAAAAATAGAAGCATGCATATTGTGTGCTTTCCCTAAATAGAAGCTTGCATATTTGTTGACATTTGTTTAGTGACTTTTTCACTTGTTTTTGACATTTTCATTACAAAAATCAGTGCTCGTGCGTGCAGTTAGAAATGTTAATTTTTTTAATTTTAATTATTAAAACTAAAATGAGTGGCACAATTAAGAGAAATTTAAGAAGGCTATTTAAAAAAGAAAAAGAAATTTATTCAAATAAACTAATTTCAAATAATGTAGTTGAAGCCACCTGCTCCTTTGCAGATTTGCAGTGTTAAAGTAAAAGTCGTACTGAAAATATTAGTATTAGCAATATTTTAGAACGAGAACCTGTAATAAAAAAAACATTAAAAGAAAAAATCAGTGATTGGTACTATAAAAAAATGCCATCTCGCAAGTGTTTCGAAGAGTTGTTAAGTATTTTAGTTGAAGAAATTTTAGATGTGCCTTTGAGTGCGAAAACGGGATCGCTTGTGCTTAAAAAATATTTTTCCTGTGTGTATTGTCATTTTGGTGTAAAAAAATAACAAGCTTTAACGAGTAACCTATATATTAAAAACATATTGATTTCACATAATATAGGACATTTATATTTTAAATAGATGCCTGTCGATCGCTTGGCTTTAATGTGGTGGAAAAAGACATCAGAGATGCTCTAAGAGTCATGAAAAACGGCATATCCATGCTGAATGCGTTAAAAATAAAGAAATTAAATTGTTAAATTCGGCTATGCCGGAGCTCTGATACCCTCTACCTTGGTTTTACGTTTCTACATATTTCACTAATTATTTATAACAAATGTAAACAAAATATTTGAAAAAGTAAATAATTTGATAAACTTAATACTAAATTTTATGTTATTTTTACATTTAAATTTATTTTGGGGGTTCTACTTTTGACTACTATTTGATTTTAATTAAGTCAACTTATAGCCAACTATAATGTATAAAATATAATCAGTTTGTAGCTAACTATAAACTAGCTAACTTTAAGTTAGTTGAAAAGTCATGCAGAGGCGGACAATTGACTACCGGCTAGGACATCGCAATGTTAAAATAGTCAGTTTGCTTTATTGAAACTAATCCAAGTATCTACCATCACTAGTTGCGTAGTAGTTAGATAGATATAAGTGCACTTAAAGTTAGTGGAGTTGCCGGCAGGTATTTCGCGAAAATGTGATTTATGTCATTTATTTAACTTTTAAGTACAATAAATTTTGTTTTGTGTTTGCTCATTTTGGATATCTTTGGCCAGAAAGAGTTTTACAGCATGCGATACAGATTTTCAATTGTGGATTTGAAAGCAAAATTAATAAACCAAACTAGCGGTCCAATTTAATGGGTTTCATATTTTTTGAAAACAAAATATTGAAATAATAGATAATTGTGGAAGGATTTTGATAAAAATTCTTAATAATATTTTACTAACTCTAATCAATTATATTCTGAACATTATTTCTGAAATTAACCCTTTAGCACTTTGGAAATATATTAAATTCAAAATTCATCAATTTTTATAATTAACATAATGTTTTTCTTAATATGACTAAGATAAGATAAGATAAGATAAGGAAGGCTAAACGCACTGCGACCATAATATGACTAACATTGGGTTTGCTATCATGCCATTGTTAATTTCACGTGACTGCTATCACGAGAGGCGATTTTAAGCTAAAAAAAATCGAATGACTATTTTTTAGTCGTCACATTGATTATATTTTTATTTTTTAGTACTATTCACAAATATCTATTGTATGGATGTTTTGTTTGGAAATATAAAAATCCCCTAAAATTTGAACTTTAAACTTAAATAGGCTTAATTTAGTGTAATTGTGTAATATGGTGTAATATTCTGAAGAAATACATCTAAAATATGAAAAACAGAAAACAAGCGAGGAAAGGAATGTCGCCAATATTTAGTATTTTTGATCGCTTATCGCTCCTTAGATTTTGATTTAGTGCTAAGAAATTCTACACTATTTCACATTAATTTAGAACGTGTTAACAATACACCAAATGAAGAAAAAAAAAATAATATCACAATATTTTGAAATTAACGAATGTTGTTTAGGAAAATGTTTCAATATTTTTTTTTCAAAATTTTAACTCAAATTTCATTATCAAGTTGTCTGGAAATAGCTTGTCCGTGTTTCAAGTGATTTAATTAATCACTTCTCTTAATGCGGTTATCCTAATTTTTTGTGAAATGCGTTATTACATTTAACTGAATACTTTTAGTGGAGTTACGGTCCAAGTTCCCAATTTAATCTTTATCCTTATGCCTACCTTTCTCGATTTTGTGTAATTAAAGCCAAATTTTTAACTCTCTTTACTTGGGTCTGAAAAAAAACTGAAAGATATAGACCAATTTCGATTTATTTTTACCTAAAAATTACTTTACTTTAATATTTCATACCCAACCATATCTAGTTCCTATGACATCTTGAAAGACTAACAACTTTGTTTCATGTTGTCAGAAGTGAATAAACAGACATAGCTAAATCGAACCAGAAGTGTGTATCGATCGGTATTGTGTCTATTAAGTATACCATAATATTGAATAAATTACAATAAAATACTTTTAATTTGTTACAGGTAGTTTAAAAAGATATTCTATTTGCTTAACAGCAGTGTGACAAATCAAATATATATTTTTTTATTTATTGTAAAATTTTTAATGTATATTCAATATGAAAAGGATTTTCTGGGATACCGGGAATTTTCAAAATATAATCCGCATTCCCAGAATTACATCTCCAGCATTAATAATGTGTTAACCAATATTTGTGTTGGTGGAAATGGGTGTAAACGCAAAAATAAATTGAAGTGTAAAATCCAAATCTGCTATAAGTTCACCATGTACTTAAGTGGTATTAACGTAGTTACAGATAACATTGCGAAATTTTTGGATTTAATTTTTTTTCTAAATTCCATATTCTTTTTGCTTCTGCCTCAATTTGAAAAGGGCAGCATTTTCGTAATACAATTTATTTTTCTTTTTCAATTTTACACTTTTGCAATTTTGTAAATGTTATAGGAATATCACTATTAGATTTTTCCATACTTTAATAAGATTTTTTCTATATCTACTAAAATTAAAAAATGAATACTCTCAACTGAGGCAATAAATAACGATAGAATTCATATTTAAATTATACATATACAAACATACATATGTATATACAATGAGTTGTTTGTCTACAGAAACCTTTGGAATTGTTAATAGATTCGACAGAATAAAAAAAAGGAATATAAATAAAAAAAAAAAAAAACATAAATAAAAAACAACCCACAACACTTGTTGATTTCAATGCTAAGCAAAAAAAAAACAACAAGTCAGCAATGTGATGGCTCTTTGTCGCCCCAAAGTCCCTGAGCATAAACTCAAACTGTTGTAACTCTTGTGCTATTGACAACACATACTTATGCAAACAACTCATGCTAAATGTGCTCATGAAAATGCCATAAATGTTCTAAACAGGAAAAATATATGTTTGTATATGTTATACGTGTTCAATATGGTAACATTTATTTATGTTTGGGCCATTTCTATTTCAAATTGGAGTCAGTTCTTGGTGAAGCAGACAACAATTGTTAATTTGCGGGAAATAATATGAATGAAAAAATTAGTGGTTAATTTAGTGGAACTGTTTTTAATTTTCATTATAAATTTTCCTTTTTTCATTTATTTATTTTAGTCTATGGAATTAATCCTTTCAGTGTAATATATAAAAATTTACAACACTATTTAAAACTAGGTATTTAAAAACAAAATTATATTATTATATTCGAAGAATAATCTATGAAATTGTGAAGATCATTCAAATTCTCAGATAATCTTCTAAACGGGTTAGCAAAGGATTGAAGTAGCGGGTCGGAAGTTGATGAACAATAAAAGAAATATTATAATTAGAGGAAACTCTGACCTTAAGTCGCCATTTATTATTTTGATTAAAATGTCATATTTAGCACATGTCTATGCCATTTTAAGGAAGGCAATTTAATATAAGCTAACCTTGAACTATAGTTCAAGCTATAGCTATGTGACGGTGGATTAATAGAAGGATTTCGATATTGATTTTGCAAGCAGAACAGTAAAAATTGTTTTTGAACAGACTCAATGTGATTGCTGTGAACGCCATAATGTGAATCTCGAACAACAACAACGTATTCAAAAATAGGTCTTACAAGTGATGTATACAATTGCTTTGTTAGGATTGGATCGCAAAATTCTTTAGCCCAACGTTTGATAAAGGCAAGTACTCCACGAGCTTTATTAGCTGCCATAGTAATATGTTGAGAAAATGTTAGTTTTGTATCTAACAAAACTCCATAATCAAGAATGACTTTCACATACTCCAATTTATAACCGCCAAGAGAATATTTACCCAAAAATCCTTGTTTTATTGAAAGACGCATATATTTGAATTTTTTTTTAATTCAAATCCAAAAAAAGTTTAAGTTGCGCCATACGAAAAAATTATCTAAGAAAGATTTTTACATCATCAGCAAACATTAAAATGTGTGAGAATTTCATTATAGATGGAACATCATTAATGAACAGAGAAAATACATTTGGCCCAAGATGGGTAAGTTGCGGTAGTATTATTAAAATGAACACATTACACTCTACAAATCAGGTAGGATTGAATCCAGTTCACTTATTGGTAAATCCCATTAAATGGAATTTTCTGAGTAAAAAGCCGTGATTAACTTTATCAAAAGCTTTACTGTAGTCTGTATATATAGCATCAGTATATTGACCATTGTTGATACCACGATTAATTAATGTTGAGAGTTCACGTAGATTTGTCGTTGTTGAACATCCTCTACGAAATCCGTGTGGAGCAGGTGTTGATAAGGATGAAACTTGATCAGGGAGAAAATCTCAAAGAGTTTTGGAATTGCGCTGAGTTTAACAATGCCTCTGTAGCTTATAATGTTTGATTTATTACTAGATTTCAAAGTTGTACAATGTATATAATAGATAAATTAAAAATAATTTTTAACGGAGTTGATAAAAATAAATCAGAATACAACTGGGAATACCATCAGGTCCATGTTAAAATGAAGGTTTTAACTTTTTTAATGAAGTTTCAATATTGGATATAGTGATGAGAGGAAATGAAATTGACTGATGTTTAAACACATTAAATGGATAATTTATTGAATTATCGTAGACAGCATCCGAAAATGGAGTGGAGAAAAAGTCAGTCAACATGTTACTAAGAATAAGGTCACAGCGGATTCATTAATTAGATATATCATTATAGGTGAAAAGCCAACAGATTTTCTTTTAGAACCTACGAAATTATAAAAGGTTTTAGGATCGCGTTTAAAATTTATTTTCATGTTATTAAAGTAATTAGTACTAGCAGATTCCAGCGCTCGAAATTCGAGCGCAAATTCTAGGAATTTTGTTTTTCATTATATAAAGACCCTAAAAGTATGCTAATCAATTGTAGCCAATTCCCAAATCAACACAAAAAACAAACTCATTTTTATAACAAACACATTAACAAATTTAATAAACACACACACAACATTGTATAATTTTATGTATGTATTAGTAGCAACTTTAAATGCAATTTACCCAAAATAAAGGAAAAAATTTAAAAATCTGTAAATCTGCAAAACAGCTGAAAAGAAATAACTTTTGAATAATATACGCCTGGTCAAAATTGGGATAAAACGATACAACAAAATATTAATATTAATATTATAGATATAACTTCAAGTTCAGAAAGTTGTATTTTGCACGAGAAACTGAATGTTTACCGTACTCAATAAGTGCTTTGTAAATACGCTAAATATATCAAAACTTATGAGGACAAATGAATTTATTATTTTACTGCTCAAGCTGAGTTTCATAATTTATGACAAACAAAGGTGTAATGGTTTAAAAGTATATTTGAAGCTATTATGTCTACTTTTCGTTAAGGTGTTGTTCTACTGAGCATTCACAAAAGACTTGAATTTCTGCACATTATCGTATAAATACACAAGTCTGCAATATTTTACAAAACTGAAGACTGCGTCAGAGTGTATGAATTCAGAATTTCTGCATCACATTTACTTGTTGTTAAATACTAACCTAAAACTCAGAAACTATTTTCTAGAATATTTCGCTTTACCATTTGAAAGTAAAACTTTTCTTGTCAAAATAAATTTTGATTCTACATCATACTACAATTAAACCAGATTTTAGTATAAACAAAGTACATTTAGTGAAGATTGTAATTATTTTCGGTATATAATTGAGCCAAAAATAGATGAAGTAGATAAAAAATTTCCTTTTAAAAAGCTTAAAAAAATATATTATTAAAAAGAGTAAATTAAAAAATATTGCTTAAGCATTTATTAAAAAAAAAAAAAAAAAAAAAAAAACAATCCATAAAAACCAAGTTTTTATTATACTCTCTTTATTTGTAGTAAATTATTTTATCATCATGTAATTAAATAATTGATTGACTTAAAATATCTATGTCAAAAATCAAATATTTTTTAGATCATTTTTGTTGTCGCCACGAGTCTGCTTGCAAAATTGATCTGAAGCAGATGTTATGAGTTAATATAAAGGGAGTAAAAAAGCACACCACACCACTGTGCAGAATAAGTAAACAATTTAATAAACTTAATATTAAATTATTGCAACGAACACACTGAATTTTTTAGCATTTTTTTGAGGTATCTTCATATTTTATGTCATATCTTGGCAGAGTGATATCCTATTTAAAATACCAACATGCTCGAAATATTGTCAAGCACTATTCCTAAGTTTAGGTAGCTAAATGTTTTTTTAATGAATGAGCGTGATTTTACCAGACAGACAGACAGCCTGGCAGACAGATGAACGGACAGACAGACATATATCGCTATATCGATTCGAGTTGTTATAAGAATTTATATTTCAATGCGTTACAAGCGGAATGACAATTTCATATATCTGTGGTTTTCTAGAATAACCGCGTATGTCATAAAATCAAAATGTTCAGGGGAGCCGAAAAACGTTATATTTGAAATTATGGGCTCGATATAAAGATTTTAGAGCTTTTTATTTAACAGTCCTGTAGATATGGGCAATAAATATTTTATATAATATTTTGAGTCAAAAATCTTCAGAGGAATAGATCCTGGAGAAGGACGAAAAAAACAATATGTAAATTACACTTAAAGTGTGTGCAGATAAAACAACAACTTATGTCGACAAACGTCGTTTTCTTTGAAAAAGAAAACTACCTACGTAACCACCCATGTAGGCATAAGTTGTTGTTGCTTGAAAATGGATTTTTTTGTTTGTCAACAAAAAGTTAACCGGACTTAGGATGAGTATATAACAACGCATCCAGAATAATAGTGAAAAAAAAAATAAAAGAAATAAAAACACTAGATTTTACAAGTGGTTATAAACTGAAAACTAATCCAAAATTATTTTGCATTTTTTTTTGTCGGTATGTGTCGTTTTCAGCGATCAAACGTAGGTTGACATGATTCGTTAGTGATGCAAATTAATTAAATAAACATTTAAGTTACGTCGTTATTTAAAGAAAAACTCAGAAATGGTCAATATTAAAAAAAAAAAAAATTAACACATGTAAAGAGCGTTAAAAATTAATATGTTTGGCATTGTTAACTCAAAACTGACAAAAATGGACATACGCGGTTATTCCAGAAAACCTCAGATATATCCTCTGAACAGCGGAAATATCTAATATTTTTGTTATTTATCTCATTCATTTTTAACATCATTGTATAAAATCTAGTCATTATAATGTGAAATCTAGCCTTTTTTGTATCTTAGTTGTCACAACCTTGATTATAATATTGTGTTTAGAACACGGGTGGAGGGTACCAAAGATACGGCACAGCCGAACTTAACACTTTTAGTTGTTAAAGTACTTTTGTTGTTTAAAAGTACTTTTTTGTAATAATTCCTTTTGTTGAAAATTACGCTTTGTTTAGAAATACCTTTCATTAAGAGAGAATTTTTCTTTAAAAGTACTTTTTTAAGTAAATTTTGTGCAAATTTACTTCGTTAAAAAGTCCTTTTGTTTACTTTATTTATGTATTTGCTTCCCTGTACAACAAGAATAAGATTATAATTATAGAACAGAAATAATTATGCTAAGGCATGACAATTGTTAGTTATAATTTGGCTTTACATAATACATACCTATTCAGTTACAAGAATACTGAAAAATGTTTAAGAAAAATGTTAAAGGATAACGAAGAAAACAATACAAGATTTAAAAAAAAGCAAATTTAATTAATTAATAAAATTATTATGCAAAATATTTGAAAAGGAATTTTTTTTAAAATTTGAAACGTTGTCATTTAGTTGCTGTTTCATTGCATAGCAACGTCCATCTTTCCTAAATTATGGAAAATGGGAAAAGTGATTCCCGTGACAAAAACTATCCACTGCTGTTAATACATGTGATTACCGACCGATAAGTATTCTTCCAATTTTTGCATAAGTTTTTGAGTACTTTATGAGAGAGCAAATAAATTCTTATCTTAATCTTAACAAACTTCTATCTCCATTGCAATCTAGATTCCATGCTGATCATAGCTGTACCACTGCTGCCTTAAAGGTAATGGACGATGTCAGACCTGAGTATGACCTGAGATATTTGACATTCATGTTTTTGTTAGATTTTTCTAAGGAATTCGATAAAGAAGTTCGTGCCATTCTTTAGCAGAAATTAAATCACTATTTTGGCTTTCCTGATGCAGCTTTAATTCTTATAAAAAATTACTTGCCTGGGCGCACTCAGAAGGTAATTGTATTGAATATCCAATCTGATTTGAGAGATATAAATTCAGGTGTACCGTAAGGACCCGTTGAAGTCCTCTCTTACTTAGCATTTTTATTAATGATATGTTTAATGTCTGCAAGTCTCAATGTCATACTCAACCGTAATTATTTTTCAGCACTATATCTTGGTTTTTCAAATCTGATATATGTCGACAAACTAAAATATCTTTGATTTTAGATAAACTCAACCTTTTCACATATAGACGTAGTTTACGAGTGTCGTCTTACTTTACACCAGTCGGAACTAAGAGAAAGCTTGTTTTTAATTTAGTACTCCCACTGATAACATATTCAGGTATATAGCAAATTAGATACACAATTTACAGGTGTCTTTTAATAATGCTACGCGATATGTATATGGTCTAGCGCGGTTTGATAGGATATCATCGTAGCGAAAAATGGTCCTTGTTTGTGATTTAGATGACTACTTTACTATGCGTGACCTAATATTTTTGCACATGCTGCTGCATCACAAAACTCCTGCCTATTTGTTCGAAAACTTACATTTAAAATATCTACATTTCTTTAATATCCAAATACAACTTTCTTAATACAAGTAGAATTTTTTTTCGTTAAGTTTTGTAATGCCCTTCCCGTGAACATAAAACTTATATCGGGAATAAACAATTGCAAAAAAACCCTCTTTGATAACTTCCAACAACTAGGTCTATTTTTATACATTATTAATTATTTATTATTATTATCATTATTTTTAATAATTTTTTGTTTCAATTTCTGTTTCATTCTTTCTCTCTTCTCAAAACTATACAGCCAGCTCATTAATTAGATTTATCATTTTGTTAATTTATTGTTATTGTCTTTTACTTTTCCATTGAAAAAATTGTCTATGTGTTCATTTATTCTTAATAATGACTTTACTTATGTAATTCCAATTGAACCACAAAAGAATTATATTCTTAAGGTTCTAATAATGAAAAAAAAAAAACGAATATATATACAAAAGTTATAGAAAAGTATACCAAAGACCTTTAGCGCTGACGTAGAAATGCCATTCAGATACCAAGTAACGATGGCGAAGTAGAATTAAAATTTTCCCCGGTTTAATCTGGCAAGCCGGAAATTTTCGTAAAGGGAAATTTTTTTAAGGGGTAACAAAAGAACTCTAATTTTTTATCAGATTTTCAAATGATACTCCGAAATGCTTATTCGTGAATGAGGCATTCTTAGTCTAAAAATATATCTAATTATGCTGTGATACACAACATTAAGTTTGCCTTTGCTATTAGAGTGTACCTTTTGTTTCAAGGCTTTTAAAGTACATAATGTAGTTTTTACTACAAAAGTACTTTATTAAAAAATACAATTTAATTGAAAAAACTTTTTAATAAATGGAGTAGCTACTCATAAAAAGTTTATTTAATATAAAAATATTATATCAATGAACAAGTAAATTTAAAAAAAGTGCCTTTTAGTAATAAAGTATGGGTTTTTAAAAAAATAGTTCGCTTTTTCATTTCGTGTTAGATCTATGTATTTGTTAAAGCATATAATTTTTTATTACAAAAGCTATGTCTATAATTCTATTTTTAAATTCGTAAATATTGATGAGTTGGAACTTAATCAGGCTCAAGATCAATTCTTTTTTCTGTAAATAAAAACATTGGTATATTTCTTTCAAAAAATTGATCTATATTCTGCAGGACTGGTTATACAGCTGTTTCGGGTCGAGTCACCAGTGTACGCATTGCATATACGTCTTGTTTTTTTTTTTTCTTGAAAACAACTATTTGTTTCTGCTAAACTCACATTTAGCATAATGTGGACTGTGCACTGTGGACCATATTTTGAGAAAGCGGCCAAAAATAATTTTTTATGGTAACCGATTTTAAAGTTATGTTAATCATTTGAAAGTAAATACCAGTGATCTTTGGGAGCTAAAAAATTGCGACTTTATTTCAACTATATCACAGCGAATAGGGTGTTCGAAAATGGACTTTCTCAGTTCTTAATAGAGCATAACTCCTGTCCATCAAAAGCCATAAAAAAACATCTTACACTCTTCTGTAGTCCGTCCGTTCGTCTGTCCGCCTGTATGGCCTGTAATCAAACTACAGTTCACAAATATGAATATATTTTATGTAAACCGAATTAATAAATAAAAACCTGCTGTTACCAAAGTAGAAGAATGAACTAATGCAGAAACAGGAGTTGTTGCAGCCATAGCAGCAGGTAATCAAGAAGAAAATGGAATTTGAGCAGCTAATATAACAAATATACCAATAAAAAAATTTGGAGAGTACGCCAATAAAATAGATATGCTTTATAACGAAAAATACTCTTGGAGATATATGCCATCCACAGTTCATAAGATTTTGTACCAAATAATTCAAAACAATATGCTACCAATAGGAGATCTACGAGTATCTGAAGAAGCACAAGAAAAAAGGAACAAGTACTACAGATTCTTTCTCGAGCACAACACAAGAAAAATGTCCTGATGTTGCACTAATGAAGAGTTTATCACTATTTTGTTGTGCATTTCAGATCCATATATGTCCAACATTCGTCAAAAATGGAAAACTACCTCTATTGAATTAGACGAAAAAACTAAACAACTTTTAGAAGATGAAAATCAAGGCTACTTAGAAGAAATATTTACTAAAATTGTTTGATATAAAGTAGTTTTTCAGTACACTAACAATAAGTTATACTCTTTTTATACCCTCCACTCCAGTGTGCAGAGGGTATATATAAGTTTGTCATTCCGTTTATAATAATTAGAACAAAAAATTTGGACCCCATAAAATATATATATTTGTGATCCTTATAACAACCGGAATTGATATAGCGATGTCCGTCTGTCCGTCTGTTGAAATCACGATGACGGCATCACTCGGGCAGCTAGGGTGCTCGTTGACATTAAAAATGATTCATTAACATCCTGAAAAGTTTGCTATTTGAAATCGTCCAAATCGGTCACTTAGAGATTTGAATAAAGAACTAAAAAAATTCTTGAAAAAATATAATTTTCTATGTTGTTCTTGTCACGATCACGTCCTCAATAGGATAGCTAAGGTGATTATTTTTAGTGAGAATAATTCAACAAATTCAGCTTCAGGGAAGCTTTCTGTTTCAAAAATCATTAAAATCGGTGGAACAGGTCCAGGGAAATCTCTGAAAAAGTAAAAAAAAAAATTAAAAATATGATGTTTCTATATTGTTATTGTTGTTATTCTAAATGTTGTATTGTTGTCATAGATGGACTTGTTGTTTTTGTGGTCGTTGTGGTAATAATATAATAAAAATTAACCCTTTGTACATTTTTTTTATTAACTCTGGTAGAAAAATTTAAAAGTTTCCATTGTTTTGGCATCACTAAAAAAAATTACCAGATTATTTCTGTCATTGCCACGAGCCTGCCTGCAAAGTTTCAGATCGATTGGGTCACGGGAAAGGGGCTAAAATCGATCCAAATTTTTTTCGACAACCAGACACTACGAGTTAATATAAAGGGAGTAAAAATTCACCAGCATCTAAAGCAAATAATGTTAAAATATGTACCAGTTGTTAGTAAAAAAAAACAATGTAAATTTAGCAAAAAAAAATTTTTATTATTAATTTATTTAAAGAGAAAAACACAAAAATAACGTTTGATGTTGTAGTTTTTGTGTGTAATATTTACATATACATACATACACAAATTAAATAATACAAATAATATACATATATTCTATATATGTATATCCATAATAACTGCATGTTAGAAATAAATCATTATATTATTTTATTTACATAAAATACTGCAATATTTTGTTATGGGGAAAATACATTTCTTTTGCATTAACAGAGTGTCACTTCATTTTGCTCAGCGTGACTATGCCACAGTAGATGGCGCCACAATTTTTGTTCTAATTAGCTTTGCAATAGTTATTTCTATTTTAACATGAATGTCAATATTTTCAAATATATATCATACAGCACAATGTTAAGAGTATACACGGGCTGGTCTTTTATTATTTCATACGTTTTTTCATTATTCTTTTACAAATATGAACATAAGTTTGGCATATTAACTTTTTGTTGTCTTTACCAAATAGAGTTACCGAGTTCGTCAATGAGTTTTTTGCTTTCAAAACAGTTCTACATAGTTATATAGAATTATTATTCTGCTTTGCCTACAAAATATCTGATTGCGATTACATCTAATTTTTAAAAATTGTTTATAATTACTAAAGCATTATTATTCACATAAATACAAAATTGCACTTTTTAAATTTTCCTTCAAATTTTAGAAAATATCAATTCTAAAAACTGGAATTAAAATTTCCAATTATAAATTATAAAATATTAATTGAATTTCAGAAAATCATATCAAAAAGTCGGAAATAATAATTTTAAATTTAGAAGACATCAATTGCATCAAATTCCAAAAAAAACAACAAATATGTTTACATTTAAAAAATGTTTACATTAAAAAAAATATTGGCATTCAGGAGAAATTAATAGCTTTTCAGTAACTTCTTTTAACGATAGTCGAATCGTTAACAAAAAAAAAGCAAAATTATCAGTAAAATTTGTAAACGATATTCGCTATTGTGAAAGTCAGCTGTTGTTGTTATCTAAACGACAACCATTTTTGTGTTGTTTATTCAATCGATAAAAACTTAAATTTTTAGGTTGAAATGTTGTCATACATAAATAAAAATCATAAAATAGTGAAAATATTTTGCTTCTATTAAAAAACTTTTTTATATAAATAAAAAAATTAAATAGCATTATTTAATTTTCAAATAAATACACAGAAATATTAGTAAAAAATAAAGATATTAAACATCAACATAAAATCATCCTGTCAAACACGAAGTAATTTGTTTTTTTTCTATTCTTCTTTGTGTTTTTCGCTTATTTTGACAGCGATGCCACTCGTTTGCAATTTAAATAAATAGAAAAATAGATTTGTCGACTGTCGTTAAGATGTATGTACTTAGTGAATCACTTAATCCTTAGTGCAAACAACAATAGCTGTCGATATATTTTGCCATTGTCGGATCGTTGAAATTTACAGAATTGGACTACAGAAAACATTAATTTAAATTCAATGAATTTTATAAAACCTCAAATGATATTTAAGAATTGCGAACATAAAAATTATTACATAAATAAACGCAATTTGATGAGAATATTATTTATATATAAATTTTCACAATTTTTTTTGGATGAATATTTGAAGTTCTTCAGAAAATAAAGATAACAAATTATTTTATTTAAAATTTTTGCGATATTTGGTTTTTTGCGTTTGGCATCCCTAATTTAATTATTTATTATTATAAATTTATTCTCTATGCTTTCCAAACAGTTTCAATATGCTATCCATCGAGGAAAGGCTTGCTCGTGGCTTCTATTATTTCGAGTAAAAGAAAACGCGTGTCAGGTTTTGCTTTGTGGTGCTAGCGTTGCTATTCCACGTGCAATTAGGTTAAATGTACTTTTTGCACGTGTTTTTAGGTTAAGTTTAATTTTAAAAGTTTTTATACAACAGCTCACTCTAACCTCCCTTGCGAAGGCAATGGTTGTAGAGGAGTTTTGGTCTAGTACCTTTTCCATTAAAATTTACAGTACAAAAAAAAAAAAAATATATGTTTTCCAAATATGGCAATATTTTTTTGAAAAAAAAGTTGAGAGAGCTTTTTTCGGTTATTATTTTGTTACTCCATCCGACCTATATTTATTTATTTATTTATTAAATGTGGATATCACATAGAACAAGATATAAATCTTTTTAATTACAGTATGTGATCTTATAATGATACAATCAATTTGTGATAGTAGTTACAATACTTTTAAGAAACAAGAAAAATATAAAAATAAAAATAATTTTAAATTACAAAAGTATAAAAATATAAGTAAAAAATTAACACATAATGGGAGAGTAAAGAATATATAATATAATCACAAATGAAACAATAATTAAGAAAGTTGAAAATTAGAGACCAAATCATTTTTAAACAATTCATTTTTAAATTGTAAAGCGTTGTTTGTTATTTGTAAATTGTTGGGTAACGAGTTCCACAGACATATGGTATTTATAAAAAATTGCCAACTAGAGATTAATGTTCGATATCGTAATTGTATAAGATTATTTCCTCTATTGGATCGTGCAAATTGAAGGCGTTCAAATAAATAAGATGGTTCTTTGGTGTATATTACTTTGTGAAGTAGAATTAATGATCTTATTTTTATTAAGGCCACGAGGTCAACTCCGTACAGAGACTTAGAATATAGAGAAGTTCCATCATATCTCTTTATACCATACACATAACGTAGGATCGCATTGTAAGCTAATAATAATTTCCTTTTACTTTCTGAATCACACAAAGCAAATATCTCACAACCATATAGTAACTTCGGCATAATGAAAGTTTTCGCGAGTAGCACACGAAGGTTAAAAGGTGTAAGATATTGTATAGGGTACAACGTTCTTAGCACTACAATTATTTTTCTAGATGCAGAATTAATCTGATTGTTCCACGTGAGCGATTTATTAAAAATGATTCCCAGATTCCTAGCAGATTCCACAATTTCAATGATACTGGAATATCTATAGGGATGGTTTGATTTCTTTGAGTTATAACTAAACGTTTTGATTTTTTTGGATTTAAGTAAAGTCCATTTGAAGAAGCCCATTCAATTATTATATTGAGATCCTCATTAAGCTTTTCAGTGCATTCACGAATTAATCGTTTTTTCATATATGGCCGCAATGGAGAAATATTTGGCCAGTTAAAAGCCAAAAAAGCACGATTTAATGCATATAGCCACCCTACACAACCATTACCGTTGCAATGGAGGTTAGGGCGAGCTATTTAATTAGCAAAAACTAAATTAAACGAGAAGTTATGTCATATAACCGGAAACGCATGCATATAGGAAATGCATGCATATTTTTCCAATATTTTGTTTACATTTATCATCAATACTCAAACGGAGGTGGAGGGTATCAAAGATTTGGCACAGCCGAATTTAACACTCTTACTTGTTTATATATGTAGTTAACAATTTTTCTTGATTTAAAAATTTATGTATTTTATAAATTTATAATAAAAATTAATATAGAAAAAATTTTAACTAAAGTAAAAACATACGACTTTTTCATTGAAACTTTTAACTCGGGCTCTTTCAAAAAAAGCCAATCTTTGGCCCTTGTGAACATTAGAACTAAAAAATTTACGGGGGCCAAAGTTTGGCATTTTCTGACAAAATTCAACTTACAAAATTTTTAAAATGTATTAGTTGTAAATATAACTGAAAAAATAAGACATTATAACTCATAGTCATACATATTTACACAAACTAAAAATTTAACCCATCTTGTACCACTATCCGAAATCGTGAAGATATCTACGCAAATTTTGGTGTGGTGGCTCTTATCGACCTACTGATCACTAAAAACGAAAAAAGAAAAAAATCGGCAGTATATGTCGGCCGTGGCGGACTGTTGCGAAAACGCAACGTTGGCCAATAAGGTGCAAATCACATTTTTTATAATATATAGTCAAATAATTTTTTTATTTTTGTTTTTTATTAGAATAATTCATGGAACGTATTATTTTTGGCAGTATAAACTTTAACATTAATCTTTAATCATTTTTGGTTATTTAAATGGTATATATCAAAGCACATTGGGTGCAATATAACATTACATTTTTTACATTGGTAAACCGTTCGTGAATGGCATTCACTGCATCTTTTTCGTTTATTGTCCAGAGTTTTCCAAATGACGTGTTCACGGACATCAGAACGTGGCAAATGCCGGGGATTTTCCCTCTCTTCCAACACCAAATCCCCTACAGACTGTTCTTTATCCGGTTTTTCCTGAAATAACAGTAATTTTGTAGCTATTTGCACTTTGAAATCTATTTGCGATAGTGGTCGGGTTCCTTCGGCTTTAGCAATAAGACAGTGGATTTTCCAAGCATTTACTCTAGTGCTATTGACTGCGTTCGTCCACAATGGCCACCACCACTTTTTTCCACGAACTGCAACACGGTAATTAGATACAGCATTATCGTGCAGATCTACACCACCCATATGTTTGTTATAGTCATTGATAAGTTGCGGCTGTTGAACAGAAACCTAAAAAAAAATGCTGTGAAATCGAAGTTTATAAAAAAAACAACCCAAAATCACCATCTTTTTTTTTTCTTTTGAATAGCGGTTAGTAAAAACTTCTGGACAAGCTGTAACAAAATTCGAAATAACGGTGACTTCTGAATTGTCCTGCCAGCGAGCAACGAATAACTTGTTGTTTTTTTCAATGCAGTAGTCGTATTCATGCTTTTTGAGAGAGCGGCGGCCAGTGGAAAGGATATCATTGGCACCTCTTAGGCGGTTTGATCTTACTGTTCCAGTTGCTCGAACCTTCCGTTCACTCAACAAACAGAACAAGTAGTATGAAGAAAAAAAGTTGTCGAAGAATACGGCATGATTCTCCGGAGATGTAACTGATTCCAACAACTTTAAAACGACAGAAGCTCCTAAGCCAACGTTTTTATCGTATGGTGAAGCTGAGCCAGCATATGGAATAGCTTCAAACAAATACCCAGTGTCGGAACAAAGACACCAGTATTTAAAACCAAAACGTATTGGCTTGCCACGAATAAACATCTTGCAGTTGTGTCTTCCAAAATACGGAACCATTTGCTCGTCTATTGATAAATAGGTTGTAAATATTCCAAACTGCTGATATTTTCGATTCAAAGCGTCAATCAGTGGACGTACTTTAGCAAATCTATCAGAAACGTCCATTTTGTTGTTATCCATCATATGAAATGCACTTTTTATTTTCTGAAACATTTGACGGGACATAGATTGCTTTACGATCGGCACACCCACAGTTGGTTGGGAAGACCAGTAATGCTGGATATGAGGAACAGTATGATAACCCGAAAAAATAAGTATGCCTATGAAGCGGTGCAAATACTCTCGAGAAATATGTACTGATATGTTTTTTTGATGAGCATATATATTTGAATAATCAAAGGCATATCCATAACTTCCTTGTCAAAATATTGTAGAAATATCTCCACGGGTGATTTTCCACCTAGATTTTAAATTTTTAAAAATAAAAACATGTAGGGAGTTGTACTATTTAGACTTACCCATTAATTCCACGATTTTGTTTTGAAGTGGTGCGACAGAGGCTTCGTCTGGGCGATCAAAGTTCAAATCGATGCTTTTTGATTTCTTCCACTTTGAAACACCAAAATTCTGTTCGGATGTATATTTTCGCTGCTGTGTAGATAACACGGCTTCACTTTCAACAGTGATACTTGGTGCAGCAAAGTCAGTAACCTGGGAATCAAATTCAACTTCAATATTACCACAAACTTCAAAATTAGGTGGATTGTCTTTCGTAAGCTCTTCATCATCAATATCCTCTTCATCAGTAACTTCACCTACATTAGGTGGCGGAATGTACACCATTTTAGAGTTTTCATTCAAAATATTTGCAGTTTCTTGTTCACTGTCGCTGTCGTTACATTCAGATATAAAAATTTCGATTTCTTTCTGAGTTAAAAATTTGTTAACAGACATTCTTAACACGCATACACAAAATGAAAATTACAATTTGGTCTACAATTTTTTTTTTTGGTGAATAGAACACGCTTGCGATTATATTTTTTTTTATATTTGAATTAGAGTTATATTTTATTTATGGATTTATTATAATGTATATATATATATATATATATATATATATATATGTATAATTTAATTATTTTTCGTCCGCGTTATGTTTTTTCACTCCGTTCTCTATAATTAAACAGTTTTTTGTTTGTCTGTTTTCGAAAATATTACGCTATATCATAGCCTACTTATTCTAATTGTTAGCTACATTTAAAATTTATATGTTGATATTGTTCGTCTGTCAAAGCCTACTGTTTCTAATTGTCTGTTAAAACTGAACTCTGTTCAAAAACACATAAAAGCGATTTGTATGCAATTAGCCACTGTTGCGTTTTCGCAACAGCTACTTTCAAAGTAGCACCATGAAGAAAATTTATTCTTATTTCGAAAATGGTTTTTTAAGAAATGTTTTTTAATGTTTCCGCAATAAAAATTGTATAGTAAAAAAATTTTTTTTGTTTTTTATTTTATATATTTGAACATTTTTGCAAAAGCTTTTTTTTTTCCACCATTTTTAAAACTTAAGCAACTTAATTAAACAACCCAGTTGAATTTTTTCTTGAATCAGTGTCGTAATGGCAAAGCCCGAAACTAGCTTGAGGAAAAAAAATTATTCGAATCCGTTAGTTGAAAGTGTTTTTATATACATCCAAAGTTAGTGTTGCGAAAACGCAACGCCTGTACAAAATGGGTTAAGTATGCTTCGAAATAAAACAAAATTTTGCCACTTTGTGAATAAATTTGCAATAAAAGAACTTCTCTATCGCTATTGTTAAAGTGTATAGATTAGGTTAGGTAAAAAATGCATTAACACAATTGATGGTTGTTAATTTAAATTAAAAAAGAAATCCATACCTTAGTTTTCAAAATTATTTACACAATTTTATTTTCTTTCAAAAATATTTACACATCATTAAAACTAATATATCAACAAAAATAAGAAGTTTTTGACTAACAACCGAATACATTTCCCTCAGTGTCTATCACAGATTGCAGTCTAGCGGGAATATATGTAATTAATTTGCGTAAAAACTCGATTTCTAGGTCGGTCCACATATTTTTTATTTCTTCAATTGTTTCCTCTCGCTTTCGATCTTTTTGTAAAGTTCTCTGCCTTTTGACGAATGCCCATACATTCTCTATTATGCTAAGATCTGGACTCTGGGGTGGACATGGAAGAACAGCTTGTCCAACTTTATTTAAAAACGCTGTTAGTAACCATGCTTTGTGACATGGAGAATTATCATGCTGTAAAATCTAATTTTCATTAGCAAATAGTCTCTGAGCTGAAGTAAAAGCATGGTCATTTAAAATATCAATGTATCCTGACTGGTTAAAACATTACTAAGCCGCCACCGAAACGATTTAGAGGTTGTACTGCTTTATGCTTCGATTCTTTAGAAAGATGCATATAAGTTTTTCCAAATGACCCTTCAAATTGAAAAGAGTATTATCCGTCCATAATACATTGTGCCAAAACTCCACTGGCTTATGGATATACTCCATAGCAAACTGTAGATGTTTGATTTTATTTTTTTGGGATATATCTATTAGGTCTTTATATCATACTTATTTAACCTTCTCCGAACTGTAGATTCACTTACATGTTTCCCAATGATGCTTCCTGTTTCTGCTGCAACTTTAAGCGGACTGGATTTTCTGCGAATATTTTAACAAGTAAACGATCTTGCATTTTGTATGTCACATATTTTCGACCAGTTCTGACCCTAGTTTTAAGACTTCCGTACGTTTCTTTCTTTTTTACTAAATTGTACACTGTTTTTCGGCATACCCCATACTCTTTTTCCAATTCTAATGCCGGTACACCCATTTGAAATTTCGTCACAGTCTCTACTCGAGCCTCGACAGAAATTTCCTTAATTTTCATCAGTTGTTTGTAGTTTTTGTATTGATATTTACAACTAAGCAATAGAAATTTGCTACCTAGCAACACAACTGGCGTTATTTGCAAAGATTGGAGTGTTTTCAACGATTTTTGGGAATGTGTAAACACTTTTGAGAGACAGAAAGTTTATGTAAATAATTTTGAAAGCTGAGGTATACATTTATTTTGTGATTTTAATCAACAACCATCAAATTTATTAATAAAAATTTTTAACTAACCTAATCTATACACTTTAAGAATAGCGATAGAGAAATTTTTTTATTGCGAATTTATTCATAAAGTGGCAAAATTTTGTTTTATTCCGGAGCATACTTAAATTTTTAGTTTGTGTTAATATACATGACTATGACTGTATAAACAAAAACTTTTTGAACCTTTTAACACTTCACTTTTATGCTAAAATTCACGTAAAAATTAAAATGTATTTTAAACCTTTTTTTAACTTTGTTTATTATTGGTCGATATTTACGTTTTATAGCTAAAATTAAAGGCTTAATTCTCAACTACCAAACAAAATTCAAATCCAAAAGTTATGGATTTTTGACCGCCTTCTCGTGAAATGGTCCACTGTGCTGCGTGCCCTCCGTATTTCATTTAAAAAACTTCTTATTTTCGAACATTTTAATGATTGAGTTAGGACTTAATCTGCTTGATTTAAAGATCGAAAAAACGTTTTTATACCCTATACCACTATGTGGTTTGGGTATAATGACTTTGTGCTGCTGTTTGTAACAACCAAAAATATTTGACCTAGACCCATCTTTAATTATACCGATCGAATCAGAATCACTTTCTGAGTTGATTTAACAATGTCCGTTCGTCCGTCCGTCCGTCCGTCCGTCTGTGTGTCCATGTAAAGCTTGTAATCAAACTGCAGGTCGCAAATGTGAATATATTTTGATGAAATTTGGTATATAAGCTTTTATCGGCCATGGGATGAACGCTATTGAAATTGGTGGGAATCGGTCCATGTTCAGACCTAGCCCCCATACAAATTACCCATATGAAATCGACATAAATTGCCATAAGATCCAAATTGTCATATAGATCTTACTCAAATTGGGTTTGTATGCATTCATTACATCTACTAATGAGTAGTCAAAAAATGATCCCTTTGACTCCATATAGAGCTGCTTCCCGATCTTCACTTAAATCTATTAAAAAACAAAAATATTGCACTGATTCTTCTCAAATTTTGTTTGTACATATTTTTGCAAAATACAAGAGACTTTACCAAACATGATCAGGATCGGTCCATTTTTGGACCTGGTCCCTTTATAGATATAGCATCCGGTATGAACTTTTTCATATCTGCAGCCAAAAAAATTAATAAAAATCCCACTCAAATTTGGTTTTTGCTTATTTTCAATGTCCAGTAAGTTGGGCCTAAGAGATAGGGTTTCTAAACGCATGGTATAGGGTATCGTATTGTCGGTCTAGACCGACTATAATTTTCTTACTTGTTTTTATTTATTTTTATTCAGTTATTTTCGAATCAATAATTTATATTCAAACAAAAATGTAAAGGCAATTTCTTGAAAGAAATAGGATGTTGTGCATTTCTGTAGTCTAGAATCCTTAAAATTTAAACAAAGGACAAATGTAAAAATTAAAAATAATATAGTAATAAAATTAGTCTTTGAGTAGCTGAGGATTTTTTTTTATCGCAACGTGCAAACTTTAAAAAATGTTCTTAATATTAAACTGTTTTGTTCTTATACACTACATTTTGATACTAATGCAATTAATCAGGTGCGCAATTCATATGAACTATTGTATAATTAATTGTTTAATGAATTAAATATTAACTTGGTTTATAAGAAATTAATTAGTAAGAAAAATATATGTTATTTTGTTGGCATTATTCGCCTAGAGTTGCAATTCTGTTTTTTTACAGGTACGACTTTACAAAGCAGAAAAGTAAAATACACTTCTTCCTTATACACTGTCGGACAAAATAAAGTATAAAAGTATAATTTTTTCTTATATTTGTGAAAAAAAATGATTCATTGGTATAAAATATCAAAAAAACTGATGAATTCATTTATTGCATCTTAAATACTATAGAAATAATAATAAAACAAAAACATTTAACATATATTAATAACTTATAAAATTGAAATTAAGTTATTTTTTGGTTGGACAAAATAAAGTATAAATTTGATTTATCTTTAAAGAATATCTTAAA
Organism: Cordilura impudica; assembly: GCA_963682025.1. Lineage (NCBI taxonomy): Eukaryota > Metazoa > Arthropoda > Insecta > Diptera > Scathophagidae > Cordilura > Cordilura impudica. The sequence continues at coordinate 140,103,820 of OY821521.1, forward strand.
TATGCAACAAGTTAATATTTTGTTGCACCACCGTTGTTATTTAGGACCTCTCTGAGTCTTTTAGGCATACTTAATGTCAAATTTTTAAAAATATTTTTTGGAATCGCATTCCATTCGGCTTGCATTTTATTCCAAAATGTATGAATGTTTGTCCGCGACTCCATCGGAATTTTGTCAGCAAGTATGGTCCACAAGTGTTCTATTGGATTTAAGTCGGGACTCTGAGCAGTCCACTCCAATTTTTCAATGTTATTTGCAACAAAAAATTGTTTTGCGACTTTGCTCGTATGTTTGGGGTCATTTTCTTGTTGAAATAAAAAGTCCCCCAAACCCATTTCTTCAGCACTACTGTTAAGATTTTCTTGCAAAATACTAACGTAGTGCTCACCAGTCAATCTTGAATCCATTTTGACCAGACGTCCCGCTCCTGCGGTTGAGAAACAGCCCCACACCATGAGACTACCGCCACCATGTTTCACCGTATGAGTAATGTTTTTTGCTTTGAGTCTCTGTGAACGTTCACGCCACACTCGTTGATGACGTTTTATATTTTTTAATTCAAATTTGGACTCGTCTGACCAAATAATGCGATTCCAAAATGATTCCGGCATATTTACATATTTTTTGGCGAAGCCCAACCGCTTTTTTATGTTTACAGCACGTAATAGTGGCTTTTTCTTCGCATAGGAGCTTTTTAAACCGCTACAGTTGAGTCGTCTTTGTACTGCCCGGGATGAAATATTTAATTTTAACTCTTCCTTTATCTTTCTGTCAGAAGTAAATCACGAACTGTGGTCTTATTTTTTCTACCACATAGCTTCTTTAAACTTTCGTTCGCATTTCTCATTTTAAACATTTCATATATTTTTCTGGCTCCAGGTAATGAAATATAATATTTTGTGGATAAGTCTTTGTATTTCATCCCATTTTGACGATCTTTTACCAGCATATCTTTCAAATCTTTTGACAAAGGCTTCATTTCGGGTTTCTGTCGAAATATTTTCAATTATTTGATGAAATTGACTATTTACATACATTCTTCTATAAACACGTTTTAAGAATCTTGAGATTTTAACAATAACTTACCTCTTTTTATTAAATTTCGTAAATAGTTCAAAAAAATATTTTAAAAATTTTATAATTACACTTTATTTTGTCGCACTATTATAATACCGAACTTAATTATTTGATAGCAAGAACAGAAAAAGAAAGTAAAACATAATAGATTTTGTTTTTAATGTAAACATTAGATGTTTATCTATAACGGGACTGCAAAAAAAAAATTATCCTAATACTCTTAAAGCCAAATTAAGAGCAAGTATTATTGATTTTACTCTTTTATACTTTATTTTGTCCGACAGAGTAATTCTCATGAAAATTATATTTTAGCAAAACTTTATCAAAATCATATTTTGGTATAATATAATTTGTGTTTATATTACTATAAAAGTAATCTATACTTTACTAATTATATTGCAAAATATTTGTTTAATTAACAACTGACCCTGGAGAAATGTTATCGAACTAAAATTGCCTCAAAATAAGTTTGTAATTCAATATGTATGTATTTATCTGTGCTTTCACATAAATCTTTTAATACTCGGCCCTACTACAAACCAACTGCTATATGGCAGTAAACTTTCTTTTGGCAAATGATAACCAATAGGAACAGCATTGAGGAAGAGAAAGACATAATTTTGTAAATTTAACACATAAAAATAGAATTTGGCCACTAATCACATAAGACATTAAATTTTTTCTAAGTTTATTAGTTAGTCTATAGACGTAGCTTACATGGAACCTTCGTAGAGTGTGGTCCCGTTGTGGTACCTGAAGGTTTTCCCCTGTCCTATATCATGTCAGGTTATACACAAATGTTGATCAATGATCAGTAATTACCGCCACCAGAATACTTAACTATTTCCAATATCTTGTTGCTCCAAACGGTTTATATGCCCATGTTGGCTAATTGAAAGGCGAGAAAGTCTACTGGTATCTAGTGAATCATTGCCAATAGTGCTTTCATTTGAGTTGTACAAAGAGCGCCTATTATCATGTGTGAGATTGTTGTTAGGATTCAATTGAAAGCCCATTGCTCTCTCCCACTATACAGTTACTCCATCGAAAGGATGAGCTTAATTATGAGCTTATTTTATTGCATTAGCAGATACTGATATCCAGTTTCTGTGTAAGGCCTTCTTAAAATAATAAATGACTGCGTTTGTCTCTGGCACTCTTGTCTGAGTTTTAGAGTAACTTTTGTCTAGGATTTCACCGAGGTACTTATTACTGACATTAGTGCAACATCTGGACATTTTTTTGTGTTGTGCTGGCGAAAGAATCTGTAGTATTTGTTCCTTATTTCTTACGCTTCTTCAGATAGATCTTGTTCTGAATTATTAGCATATTGTTCTGAATTATTTGTTCCCCATGGTACAAAATTTTATGAACTGTGGATGGCATATATCTCCAAGAGTATTTTTCGTTATAAAGTATAGCTGTTTTATTGGCGTACTCTCCAAATTTTTTGCATATATCTTTCTGCTGTATGCTAGAAATCGTCTTATTAATTCATGACCTACACATGTGATAGATGCTACAGTTCTTGGATCGGAAAAAATCTCCTTGCAATATTTCCACCATTTGAGTTTCCTTCTACTTGTTTTGGTTGGTCGATTATGAGGCCTAGCTGTAGATATTTCTCTTGAATTTGTTTTTTTTGCTTTCTTCTTTCATTTTCTTTGTTTTTTCTCACGTTTCGTCTAACGGACCAAATTCCAAATCGTAACCCAATTTAAGAATATGCTCCATAAAACGTGTTCTACCATTCGTGTTCTACTATCTTCTTGTGATGAGGGTTGGCTTAATTAACTTGATGTCTTTTGGCATATAATGCAGCTTGACGATGACTTTTTTCGGTTGAAGCTTGTGCGACTTTTCCATCAGTTATTGTGAGTTACACTTTAGAATTTACTTCAGTGTCTTGGTCATGAAATTTAAATATTACTGGCTGAAGTTCTTTAATATGATCTGCTATTTTTTAAACTTCTTCAGCTATAACATCTTTGGTTTCCTTTTTGAATGCAAATTTTATGTTTCTGCAATACTTTGTTGACGAAGGAATTAAAATTTTTTCATACATCAATTTATGTTGCTCTACTAGTTGACGGCTCTAAGCCGCTATAAATTTTAGTTAAGCGCAATGGAACGAAAGATACTATAAATAAATAAGCATGTGATGAATTTTCGACATTAAATTGCTGTAGTGTTTCACTATTACGCGTATTTAACAATCGTTCTGCAGTATGTTCAAGGAGATCTTGCAATTTTATTTTTCTGCTGAACTTGAAGTCATACTAATAATGATAGAAACTATGTCTCGATACTCTGGAAAAATCCCATAATTATTTTCATTGATTCGTTTCCGCAATTCCTTATATTGATTTTTGGTCAAATTCAAATGCAAAAATAGGGCGGACGCTTCATCTGGTGTAAATTTCTTATCTTCAATTGGTGTAGGAATGCTTTTCAAAATCCTCTTTGTGCACCTTGGGCTCGCTTCTACAATTTTTTCAATAAATTCAATTTTATTTTTCTTATTTTGTGTTGGTTGAATTTGGTGCAAAAATGAGTCCTTAATAATTCTTTGAGAAATTTCCTCATTGATATTCTCCAGCTTGCGCATTCGAGATCTTTCACTACATCCGTCAGTTAGTTTTGATGGTCGACAATTTTTCCACTTTCGTTGGCAGTTGTAGATGAACTCTCAAAAATAAGTTCCTGTAATAACCAGTCTTGGTGACATTTGTATATATTCTCCTTGCTGTGAGAGCATTCAGTGTACCGTTTTTTAAAATTTTATGCAAAAGTTGTAATTTTTTCTTTGTGTATTTCAATTTCTTTCAGTATGTGCAAAATTATATCGTTTACATCTTTCTGTTGAAAATAAATATCATATAATATGAAAATAAATATCAGCAAGATCTCTATAACAGAACTTAGCCATTGTTCAAACTGTAGTGAATAATAATTTTGGAAACATCTATAATATTAATAGGCTAGGCGACTTCTTGTGACCGATGCTTTGTTTTACCGTATATTTTTTGAAAGGTATTTCTTTTTGGCCGTTTTGCAGATTTACACATTTTTAAATTTTTTCCTTTGTTTTGAGTAAATTGCATTTAAAGTTGCTACTAACATATACATAAAATTATACATATGCTGTCTGTTTTATTAAATTGTTAATGTGTTTGTTAGTGATTTTGTTATCTTCACTCACAATAATAATAAACCATAAAAGTGTTGGTTTGTGAATTGGCTAAGTTGAAAAATGAAGCTTCCTAGAAATTGCAGTCGAATTTCGAGCGCTGGAATTTGCTAGTTATTATAAATACTCCTTCTTGCAATTATGTAAAATACAATTTTTTATCTTTTATAACCACTTTTTGAAGCATAAAAACCCAAACCCTAACCCCTTTTCAAAGGTGAAGCATACCTGCTCATATCTTAAAAGGGTGTGTCGCATTAGTTTTTTACCATTTACCTATTATTTAAATTTTTTCCCATTTTGTCAGGTATTTAATTATATAACTCATGTTCCGACTATTAATGTTTTTGAAAAATACCTATGTAAATGTACCTGTCAAAGTAAAAAAATTTTACCCTTTAATATAATTTAACAATTAAGTGCATTATGTCTCAACCCTTTTTTTATAAGTTTATAACAACTCGTGTTAACTCTACCATTTCCTTTTTCTGTCAGCATAAAAAAGAAATAAACTCGCGCAAAAAATGCACCGGTACGACCAGCTTTTGTATTCATAAGCAGAGACGGACGGACGGAAACCGTTAAATCGACTCAGAAAGTGATTTTGATCGATCCGTGTAATAACAGATGGGCATAGGTCCCATATTTTGTTGGTAGTTACAAACATCAGGGCAAACTCATTACACCCTATATATTCATAAATTTTGCACAAAATATCTGACCTTGTTTCAGAAAAATTGTTCAGGTGCGCATGGGCTGAAACTGGCGGGTATACAATAGTGTATAGTAGCAAAGGTGAGGGTTCCGACTACAGAAGTGTACAAGATTTTTTTCGATGGCTTTTAAATAGGAGGTTTTCGGGAAATTTTGACCTTTTAAAAAATCTTTTTTTTTACTTTCTAAACGACTCAGTGACTTCGTATTTCTAACATTAATAGATTGGAAGTTACAAAATTATACAAAATTTATTTTACTTTAATATCTTTTAAAACCAAAAACTTACAGTCATTTAAAAATTAAAATTTAGAAAGAAATTTTTAATTTTAACAAAATACTGAGAAAGTCCATTTTCGAAGAACCTGTTCCCTGTGATATAGTAGAAAAAGAGTCGCAAATTTTTGGCTCCCGAGGTTCACTGGTATTTACTTTCAAATGAATAACATAGCTTTAAAATCGGTAACCATGAAAAAAAAAGTATTTTTGGCCGCCTCTTCACAATATGGTCCACAGTGCGCCGTTTGCGTAAACGTCCCAAATGTTCTTACGGTGATAGGACACCACCCTGTGGAGTGGCACCCTAGGAAGATTTGATAGTTCTACATTTGATTAAGGTTATCAATCGACAATTTGACAAGGGCCCCTTAACATTTTTATAATTTTAATTTAGTCATTTAATATGGCACGCCCTACCAAACTGATCAAGTAATGGACAAAACAATAAAAATTAAAAATTTATTACAGGGTCCGATGAGATTTTAGATTTGTAGCTCTTTAGCTGCCATAAAAAATCAAATAAATTAATGAACTCCACATTAAGACAATTAATAACAGTCTGAAACCAATTTTTCTTCTTTTCTATTTAATCGAATTTATATTTGTATAATAATCAATAAGTTGATATAAAACATTAACGGAGTTATTATAATTTATGCCAAAAAACGAAATGCAAAGTGTTTGAAAGTGGCGAGTCATTCGCTTAGGAGAACATATAACGTTATTATATTTTGAACGAACAAACAAATATCTCCATGATATATATTATACACAAAAGACATACTCAACTTAGTTTCCCTTCTCTTGAGAGTAGATAACTTCATTAATGCTAGTCTCATAGGTTGTGAATGAGATCTACAGAATTCCTTTGTACACTATGCAAACAAAAAAGAAGGAACTGTTTCTAATGATGTGGATATTGTATTAAGGGTCCTATATCTCTGGTTTTCTAGAATAACCGCGTATGTCATAAAATCAAAATGTTCATGGGAGCCAAAAACGTTATATTTGAAATTATGGGCTCGATATAAAGAGTTTAGAGCTTTTTATTTAACAGTCCTGTAGATATGGGCAATAAATACTTTATATAAAATTTTGAGCCAAAAATCTTCAGAGGAATAGATCCTAGAGAAGGACGAAAAAAACAATATATAAATTACATTTAAAGTGTGTGCAGATAAAACAACTTATGTCGACAAACGTCGTTTTCTTTGAAAAAGAAAACTACCAATGCAACCACCCATGGTGACATAAGTTGTTGTTGCTTGAAAAGTGAATTTTTTTGTTCGTTAACAAAAAGCTAACGGGAGTTAGGAATAGAATATAACAACGTATCAAGAATAATAGTGACAAAAAATAACAGAAATAAAAACACAAGTTTTTATAAGTGGTTATGAACTGAAATCTATTCCAAAATTATTTTGAATTTTTTTCATTAATAATAACGTATGTCGCTATGTGTCGTTTTCTGAGAAAATAATTTGTCAGCGATCAAACGTAGGTTGACATACGTCGTTAGTGCTGTAAACTAATTTAATAAAAATTTAAGCTACGTCGTTATTTAAAGAAAAAACACAGAAGTGGTCAATAATTAAAAAAAAAAAAAAAAATTTAACACATGTAAAGAGCGTTAAAAATTAATATATTTGGCATCGTTAACTCAAAACTGACAAAAATGGACATACGAAGTTATTCCAGAAAATCACAGATATAACAAAACCATATTCAACAATTTGTTTCACAAGCGATGTGTACAATTGCTTTGTTATATAGGATCCATAAATTTGAAAATCAAATAATTATACTTACTAAAACCTGGTTCCACGAAGTTATCCACAACTATGAAATTTTATGTCCTAACTATCAGATTTTTAGACGCGACAAAAATGATGGATATCGTAAGGGGGGCGGAGTTTTGAACTGACGAAGTATTCTTAAATGAGTATTCTTAATTGAAATTAGAAAATAAACTGTTTAAATATTTCACAAGCAGAAATGGGTGTTGGTTTTCCAAGAACTGTGGAGCCAAAAATCAAGCTACCAAAAAAAAGAGTAAAACAAAATAAAACACAAAGATTAAGGTTTTTGTATAAAAGTTTTAAGTAATTTCAAGATTACTTTCCTTTATTTTTCCTCCAGAGATGGCGGTGAGTTTATATAAATGTAATTACAAAAAAAAAAACCTTTCAATTTAGCACAAAAACGATCTTTATGGTTAAAGAGTTAGACAACGAAAATAAAACGAATACAATGTCGCGGTTAAAAAAAGTATATTGAACAAAAAAATGACAAGAAAATGTCAGGCAAAAAAGAGACTTAAGTAACTATAGCGCACTCTGTATGTCAACGTCCATTCCATGATGACATCCGTTAGATACAGTGGAGCCTCTCAAACGCTCACGTGAACACTGTTATATATCATTTGTTCTTATATCCTTCCAAAGTCTTCCAGTGATATCTATGAGGAGCACAAAAAAGCTGTTGATTTGATTATAAAGAAATTAAAACCGTCCGACTCTTTCTTGTTATTTGGTGACATTCCTTCAATATCTTGGCAGTCTGAACCGGACATCAATCCTTTAGTTCCAGTATTTTCATCAGAATCAAATGCTTATTTTATCAATGGCTTGCTACGAGTTGCCCCTTTCAAATAAACAATGTCGTTAATACTTTTGGTAATTCATTGGTTTTAATTTTTGTTAGTGAACCTACTGACAATTGCATATCACGAGCAACACCTATCTCAAAACCAGTAGATCGGTACCATCCAACAATATTAATCAATTATTATAAACCAGTCTGCAGTAAAGTTCGTACTCAAGATAAAATATTTTGTTTCGATAGAACAAACTATAGTGCTCTTACTTCCGCTTTGTCACAAATTATGTGGACTGATGTTTTCGCTTATCACAATGATAACTTATAACTGATGTTAAAGTCATTCTATCAGTTAATAGAACTGAGTTTTTTAAGATCCGTGATTAAATCCAATCCACCGAACTCAACTCCTCCTTGGAACGAAACTAAACAATGAAACTAAACAATGAAACTAAACAATATAGAAAACTCTGACAAGAATTCAATAAGTGAATTGATTGCAGACTTTTTTGCGTCAACATACTCTTCATCAGTTTTTTATACTACTTATGGATATCCCTACATAATTCCTGAATCATATCTTTTAAATATTCCATTTATACAAGAACAAGCCGATTTGAATAATTTAATAAAAGTGAAGTTATCATATGCTCCTGGTCCTAGTGATGTTCCAACTTGGGTTTTAAAGCGATGTGCAAACCTGCAATATATTCCAAAAACGTTTCTTTATAATAAATCACTTAAACTCTCATATTTTCCTGTAATGTACCAAATTGGTGGGTGTTGAATAGCCCTAACGAAGGTCTTGTTGTACATACGTTATTATAGATGATAACTGACGGTAGTAATTTTTAAAAAAATTTTGAAATTGTGGCGAAAAATTAGCAAACATATTACAAATAACAATATCAATGCAGGTGGAAACTCTCGGGGTTTTTTTTGGAGTTTGAAAACTCGAAAAACGATTTTGTTAGAAATTATTGGTTTCAAAAAAGTGATTGAAAAACTAATAATTACTCGATTATATTCATACATCGATAATAATAATTTGAGCTTTTTAAATTGTCAACATGAAAATGTTTCAATTGCATTTAAGATTTATTTCTTCTTCTTTGTCATAATTTGATTGTATTTCAGAATCAAAAGTTTTAGTTTTATTAACGAAATACCGCTATTCAAATTCTGTAAGGGAATTACAGCATAGCGGTATTGTATGTTACTATCAAAAATCTAATTTTTTTATGATTTGATATTTTTACCTTTATAATACTGATAGTTTGCTACTAAATTTAGCTATTTAATAAAACTAGCAGATTCCAACGCTCGAAATTTGAGTGCTTTATTTTTCAGCTTAGCTAATTCACAAACCAACACTTTTATGTTTTGTTATTATTGTGAATGAAGATAACACTGTAAAGAACCTCCGGTTAGTCCGGGTTTGAAGCTGGGGTGAGTCTCAGCTGTCCCAGGGTCCTTCCACTAAATTTATTTGATTCAAAATACGGATCACTTCACTGCTTAAATGTATGTTTATTTATTTTTATATTTATTTTTATAAATGTACACTTCACTAATATGTTTGTTGTTGCCGGTGTCGCGGGTGCTGGGGTTGCTTCGCGGAGATTGATGTTGCTGGGTTGGTGGTGTGGCGATTTCCCTAGCCTAGCGGCCCTAATCTCCTGAGTAGGTAGGATGTAATCCACCAAATAAATGGGCCAATGTAATTCGCCCCTACTCTTGTGCTGAATGTAATTCAACCCCTATGCTACCTTGCCTAAGCTGGGTGGATGTAATCCACCGATGGACGAATGTAATTCGCCCCTATGCTACCTTGCCCTATACTATCGAGTTGGTGTTGCACCAGTTCGATCACTTTAGAAAAATAAAAATCTTTAGCCACCTTACCGGGTTTTCGCTCCGATGTCTCCCGTAACCTCGTTGATGTATGTCCACTGAAGCTGCTGGCGAAAAACTGATCCTTTCTGACTCGTTGGTCGTCCCTTTTATAAGCCGATCTCTCACTCAACCATGTCGCTTTGTCGTGGCTACAAACTCTCACCGGTTGATCGCTGCTTGTGTCTGGTTTGATGAGAGAGCACCACACAGCCTATGACACGCACCGTGTTTGATTGTTTGTGTATGGTGTGCTCACTTGTTGCTATTTGGTTGCGTGGGTTTGATGGTTGATGGTGAGTGTGTGTAGCTGTGTGTGTGGTTTGATGTTCGATGTTTGGTGTGTGTAGCTTTGAGTCGGTGGTTTGCTGTTTGATGCTGAGTGTGTGTAACTGTGAGTCGGTGGTTTGATGTTCGATGTTTGATGCTGAGTGTATGTGTGATCTGATGTTTGATGATGAGGATGTGTAACTGTGTGTGTGTGGTCTATTGTTTGATGATCAGGATGTGTAACTGTGTGTGTGTGGTCTATTGTTTGATGATGAGGATGTGTAACTGTGTGTGTGTGGTCCATTGTTTGTCGTGGTGAATGTAATTCACACCGGTGTCTTAGTGAATGTAATTCACTGCCTGTCGTGGTGAATGTAATTCACTGCCTGTCGGGGTGAATGTAATTCACCGGTCCGTCCTTTAGTGAATGTAATTCACTGTCTTGTGTCATGGTGAATGTAATTCACCGGTCCGGTCTGTTTGGTTGTCTACGGTTCGCTGTACATTTAATGTGTGGCCAATTTTGTATAAAAATTGGGTCCTCACAACACACTCATTAACAAACTCATTAACAAATTTAATAAAACACACATAGCATATGTATAATTTTATGTGTGTATTAGTAGCAACTTTTAATGCAATTTACTCAAAATAAAGGAAAATATTTAAGAATCTGCAAAACGGCCAAATAATGTACGTTTGGTCAAAATCGGGATAAAATGGTATAACAAAACATCGGTCACAAGAAATCGTCTAGCATATTAATATTATAGATGACTAGATGTAACCCGGTGTGCTTCGCTACACCCTCCCCCTCCCCCCCCCCCCCCTTCCGAATCGTTATGAAAGGGCTCACGCAAAGTCCCAAAGCTCTCACTAATACAGTAATTCAGATATATCACATTTAATATAAAGTTTGTGTGGGGGTACCACGCGCATTTGTCTAATCCCGCCCATATTTTTGTCTTACTACTCACGTTAATAATAGATGACCTGAGACAAATTTGCAAAGCTTTCTCTATCATATTAATATATATGATGTTAAAAATTTACTTTGTATGGGAGGTGGCACGCCCACTAAAAATATTAAAAAAAAATTAAAGCATGTAGAACTCCCATATCCGCAGTAAGACGATGTGAAAATTTCAGGAAGATCAGATGAGTAGTTACGGAGATTACCTCCTACAAACAAACAAATACACATTACCTCTTTATTATGTTAGTATAGAATATTAGTATAGATTTTTTTATTTCAATGCTTGCTGATGCTGATATACAATGTTTTTTGTTTTTAATTCGGTAAAACAATTATCAGATTTTTCTGCGTTCCTACCCTGGAGCAAGGTACATGTAGCTGCCCATGAGAAGAAGATGCATTATCCATATTAAATCTGGCAACACTAACTATTGGCCTTAAACTTAAAATATCATTTGGCAATTTTTCTTTTTAGCGATTTTTGATTTTGAAGATTTTTGTTTTTGGGCGATTTTTATTTTTCGCGATTTTTGGGATTGGCGATTTTAGATTTTGGCGATATATTTTCCACGACAAATCACATTGATAACTAATGAACTTGTCAAAAGACTGTCGCTTTCGTAGTGCACCATATTTTTTTACATAGGAGGTGCCACGCGCACTCATCCCATCCGCCCAATTTTTATTTGACTACTCACATTAATATCTGATGGACTCATGCAAAATGTCGGGTCTTTGCCTTTTATAGTACACCAGTTATATGATATTAGATATCTACTTTTCATGGGGAGTGCCACGCCCATTGTGTGAACCCGCCAATTTTTTGTTCGACTACTCATACTAAGATCTGATAGGCTCATCCAAAGTGTCAAAGCTTCATTTTTTTAGCACACCAGATATATGATATCATATATTTACTTTATATGGGCGGTGCCACGCCCACTGCTCCGATCATGCCCATTTTTTGTCTAACTAATCAAACGAATTACTTATGGGCGCACACAAAGTCCCAAGACTCTCAATATTACAGTACTCCAGATATATGGCATTTTCTATTTACTTTGTATGGCAGGTGCCACGCCTATTTGTCCGATACTGCCCATTTTGCATCCGACTACTCACATTAATAATAGGTGACATCAGAAAAATTTCAAAAGCTCTCTCTATCACATTACTCGAGATATATAATATTGAACTATTACTTGTACAGGAGGTACCACGCCCACTTATCCGATACCGCCCATTTCCGGCGTAACTACTAATATTAACAATAGGTGACCCCACACAAATTTGCAAAGCTCTCCCTATCATAGTACTCAATATATGTATATGATAATTATAATTTACTTTGTGTGGGAGGTGCCACGCCCACCAAAAATATTTAAAAAATTATAGCCTATAGCACTTCTCATATCCGCAGTAAGGCGCTGTGAAAATTTCAGGAAGATCAGATGGGTAGTTACGGAGATTACCTCCTACAAACAAACAAACAAACAAACAAACAAACAAACAAACAAACAAACACACATTACCTCTTTATTATATTAGTATAGATAAAAAACCTATTTTATGCCCATAAATGTGATATTTATCTTAAATTGTATTAATACTGCCAGAGTAAGCTTAAACCCATTATTGTTTCTTGACACCACTAGAATAATTTATGGAGATCGAGTTTGTAGTACATACGAAACTCTTGCTTTTAATTCGAGAGACAGGTATTAGATATTTTTTAGTAACTTCTTTTCAAAATTTCCTACCAGACCTACAAATGATATTCCAAGTAATATCAATTAGTTTGCGTATATTTATGGTCGTGTGTATAAGAACAAGTAAAGAAATGTCCAAATGTGGGTGGTCGTTTAATCACCAGTTAATATAAATGTAGGACTAAAAAAGTTTTTTTTTACTGTATTGCTAGAGTTATAATGTTAATTACATATTTGTCACCTACGTGAATCTTCTTATTGCGAAAATATAACAAACATTTACTATGATGATGGAGAAGATAGTTTGTTGGTCACGTTGTTTGCAAGTATACAAGTACTATATTATGACACACACTTGACTAAGGTAGAAATTATGGGGAAGTAAGTAACTAAGTTAATACTATTTTGTTGATTATAATAATTTGTTATAATGATTGATTGGTTTTTGTGTGTACTTATCATTACCATGGTCTAGTATAAACGTGTGAAGTGTCGCCTATTATTTGATATAAATACTAAGGTGACAATTATATCACCTGTACAAAAAAGTTTTAAAGGATTTTTTCCAAGTTTGACTCTTTACTGTGTTAAAATTTGTTACAAATTGATTTTTCAAAGTATTATCCATCGCTAGCTACTACTTTTCCCCATATTCCTGGTAACATACGAATTCCGGGACGGAAGAACGACTCATCTTTTGAGGCTAGCCATAAGTCGATCCAATTTTGAAGTTCTTCGAAAGAGCGAAAGTGCTGTCCCTCAAAGGCATGCGTCATCGACGGAAACTAATAGTAGTCGGAAGGGGCAATGTCCGGGCTATATGGCGGGTGGGGTAGGACTTCCCATTTAAGCATTTCAAGGTATGTTTTGACTGGCCTTGCAACATGTGGTCGAGCATTGTCATGCTGAAGAATAACTTTATCGTGTCTTTGTTCGTATTGCGGCCGTTTTTGTTTCAATGCTCGGCTCAAACGCATCAATTGTAGTCGGTAGAGTTGCCCTGTGATTGTATCATCTGGTTTTAACAGCTCATAGTACACCACGCCCAATTGGTTCTACCAAATACAGAGCATGACCTTGCCACCGTGAATGTTCGGATCTGGCGTCGATTTTGGCGTATTGCCGGGCGGCCCGTATGGTTTTTTTCACTTAGGGTTATTGTAATGAACCCGTTTGGCATGCGTCTTCATACAATAGAGCCTCCAATTAGGCATCGTAAAACTTTTCTGGTAAACTTCCTTCGCGCTCTTTGTCATCGATATTAAAATCACCACTTCCAAAACTTCGAAACCAGCACTCACAAATGGAATTCGATGGAGCATAATCTCCATAGGCTTCCTGCAGCACACGACGACTTTCAGCTGCAGATTTCTTCAAATGAAAGCAAAGAAGTAATCCTTCCCGCAAATTGTGTTTTGTTGGCACAAAAGTTGACATGTTCGGAGCACAGAAAAACTATGTTGTTTACACTTCAGAGAAATTACACATACTGAAGAAGAAAGCCTAATGATGAGGCTTCAAAATGAAGTTGGTTGCAATATTGTCCGATTCGATCTAATGTCAGTGACGCCATCTCTTGAAAATCCGTTAAAACTTTTTAGTTTATTAATTTATATATTAAACTGACATTTCTTCAACTCCACTCTTCATTGTTGACAAAACTTTTATCACCGATCAATTTTTTCAAGTTTGAAAACTGAAAAAAGTCCGAAGCTGATGAAGTAATTCGAACGTTAATTCATAGATTTATGCCACCGCAATAGTGGTTGTGTGACATAATGCATTGTCTCAATGAAACAATAATTTCTTTTTCGCCAATTCCGGTCTTTTTTCATAATTCGATCACTTAAATGTTGTAGTAAAATAGCAAAACACTCCCCGTTGGCTATTTTTCATTTTCAAATATAATCAGTTATCCCACTCGCATCTCAAAAAACAGGTGCCATAACCATTCTGCAGATGAATCTGTTTTCGGCTTCTTTGAACATGATTCTTCAATTTCAGTCCACTGCTTTGACTCTTCCTTTATCTCAAGTGTAAAGTGGGGGACCTATGTCTCATCCATGGTTACGTGGCGACGAAAAAACTCGGCTTTATTGCGATGAAAGATTGCCAAACGCTGTTTGGTTCTATTGTGAGCAAACGCGACGCTCATCTTGCGGACAGATTTATCATCTTAAAGTTTTCGGTCAAAATGCGATGTATAGCACTTTCTGAAATGGCCACGATGATCATCTAAAACTATTTTGTGGATTATCTTAACCTTTCTTGGCACCTTAATTGATCGACCAGTACGGTGTTCGGCTTGTCAACTCGTACGGCCTCGTTTAAACTCTTCCTCCAAATAATTTATAGTCTAAAGCGAAGGAGCGGACTCCCCTAGAGTAGAATCTATGTCGGCTCTAATATTGGTTACATTGAGACCTTTCAAATGAAAGTATTGAATTATGTAATAGCGAACAATTTGTTCCAAGTTTACAAATTCACTGAGATCGTTGAATTTTGATGGCTGCAAAAAATAATACTAAGCAACGTGGCTCCTTGAAACTTAAAACATGTGTTGTAGAAGGTTGCCACTTTTTACCAAAGTATCTTGGCCAAAATTCTTTATGTACATATGAGTTTATTGCATACATTAATCAGTAGTCCCAAAATAAAGTGCATAGAAGGAGTTCTCATATGAATCAAAAACACAGTCACCTCAAAAATTTAGTCATGATATAATAATCAGATCCCATATAAACTTTACCATGTTTGCAAGCAAAAAATAAATGACCATCTTTTTACATTTGACTTGTGCCTAATCCCAAGGTCAATCAATAAATGACCACAACCAGTAAGACTAAGACTTTTGCTAAAAATCAATTATTTTCTTAATTAATTTTCTTTTTTTTTTTTTATTATTGCATGAGTGAATTACGTAGAATTGCAGGCTCTTATCCTAAACACCACGCCGTGTAATGTAGACAGTATTCGACATATTGTGTATCTAATTATACCAAGCGTACTTTTGAATCATATAGATTAAAATTTATTTCATGCTAGGAGAGGTTTTATGAAACACGAACACAATTTTTTAAAAAACTAATTTTATTAAATGCAAATAACTTTTTGTTAATGTTCAAAAAAGCATTACAGTTTTCCCAGTTTTCCCTATTAACTATATGTATTCTTGTTCGTCTGTCTGTCTGTCTGTTGAAAACACTCTACTGTCCGCAATAGGTCGAGTGGGTTACACTTCAAATATTCGTCATAATCTGCAGCAGTTTGGTATTCAATTTTGACCAGACCAAATAGGCGAAAAATGACGTACTAAAATGTGCAAATACTCCGATAAAATTTCATGTAAAAACTAAAAATGTGAAAAATGTTTATACGTAATATAACATGTTCATATAGATATGGATCAGCAATGAATACATATTTTTTTCCGTACAAATATAAAAACAACAAAAGCAACAAGCAAACAAAAATGTGTATGCATCTCGGATAAACAAACAAGCAAGTATGTGATTGTATGTATTTACATTTGTAACTGCTTTTCATAAAAAAAAACACGAAAATACCTAAGATTTTTGTTAATTATCTTATTAATTTTAAACATCATTGTAAAAAATCTAGCCATTATAATTTGAAATCTATCCTTTTATATACCCTCCACACCACTGTCCAAAGGTTAAATATCAGTTTGTTATTCAGTTTGCTACGCATCAAAAAATAATTTGCGACCCCATAAGGTATGTATATTATTGATCCTTATAATAACTCGAGTCGATATGGCGATGTCCGATCACGCATATTTACAAATTGAACCATATACATGGGAGGACTTAGAATAATATTGTTTGTCATTATTTCGAGCAGGTTAGAATATAAAATGGAATAAATCGGGCATGATTGTGTCAATATATAACATTTTTTGTTGTAATTTAGTATTAAGCTTATCAAATTCTTTACTCTTTCAAATTTTGTACCACCCAGATAAATGTGAAACCCAGGTGGAGGGTACAAAATATTCGACGTAGCTAAATTTAACACTCTAACTTGTTGTCTCTTAGTGTTGGCAACCTTGGATATAATGTTGTGTTAAGAACACCAGTGGATGGTATCAAAGATTCGGTACAGCCGAATGTAATACTCTTAATTGTTTTTTAAATATATATGTTCGCCATCTGTATCATATTTAAACTTTTTATAAATCTGCTCCAAATTTCAAGTCCAAGTCAGAAAATGCAATTAATTCTATAGATTTTTTATCCATATGAAAAGTTTATATTAGAACAAGTAGAAAATCACACTAAGTAGTAAAAATTTTAAAAATTAATAAATAGTAATTGCCAGAATATATAATATTCGTTGCAACATACAATTGTAATACGAGTTGGTAATTATATTTAAAAATCGTCCATCTTTAGATCATTCTCGTACACAAAAATCGACACACATATAACTACCCATCCAAAATACTGTGATGGGTGTATAAACCCTAAAATTATTAGCTCAAGCTTAAGTTGGTCGACCTTATAGTACGGTTTATTTGTATAGAAAATTGTGGTCAAGTCATTTTATTGTTTTGGATAATGACACACCTTATTCGCTTGACAGTTATTTTTGTTATTTTCCTGGGAGAGATAAAATAAATTTATGATGGTCATAAACTACAATACAAATCCAGAAACCAAAAAAAAAAAATATATATATATTAAAAAAACATATAAAACTAAGGAAGTCAGTTCATTTTCTTGCCAAATTAATGATATTTCTTGTAAGTTTAGTCATACATAAAAATGTGCATACACACTTTCACTTACATTTCGTCAGTCATATGTATGTGACATTAAAAATAAGTGACTTAATCATTTGACATGTTTTATACATTCAATACTTGATTACACAGACGTCAACTAACCTGCATAATATTTGTGAGAATTATACTGCAAACTAAAAAGCTGTCATTCTGTCCATCTTTAATACTTTATTTATAAACGAATTAAACAACAAATATAAATTCAATTGTCTGAATGTCTCCTCCATGTAAAATGATTATCTAAACAAATTAAGAGTTCAAAAATGGTAATGTTTTCGATTGTTTCTTACAACCTATGCCAATGTATTTGTTTTTAATACCGTTGAGGGACAATTAATTTGTTAGTGTCACATAGTTTGAATTATAAAAGGTGTTTTAATTTATATTTCCAAATATTATACATAAATACTAAAGACACTAAAAAGTAAAATTCACTCGTATTGTTTTCACATTAAATTTAAAAAATTTTCGTGATTAGGGCTTTTCAGAAATGACGCATTATTAAGCAAAAAAAAAAAAAATATTCGTTAGTTTTTATATGGACAAAACAAATTATTAGTCACTCTATTAGTAGAAGTTCTGTATTCATTATTAATTTTACTGACCAGCCATTCAGACAGACAGACAGACACCCAGCCATTCGGTACATCACATATGGCAGGTCAACAATAACACTTGAATAATTTGTGTTTTGCTAAATTAACACAGACAAATTTGTACGGAAATAACAAGACATATGTATTTACTACACCACGCGTCATTTGATCGAAAACTTATTAATAACACAGCTCGTAAAATTGAAATATTTTTGTGATTAGCTTGAAATTTTAAATGAGTTTAATATGCTGATATACTTTATACCCTCCACACCTTTTGTAATTATTATAAGAAAAAGTCTGGACCCCATAAAATATTTATATTCGTGATCTTTATAAAAATGAAGCGGAGTTAGGATGCTCGCCTGTCCGTCTGTCCGTCTATCCGTCTGTCCGTCTGTGTATATCGATCAAGTCCTTAATAGTTTAGCTGGAGTGTTCATTTTTATTGAAAGTGATTTATTAACATCCTGAGAAGTTTGCTATCCAAAATCATCGAAATCGATTCAATAGATCCCGAGATTTCAAAGTAAAAACGTTTTGAGTACATATAACACAAGGGAACAGGGTTAAAAAAATTCAAAAGTCGTCAACAATATTATCTTTAATCCGTGCTTACATTGATTTTGAATTTACCTAGCAGGTTCAGAGATATCTTCAAAAATTCAAAAAAATAAAAATGCGACATAAATCACAGTTTTGGTCTAAAAGCATTTCGTTAAACATATTTTGAATGAAATGAGCTTTATTTCATTGTAATCGGTGCACAAATTATGATTTTGTTCAAAATTTACTGAGAAAACTCAATTGAAAAAAAATTGGAAAAGCTGGTAGAAAAAAATCAAGTGTAGATTTTAAATCAGTGACATCAAAAATTTGGTTCCTTTGTGTAATCTCTCATGTTGCTTTTGCTATCGTAGTTATTTAAAAAATTTTTATATTTTTTTTATAGTACTACTTGTTGTTGTTTTTGAGGTCGTTGTGTTTGCAGCACTTGCCTCAAGTGTGCATGAAACATCAAATGCAAATAATGCTGATCTACCTGGTTATGAATAAAAAAATAATAATGTAAATTTGCCACAATATTTTCTTTCGTAATATGTGTATACTAGCAGATTCCAGCGCTCGAAATTCGAGTGCAATTTCTAGGCAACTTTCAACTTAAGCAATTCATACACCAACACTTTTTTGGTTTATTATTATTGATAATGAAGGTGACAATCTCATTGACAAACACATTAACAAATTTAATAAAACACACATAGCATATGTATAATTTTATGTATGTGTTAGTAGCAACTTTAAACGCAATTTACTCAAAATAAAGGAAAAAAAATTAAAAATCTGTAAATCTGGTGAACAGCTAAAAATAAATATATTTCAAATAATATACGTTTGGTTTGGATAAAACGGTAGAACAAAAAAACGGTAACAAAAAATCGCCTAGCCTATTAATATTATAGATAACTTAAACTTTTTTTTTTACATTTCTTCGTGTGTATGTAGCAACTTATTAAAAAAAAAAAAGCACAATATCTTTTGATGTTGTATTTTCTTGGTTGATTTTAATGATTTTTATAACATCGCAATATATATTACAAATTGGCACTACTGTTGCAAATATATTTTACTATTTATATCCATATTAAACGATTTTGTAAATAAATCGGTTTATTATTTCATTAGTATAAAATTCTATTCTATTTCGTTTTCGGGAAAATAAATTTTTTTTTTTGTATTGTCACTTCACTTCATTCCTTAGTGTGGTTGTGCTACAGTAGATGGCGCCACAATTTTTGTTCTAATTAGATATTAACCAATATCTAACTTGAATTTATTATTTATAGATTAAAAAGCTTTGCGACAATTATTTATATTTTAAAATGATTGTCAAAATTTTCAATTAAATCACACAGATTCGTGTAAAGATGTATCAATGAGTTTTTGTGCTTACACCTGTTCTACATAGTTCTATAAAATTATTATTCTGCTTTACATACAATATATTTGATTGCGATGACATAAAATTTTTAAAAATGTTTTATAATTACTAAATTAATACTATTGGTACAGAAATACAAAATTTAACTTTTAATTAAATTTAAATCAAAATTTCCATTCGAAATTTCGAAAAATTGCAAATCAGATTTCCAGTTAAAAGTTACTGAAATTCGGAATTAATTATAATTTTGAATTTTAGAAAATTATATTTAAACTTCGGAATTAATAATTTGAAATTTAGAAAACAATAATTGAATTTTTGAAAATTTGAATTTCATTCTTTAAAACCAAATTGAAATTAAAAACACCAAATTTGTTTACATTTAAAAAATTGACTGAATTAAAAAAAAAAATAACTGTAATTCAGGAAACATTATTAATTTCTAACACAGTGCAACAGGATGTCTTGGGCACACAAAATTACCGATTGAAACTACCTGGTAAGTATGTAATTATGTGGGCTCGTGGGCAGAACTTTCGCGAAATCGCGGTTTGAAATTTTTTTTTCTAGAGAAGTTTGGTTCATAAAAATTAAAATATATGATTAGCGAGTTCCCTAATTAAAATTCTACATTGATATTTGTTCAATGAAATTGGCCGAAAATTTTTTTTTTAGAATATTTTAACCCCTAACTTAGTGGGACTTTTAGGCCCTTATTTCCAAAATGTCCAAATTTATGCCATAACTACGTACATTTCGGGTATAATATATTGAAGAAATATGCATAGCGAACAATTTCAATAGGGGTCTTCAAAGACACAAAAAAATTCCACGTGGGATTTTTCTACCAGAAGCAAAAAAAAAAAAAACCGTACCAAATTTTCAATACAATAAAAAAATTTATATTTTCAAAGTTGCAAAAATGATGCGAAAGTTCTGCCTTCTTACCAAGTACAGTACTTTCAATCGGTGGTAGAGATTTGCATGCCCAAAGCAAAAAGTCCGGATTTGTCGCATAGTGTAATAAGAACACATTAATTTAATTTCAAAAATTTTTAAAGAAAATTTGAAAACATCAATTAATATTTAATGCACACATAAAAATTGTAACATAAATAAAGTTCAGTAACTTTTAAACGAAAGATCATGTTTAAATAAAAACTGTACAACTTGTTTATGAGAATTTTATTTATGAAGGCTGAGCCATTTCGAGGTTCCCTACTTTTTTAAAGAAAAAAACACAGAAAATTCAAATTTAATGGGGAATGTTTATTATCATTTGAAAGAACATTCTTCGGCATTTATTTTTTGAAGATTATGTCTATCAAATGTTGGCCGCGGCTACGTCTCAGATGGTCCATCCGTTGAGTCCAATTTTCGATGACTCGTTCGAGCATTTCGACTGGTAACTGGCGAACGACACGCGTGATGTTTTGCTCCAAGATATGAATCGAAGCGGGATTGTCCGCATAAACTTTAGACTTTACATATCCCCACAGGAAGAAGTCTAACGGTGTGATATCACACCGAAGTGTTCTCTCAATAAATCCATTGATTGATGCGCTGTGTGGGAAGTGGCGCCGTCTTGTTGAAACCAAATGTCGCCGAGGTTACGAGCTTCAATTTCAGGCATCAAATAGTCGGTTACCATGGCACGATAACGGTCGCCATTGACGGGTACGTTCTCACCGGCATAATTTTTGAAGAAATGTGGACCGAGAATTCCACCGGCCCACAAACCACACCAAACCGGCCGAATATTATCCAACAATGAATGCTGGGTCTCAAGATGGGTGATAGTGTTGCGAATGGTATGCTCAGTAGGCCGATTATGTTGACCATAAGTTGAGCGAAGTGCACGAAACACATTCTTCACAGAACGTGAATTTTCGTTATAAAGTTGAACGATTTGTAAACGTTGTTAAGGCGTAAGTCTTTCCATGATGAAATGCCAAACAATACTAAACAAAAATAACGTGACAGCATGACACGACTCACACGTGATCTGTCGAAAAAGGCTATTGAAAACAGTATCTCCACTTGGATCACCCGGTACTGAAATATTACATATTATTTTTCAAAATTCTTTTGAATGAAAATTTAAAGTTTATTAGGAATAGCTCACATAAACGCTTTTAAAGTAGTTTCAGTGTTGGACACAGACCTATTCCGTGATAAAAAGTGGTATTGTTGCCGGCTTGATATATGTTCTGTTACAGTTTTTGCAAGAGCTCAATATCTTCGTCTTTTTTATGTCTTTTATTGTTCGCGGGCTTCTAGCAATCAATTTTATTTTAAAAAATAGTATCATTTATTGTTAAATAAGTCAATTGTAATGCATGTATATTTCAGATACAAATGTAATTCAGAAACTTATGTTTTTTATTTAGACTGAAATCATTATTTCAATTAAGAAATTAATTGTAATTAAGAAAATAAGAAATTAATTCAATAATTGCGATTCAAAAACCATCAACAAATTTCAGAAAACAGTATATCAATAATATTAATCAGAGAAAAATCCATTTAAACTCTGGAAACATCAACTAAAGTACGGAAAGTATATATTCACAATATGTAATAAATATTCAAAAACAATATTATAAATATGTATATCGAGTTTAAAAACTATTTTTACAATGCTAGCGTTACATATTAGTGAGTCAGTCATGACCATAACTATTATATTGATAATACTGGTAATTCTGAAATAAAAATATAGTCGATTCTTTTTGAAATACAATTGGAAATAGTATAAAAAGTACTTTATTACAAAAGAACATCTTCCTTTTACGATACTTTTTATATATACCCCATAAAATATATAGATTCATGATCCTTATGACAAGTGGATTTGCTATACCTTTGTCCGTTTCTCCGTCTGTATATATCACGATAACTCCCTCAATAGGTTAGCTGCGTAGCTCGCTTTTAGTGAGGATGAATCTCTGGCATCCTGAGCGTTTTGCTAAAAAATCTTCAAAATCGGTTTAATAGACTTGAAAAGATATACAGGCATCTATTTTGTAATCTAGTTGTAATATAAAATTTAGATGCTATATCACTCACGCCATTTTGCATAACTATGAAAGTGAATCCTATAGCATTCACGTCCGCGAACGTGTTAAAGAGTGTGTATGCATCGTTATACACTACATTTTATGTTAGTTAATGCTGGAATTCTTTATCTCGCAATAAATACAAAAAATGGAAGAAAAATCTATAATATTAATAGGTTAGGCTATTTTTTGTTACCGATGTTTCGCTCTACCGCTTTATCCCGATTTGGACCAAACGTATATTATTTGAAAGGTATTTTCTTTAGCTGCTCACCAGATTTACAGATTTTTAAAGTTTTTCCTTTATTTTGAGTAAATTGCATTAAAGTTGCTACTAACACACACATAAAATTATACATATGCTATGTGTGTGTTTATTAAATTTGTCAAAGTGTTTGCTAATGAGGTTGCTATCTTCATTCACAATAATAAACCAAACAAGTAAGAAAATTATAGTCGGTCTAGACCGACTATACGATACCCTATACCATGCGTTTAGAAACCCTATCTCTTAGTCCCAACTAACTGGACATAGAAAATAAGCAAAAACCAAATTTGAGTGGGATTTTTATTAATTTTTTTGGCTGCAGATATAAAAAAGTTCATATCGGATGCTATATCTATAAAGGGGCTAGGTCCAAAAATGGACCGATCCTGATCATGTTTGGTAAAGTCTCTTGTATTTTGCAAAAATATGTACAAACAAAATTTGAGAAGAATCAGTGCAATATTTTTGTTTTTTAATAGATTTAACTGAAGATCGGGAAGCAGATCTATATGGGGTCAAAGGGATCATTTTTGGACTACTCATTAGTGGATGTAATGAACGCATACAAACTCAATTTGCGTAAGATCTATATGACAATTTGGATCTTATGGCAATTTATGTCGATTTCATATGGGTAATTTGTATGGGGGCTAGGTCTGAACATGGACCGATTCTCACCAATTTCAATAGCGTTCATCCCATGGCCGATAAAAGCTTATATACCAAATTTCATCAAAATATATTCATATTTGCGACCTGCAGTTTGATTACAAGCTTTACATGGACACACAGACGGACGGACGGACGGACGGACGGACATTGTTAAATCAACTCAGAAAGTGATTCTGATTCGATCGGTATAATTAAAGATGGGTCTAGGTCAAATATTTTTGGGTGTTACAAACAGCAGCACAAAGTCATTATACCCAAACCACATAGTGGTATAGGGTATAAAAAGTGTTTTTTAGAGAATTGGCTAAGTTGCAAAATAAATTTGCCTAGAACTTGCACTCGAATTTCGAGTGCTGGAATCTGCTAGTTATAATAAAAAGGTAAATTTTCTTAAAAAAGTATAAAAAATTAAATAGTAGTAATAAATTGTAATAAAAATGAGAACTGCTTTCATTATACCCTATACCACTATGTGGTTTGGGTATAATGACTTTGTGCTGCTGTTTGTAACACCCAAAAATATTTGACCTAGACCCATCTTTAATTATACCGATCGAATCAGAATCACTTTCTGAGTTGATTTAAGAATGTCCGTCCGTCCGTCCGTCCGTCCGTCTGTGTGTCCATGTAAAGCTTGTAATCAAACTGCAGGTCGCAAATATGAATATATTTTGATGAAATTTGGTATATAAGCTTTTATCGGCCATGGGATGAACGCTATTGAAATTGGTGAGAATCGGTCCATGTTCAGACCTAGCCCCCATACAAATTACCCATATGAAATCGACATAAATTGCCATAAGATCCAAATTGTCATATAGATCTTACGCAAATTGGGTTTGTATGCGTTCATTACATCCACTAATGAGTAGTCCAAAAATGATCCCTTTGACCCCATATAGAGCTGCTTCCCGATCTTCAGTTAAATCAATTAAAAAACAAAAATATTGCACTGATTCTTCTCAAATTTTGTTTGTACATATTTTTGCAAAATACAAGAGACTTTACCAAACATGATCAGGATCGGTCCATTTTTGGACCTAGCCCCTTTATAGATATAGCATCCGATATGAACTTTTTTATATCTGCAGCCAAATAAATTAATAAAAATCCCACTCAAATTTGGTTTTTGCTTATTTTCTATGTCCAGTTAGTTGGGCCTAAGAGATAGGGTTTCTAAACGCATGGTATAGGGTATCGTATAGTCGGTCTAGACCGACTATAATTTTCTTACTTGTTTTTATATGTAATCAGTTTTTCTGTTAAGGACTCTAAATTTGAACTTATAATAATCTAACCCATAAAAACAAAGTGTTTATTTAAACTCTTTCTTTCCTTATGCATATGAGTTTTGAATCTCTCCGTGACTGTGCGTGATTTTGCGTGACTATTTTAAAATTAATCTTTAGTCACAACAAGTCTATGCACCAAGCTTCAGATTGATTGGATGAGGGAAATGGGGTTGAAATCGCTCCGTGACTGTGCGTGACTAGGCATGACTGTGTCCATCTATCTTAAAATTAATCTTTGGCCACAAAAAGTCTATGGACAAAGTTTCAGATCGATCGGATCATTAGAAATGGGCTTAAATCACTCCGTGACTGTGCGTGACTACGTCAAAGCTAATCTTTTGTCACAGCAAGTCTATCGACCAAGTTTAAGATCGATCGGATAAGCGGTAATGGGATTTAAATCACTCCGTGTCTGTGCGTGACTACGCTTGACTGTGTTTGACTACCCGATAATTAATATATAGTCACAACAAGACTATGGGCCAAGTTTCAGACCAATTGGATGAGGGGGAATGGGACAGACAAACAGACAGAGAGTATGAGTTAAAAGAAAGAGTTTGAAATGTCCGTGTTACAATAATTTAATTTTTTGTATACAGTTTGTCTTGTTTTGATGAATTCAATATATTTTTGTTTTGTTGAAAAACTATCAGATTAGAAACTAAGCATTTTATATATATTTCCTACTAAATATGTATCAATGTTGTTCTTTCATATTTGCCAAATTCTAATATTTATCCTATAGAATCACCGCAAATCTAACGACGTCGTTTTCCGACGTCTTTTTTGTTTGTCGGCGAACGGTGTAGAGAAGCAAGAGCGGTACATAAAAAGACACGATTTCTGTTTTTGAAGATTTTATATCATAGTTCTCTTTACACTCATTTCTTTTTTCTTGTTACGTATAATTCTTTTTCTTACTTTGAAGTGGCCACTTCATTGAGGTCAAGAATCGCTTGCATTTTTATTTATTTTATTTTTTAATATATATGGGCAAGGCCACCGTCAGTAACGTCACGCTCGTATACATATTTTGGTCAATATCTTTACAAAATACAATTATTTCTCCCAACTTCAGAACGGCATATGAAAGTTGTCGTCATAGCTGTTGTTTCATACACTGACAATTTTGCTGTATCTCGTTTTGTTGTGAAGTTATGACCATTTTAAGTCGTCAGTAACGTCACCGGCTTTTAGAAGTGTCTTTTTAAGTTACTGAACGTTTGTGTAAAAATTAGCGAATTGAAAAGAGTTCATGTTTATTATTGCTCTGTATTTTAAAAAAGGAAGGATGAAAGATGATCTTTATCTAAAAGGTGGGCGGGTTAATATTTTATGTGTTAATCACGTAAATGACATAAAAGCAGTGTCAGTAACGTGACGCAAAATGTCAGTAACGTCACACGTACGAATTTCTTTAGGATTTTCGGGTCTTTTTTTTTTTCTTGGGTTAATAGAGGGACCTTAAGGCCAAAAAATCATAGTAGAAGAGTTTTAAGATGCAACCCTGGGGAGATATTAAGACAAAACCACTTTTCGCACTAATCTCATAAAAAAAAGTTGTAGTAAATCGGGCTTGCCCTTTAGAGCAGATTTTTATATGATAGAGTGATAGGTAATTAAATTATCTCTTCAATGGTGTGTATAGCTTGCGGGTTGAAATTGGTTTTTGACCAGTTTTGCATCATTAAAATGAAAATTTGTAATTTTTCCCTACTTTTCAATTTTAGCGGCTATTTATTACGAAAAATGTCGAATTGACTTCAGTTTTTCTTTTTTTTTTTTGCGAAATATTTGTGAAATTTCTTCCTAAATGGTGATAAAAATTTTGTGTCAGTATTTTAAACTAAAGCCAGGACACTCTGTAAAATAAAAACACATTATTATCGGAAAATAAAAAAGTCTTTATTAATTTCAGTCTTGTTAATTATTGCAAAATTAAAGCATCACTTCAGTTGTATTTTTATTTTGCACATAAATAAACATAAAATATCACAAAAAAAAGAAGAAATTTTAATTGTATCCTTGCTGAGAAGTAGTATCAGCTACTATTTCGTCCGCAATGCTACGGATTTGGTGCGAAGACGAAATGAGCAGCAGCCTGTAATTGAAAAATTTGATATTATTTTCTTTTTTTTTTTACATAAAATGCTCTACGAAAGCTTGACTTACTTAGCTGTTTTTTATTTCTTTCTTCGGTGAATAATGCAAACGCTTCCCTAATAGAAAGGGTCATGAGTATAGTTGGAATCAACATTTTTTCCCCTGTTTCAGCGCATTTATATTTCTATACATGTCGAGCTATTGGCGAAACTTGAGAGATATCGTCGCGTTCGAAAAAATTTCCAATTTCCTTTGGAAGCTGACTGGTGACTGGTTAGTTGTTGGGCTTAGCTTTTGTTACAACACTGATTAAATTTTGTTTTTCAACTTCGTCCAAATTCGCAACAATATGCGTTATTACCGCTGTTTTCTTGCGTGGTGAAGCCGGAAAAGCACGCGATACCTTTTTCACAGCTTTTCCTAATGTTTGTGACACCTGTAGCTTTTCTGAATGATTTCGCTAAGGCTGCAGCTTGGATTCGTATCAATTTGGGTGTCTTTAGCTGATTGTTTTAATTTCAGTCGATATTTTTTGCCAGCAGCACGGCGCATAGAAATCGCCTTTCCCAATTCACTTATTGACATTAATTTTTCTTCCTCTTTTCTGTTAGACCTCAATGTTTTCATTACTTCGGCCTTTTTCTTTTTGTACTCGTCGTATTTGTTGCTCTCTTTTAGCTTTTCATAACGCTTGTCTCTTTGTGCACCAGGAATCGGAGTCTAGCAGTTAAATACCAAATTATTAAGCAAAAAGTAAAAAAAAAAAAATAAAAAAAAATTCCGTCAGTAACGTCACGCAATCTTTTATTGCAAAAATTCCCTGCTATATGCAAATAAGGCTTCATTTAAGCATTGATTATGAAAGTACTTCAAAAATGCTCAAAAAAAAATCAGCTCATTCAACCTCTTTTCTAATTAGTTAATGCATAAAAAAACATTTTATAAAAATTTGTCAGTAACGTCACCATTTATTTGCGGCTGATTACATTAAGCCGTAATTGGTCCAACCTTTGTACACAGATTTGCTTGCTAATCAATAGTTTGATTTATATTCTATCCAAAAAAAGTAATAATCTGCCTAGAGTACAAAAAATAACGAAAAAATTTACCTTTTTCGCCGACATTGGTATATTTTCCAACTACGCCTTGCACGTGCCACTTATGAAAAGAATGTAAAATGTCAAAGCAGACACAAATTTTGCACTGGCATACAGTTCTGCCATATTCTATATATATTTGACATTTGAAATGTAAAAAAAATTTTGGGCTTTGTGACAGAAAAAAAATATGTGGTTACATTTTTCGTGGCCTTGCCGATATGCGTAATTTCTTTAAAATGAATAGGTTTTAACTTTTTTATAATAACTTTTCTATAATAATTTATATATATTGATACGTCCTGCTATTTGATTAGATATTCTAAATATTCTACTATCAATAGTCTAAATATTAAATAAGTTTTTGTATATAGTTTTAAAAATTATGATAAATTATTAAGTAGAAAAATATTGAATCTTCTAATGAAATAATGTAAATAATATTTAACAAATAAATAAATTGAATTGAAAAATAAAAAAAATAATTGGAATTTACATTAATTCATATATTTTTATATTTTTCTTAATGGGAATAAATAACCTAAAGCAGATGTGAACAAATAAGAAAATTATAGTCGGTCTAGACCGACTATACGATACCCTATACCATGCGTTAAGAGACCCTATCTCTTAGGCCCAACTAACTGGACATAGAAAATAAGCATAAATCAAATTTGAGTGGGATTTTTATTAATTGTTTTAGCTGCAGGTATGAAAAAGTTCATATCGGATGCTATATATATATGAAGACTAGGCTCAAAAATGGACCGATCCTGACAATGTTTGGTAAAGTCTCTTGTATTTTGCAAAAATATATACAAACAAAATTTGAGAAGAATCAGTGCAATATTTTGTTTTTTGATAGATTTAAGTGAAGATCGGGAAGCAGCTCTATGTGTGGCCTATGACTAAGAGTTGTCGCATAGGGATCATTTTTGGACTACTCATTAATAGATGTAATAAACGCATACAAACCCAATTTGAGTAAGATCTATATGACAATTTCAATCTTATGGCAATTTATGTCGATTTCATAGGGGTCATTTGTATCGGGGCTAGGTCTGAACATGGACCGATTCTCACCAATTTCAATAGCGTTCATCCTATGGCCGATAAAAGCTTATATACCAATCTTTAACAAAATATATTCATATTTGCGACCTGCAGTTTGATTACAAGGTTTACGTGGACACACAGACGGACGGACGGACATCGTTAATTCTAATCAGTTAGTGATTCTGATTCGATCGGTATAATAAAAGATGGGTCTAGGTCAAATATTTTTGGTAGTAACAAACAGCAGCACAAAGTCATTATACCCAAACCACATAGAGGTATAGGGTATAAAAAAGACATGCAACTAAAAATCATCATCATCATGCCAAAGGTTAAAACAAATTTGTAAAAAATTATTTTCCGTAGACTTGACAAAAAAAATCACTTAGGATTGCAACCCTTGATTTTAAACAGTAAACACACATGTTATCTAACTCCCATGTTATTGTTAATAATACTTTCAATTATTTGGCGGATAACTTGTAAATTGGATTTTATTAATTGATTTTTATTTTATAAAATGGCTTTAATCATAAAGCAAATTTTCACAAATAGATATTTTAACCTTATAAAACCTAGAAATAACAATTAAATTTATAAACAAATTTTTTAATAGCTTTTGTAATGTCTGATTTTGAATGTAATAGAAGACCCAGTTTGTTTCGATGTTACGTACTTAACTATTTTCCTTTAATTGTTTTGATATTCATTTCTGCTGTTTTTTTTTTTTTTTTTTTTTTTTGTAATAATATCGAAAAGCTTAATATTTTAAAACTTTTTACTTTTCCAAAATCATTTGTAAGGGGCGTATAAGTTCTTACTTGCTTATATTGAATTTCATCTTAAAATTAACAGATTACAAGCTAATTCAGATTACTATGGCAAAACCAATATACATGACAAGATTTTTAGTCAAGACTGTTCAGTTTGTTTCACTGAGAAATGCAATTGAAAACACACATTTGGTTCAAGTTATGGTTTTTATTTTATATCATCTGTACCTTTCGATACATAACAAGTAAGAAAATTATAGTCGGTCTAGACCGACTATACGATAC
Organism: Cordilura impudica; assembly: GCA_963682025.1. NCBI lineage: Eukaryota > Metazoa > Arthropoda > Insecta > Diptera > Scathophagidae > Cordilura > Cordilura impudica. Next base: position 140,134,476 of record OY821521.1, read on the forward strand.
CCTATACCATGCGTTTAGAAACCCTATCTCTTAGGCCCAAATAACTGGACATTGAAAATAAGCAAAAACCAAATTTGAGTGGGATTTTTATTAATTTTTTTGGCTGCAGATATGAAAAAGTTTATATCGGATGCTATATCTATAAAGGGACTAGGTCCAAAAATGGACCGATCCTGATCATGTTTGGTAAAGTCTCTTGTATTTTGCAAAAATATGTAGAAACAGAATTTGAGAAGAATCAGTGCAATATTTTTGTTTTTAATAGATTTAAGTGAAGATCGGGAAGCAGCTCCATATGGGGTCAAAGGGATCATTTTTGGACTACTCATTAGTGGATTTAATGAACGCATACAAACCCAATTTGAGTAAGATCTATATGACAATTTGGATCTTATGGCAATTTATGTCGATTTCATATGGGTAATTTGTATGGGGGCTAGGTCTGAACATGGACCGATTCTCACCAATTTCAATACCGTTCATCCCATGGCCGATAGAAGCTTATATACCAAATTTCATCAAAATATATTCATATTTGCGACCTGCAGTTTGATTACAAGCTTTACATGGACACACAGACGGACGGACGGACGGACGGACGGACGGACATTGTTAAATCAACTCAGAAAGTGATTCTGATTCGATCGGTATAATTAAAGATGGGTCTAGGTCAAATATTTTTGGTTGTTACAAACAGCAGCACAAAGTCATTTTACCCAAACCACATAGTGGTATAGGGTATAAAAATGGACTGTGTAAATGTCATACAAAACTGTATTCAGATGTGGTATAATTGAAGAGTTGTATCTTAGATAAAACAACACATAGTTGTATAAAATTCATAAATTAAACACATAAATATAAGTTCGTTAATTCGATTGAAAAATATAAACAATGAACTTAAACAAAGACTAATTTAATAATTTTTAAAATCTCAAAACGTTGCACACTATGATTCGTTACTTTGATTTTGGTATTCTATAGTTTTTTTTTTATAGTTTTCCTATTCTAATAATAGAAAAATAGCAGTTAAATATTTCTATAAAGGAACTATCACTGTTCTTATAAAAATAATACAATAAATACTGGTCAAAAATTAAAAGCAATTAACTTTCAATTTAAATAATTTAATTATGGGCAACAGTAATAAAATGGGAACCGCACCCCGACATTGTTAATGTTTTTTTTTTCCGATATGAATAAGTCTGGTCGTTGTGTCAATTGAGTCTTGGCTGCCAGTTTCATTAGTTGTTACTCTTAAACAAACAATACGAGTGGGTGAGTAGTACATGACTTTCAAGCTCCTTACATATTTAATCCCAAGTTTTTACGTTTAATCCCTTTTGAATAACCTGATTTTTCGAAACAATTCAGTGATTGCTTTATCGTTTGAACAAAATAATCTTCATATGAGTCATACTTTTTTATAAGCTCGGAAACGGCAAATATTCACAGTGCTTAATCTGACGATTACGTTGGAGTATTTAGGAAACGACTCGTGAGATTTCGCCATGGAAATGATACATATTTGGGTGCCATATGGAGACAGTTTTCCTACCATATATTGTTGATATCACCCAGAAACTTAATATTCGCCATTGGCCATTACTTGTTAGCCGATAAAATTTTGTTTTCCTTTTATGGTTTCTACTTGCGCTATCTTGATTTGATATGAACTGGGTAAATTTATTACCCAGTAGTTCTTAATTACGAGTATGATAACACAGAGTCCTGAAATAATGACAGGCAGCATGTGAAGAGTAGTTTTTACAAAAATAGTAGATTACAGTTCTACCAATATATTCTATAGCCAAAGCCAACTCGAATTTACACCCTAAAATGTTTGGCCATACCAATATCTTTATATTTAAGAGTTCAACTTATGTAAATCATAAAGTTCACATGTTTTAACAGACAGACAAACGGACACATTTAAATCAACTTAGGAAGTGACTTGGAGACTATTGGTGTTATAGGAGGTAGGTCTAGGTGAAGTATTTGAGGAAGGTTCAACTATCAGCACAGACTCATCATACTCTGGGTTCTTGTTCTTCTCCACCGACATAATATAATTTAAATATTGAGATAAAATATAGGAATGATTAGTTTTAACCTTTTAAACATCATGGTCCTGTTGAAGTGACACAGAGTGTAAGTAGTTGCTCTACACATACCAAAACATTTATATTGTAACAAACACGTGTGAACTTTGGGTATTCCATAGCAAATATTCTGCTGAAGCAGAATTCGGATATGGTTAGCTAAAAATCGGTCTTAGTTTCTCTTAAGAGAAAATTGTAAAATCTGGCAAAATAAATTTCTAAGAAATATTTGCATTTTTTTTTTTTAAAGATCGACGTTTTAAAAATGAAATATAATCCACGTGATCTCATAATGAGCTATTGAAATAATTTGAATAGTAAAAATTATAGTAACAACTATATGGATTTTTTTAAATGTGGAATACCCCTTAAGTTTATATTGGAATTTGTGTTTTATTTGATTTCCGTTTTGGTGAACAAATACCGTTGCTGGTGTTTTAGTTTTAAATAAATTGATTATAATAATAATAACAAAACGTATTGTGTGTTGTATTATGTTGTGTAATTATCATGTTTTATAGTTAAAATTTTAATTTTTATTACAATATTGTTGCTGTTATTATAATGATTTTTCCATCCACTATATTGGCAAATTAACATTTTACTCATGTAGTCTATTGGGAAATTTGGTGGATAGAATTCTAATGAGCTGTGATAGATATTTTTTTCGGTTAATAAATTACCAATGATTTATTGTTTATTAAAAATAACAGTTTATTATATTCTAATTGTAAAAGTGAGTACACAAATGTTCATTATTACTACAAACACATTCACATTTTTGAAAACGAATACAAATATTGATGTTTCATTGTACGAGTGTGCTGAATGGTTCACGTAATAAATATTACAAAAAGGATTTATTACAATTAGTCTATGATATAGTGAACCTGCATATTTCGAATATTAAATGATCAAATTTTTGTATATGTTATTTATGCAATAAATTTTCTGCTCTGCATATTTGTGGTTAAAGTATTTTGCTAATTACTTTAATGTGTAATGTAAAGAATTCAATTATAATTATTAAAAAAAAAGAAGTTTATCACCTTGTCATTAAAAATGATTTAAAATGATTTACAAGACATACTACGCTACACTCGTTTTTTTGATATTTTAAAAAATATGTAAAATTAAATTGGATAAAAATGTCGTTTTTGTTTCAGAAAATGGTTTTGTACATAATGACAACTTTCATAAAAGTCTTGATTAACCTTATAAAGCAATAAAATGGAAATCAATTTCTTTTTGATAGCTTCTGTAATTTTTGATTCTGAAAATAATCTATTTCAATATTAAAGACATCACAATTTTCGTTTAATTGTATTGTATGTATGTATGTATATTTTTAACTACATATATATTTTGATAAAGTAGGCGAGTTAAAAAAAAATCTTAAATATACGAGTATATTCATCTTAGCATGTTACAAAGAAAATTTTGTTGAAAAATATTTAAAAGGTTGGTGTTGATGTGTGTAACTATAATCGATATTTTATACAGACAGACCTCTTACACCGATCGACTCTAAATCAGCCTTCAGCATGTCATTACACGTAAACCTGGTACGCAAACTAAAGCTCACAATTATTCAATTATATATTTAGATAAAATTTGGTATATAACCTTTTATCGGATATATTTTTTTCTATTTATAGAGCGACTTTAATATTGTTTTGTATTGTTTTTTTTTTTTTGGTTGCTGTTTTATAGTTAATAAAATAAATAAAATAAAATATTAAATTATTAATAAAATACATATTAACATATATTTTGAATTATCGTATAACTCCTATAAGGATCAAATTTTGTGCATTATAATGCCTGCTGCCTTAAATAATGAATTTTATTGGTGCTCTATGAAGTACTTATGGAAGCTAGTAAAAGAAAAATAATGAAAATTTTCATACACCAATTAATTCTTTCTAAAGAAGACACGATAATTGTTTTTATAAGAATGAATTTTAATAGAAACTGGCCAACAAGGAAAGCAATTAACTTAAAATTTAATTGGTATTCAACTTTAAAGCTTCAGTAACGGCAACAGTTTCAAAGTGGTAGCCGTACCATAAAGATGTAGGTGGAGGGTGTCAAAGATTCGGAATTGCCGAATTGAGCACTCTTAGTGTTATTTTTCTAACGAGTTTGAAAAGAGTACTCTTTGAGATTTTCAAAGATATGTGTAGTTTACATGTGTAATTTTTATTATTATAGATTTTTAAATCAATTTATATTTTTCATAGCAATATTGCTGTAAGTCAGTTGGCCATTTTAGTTGTCTATAAATTTAACAGGTAAGGCGATTTGTTGTGACCGTTATTTTGTTCTACAGTTTTCTCCCGATTTTGACCAAACGTGTCTAATTTGAAAGGTATTTATTGTTAGCTTTCCACCAGATTTACAGATTTGCATTGTCTAGAACATTTTTTTTTTTTTTTTGGAGTATGCATATTTAAAGTTGTTACTAACACATACATAAAATTCAAAAACTCATTTATTACTTTGATACAGTAGGAAAGTTTTTCTAAATGATTACTTGTTAAAAGTTTTGTGGATTTGAGTCTAACAGGACAGCTAGTAAATCCGAAATGTGCCTTATTGCTCTTTGGCGCATTGATACGAATATCTCAAAACCATTAATAATTTTTTTTTGAAGTGTCTATATAAATTAACTTTCTTCCTAAAAAATTTTTGCAAAATCCATGTCGAATATGTAGTATGATTCTAACAATATATATCAGAAAACGAAGAGCGAGGGGAAAGTAAATCAGAATACTGGTTAATTACACTGTACAACAATTTCGGACTGTGGCACATTGTAATTAATATTTAATTCTAATATGAAATTTATAGTACATTGATTTTGTTTTTCGACCAGTATTTATTATAACTGGCAGATTCCAGCGCTCGAAATTCAAGTGCAACTTCTAGGCAGCTTTATTTTTCAACTTAGCCAATTTACAAACCAACACTTTTATGGTTAATTATTATTGTGAATGAAGACAACAAACTCATTAACAAACACATTAACAAATTTAATAAAACACACATAGCATATGTATAATTTTATCTATGTGTTAGTAGCATTTTTAATTGAAAATTTACTCAAAATAAAGGAAAAAATTTAAAAATCTGTAAATCTGCAAAACATCGAAATAGAAATACCTTTCAAATAATATATGTTTGGTCAAAATCGGGATAAAACGGTAGAAAAAAACATCGGTCACAAGAAATCGCCTAGCCTATTAATAATATAAATTTCTTATATGTTCTATTTTTATAAGAACAACGATGGATAGTTTTAATTTCAATCTTGAAATGCATTTCAGTGTACAATAATTTTCGGATTGTTATATAGTGTTATTAGTGACTGTTTAAACTGAACCTGACGATTTGTCTTACACGTGAAACGATAAGTAAACATTTTTAAGAAATTTAAAAAATCCAACTTATACAAAAACAATTTCTGTTCGTATTTATATAATTTCTTCCTGCTAACTGGTAATTTCAGCAACTCTACGAACTGAAAAGACAATACTGTCATACCATCACCTGAACTTCCATGTTTCGAAAAAGTATCGAAGTTTACTAATTTTTAATTGATTTTAATCTTCGAAAGATCATTTTATTCATTAAAAAATATTCTTTAAGAGTGCTGATAAAAAACTTTGTGTTCAAGAAATGTTGGAAAGAAATGTCGGCAAAATAGAAAAAATTATAATAAAAATTTAGATATTCTCTATAAAATTTTTTATTGGAGGAAATACCCAAAAGCGTTATAAAAAACTCTGAAATTTAAGAGAGCTAAGCGGGTTTGTGACGTGCTCATCGAATCATAAAACCTCCGCTATGTCATTTGAAGTAATTCGGAAAATGTTATTTTATACCAGAAAATTGACTAAGAAGTTTATAAAGAATCATAGGGAAAGGAGCTTCCGAGTGTTTTAAATTGTGTTCCAAGAAGTAAAATGGACCATTCGCTTTAATAAATTTATGTACTCAGTTCTCCAAAAATTGATTAAATACTTAACATTATTTTCGGTCAAAGTATGGGTATTGGCCAAAATCTAAAGCTCTATATTACAACCCAGAGAACCTAAAAGGAAAATCCGGAATTGCAGGATTGATAAATCTTTTTCGGATAGTCCAAATTTTAAATCCGATTGTTGATGTGATTCTTTTAAAAACAGAATTAGCATATAAGAAAGTTTTGGTCGATCTATATCAGCAACGCAACGCGCATATTATGTTTGATATTCAGTCGATTTCGATCTTTTGTTTTTATTGTGACAAGTGTGGAAAATCTTGCTTCGCACAGATGCACTGTATCAAACGGAATAATGGCTGCCGTAGCTCGTTTTGAAGCAATGGGTAGGTAGGCTTGTCTTAAAGAAAACCAAAACTCTCCAAGAGTTTTTGAATCGAAATCCATTTTTAACAAGGACTTTGTTTTCAAATCAATTAGCTCATCTTCGGCAAGGTTCATGTCATCGATACAGTCAATATCACAAAGAAAAGGATTACGAATCTACAACTCATCTTTTATATTTATTCCATCCGAATTGAAATAATTTTCAAATGAAATTTGAAGTACTTCCAGGTAATCACAGATTTCATTTTTCAAGTTATTCAATAACAAACTATCTTGCCGAGATCCATTTTCAAAAAGCACTTCGTCCAACATTTGAAAGTTGGCATATATCCCATTTTGAATTCTAATTTTCCAAAATGACATTCTCAATAAAAATGCCTGTAGTTTCTCAGTTGCATCCATAATTGTTGTATCAGGCCCTTGAATTGAAAGACTTATATCGTTCATGTGGTTAAAAATGTCTGCCAGGCAAGCCAATTTACATATAAAATCTTTTTTCTTGAATTATTCGAAGAGTTAGTTGTCTTTTTCTTCTAAAAAAAGTGATACTTCTGTCTTCAACATGAAAATTCGTTTCAAAACCTGCCCTTGTGACAGCCAGCGCACTTCCGTGCGGTACAGAAGTACCTCATGTTCTGGGTTCATTTCTTGACACAGTATTTTAAAAAGACGATGACTAAGAGCTCTACTTCTAATAAAATTCACAGTTTTAATAACTATTGACAATACTGCTAAACATTTCACAAGCAGAAATGGGGGTTGGTTTTTCGAGAACTGTGGAACCAACAAGCAAGCTATGGCTACAAAAAAAAATAGTAAAATAAGACACAAAAATTAAGGTTTTTCTACAAAATTCAGAGGCATATCAAGATTACTCTCCTTTTAATTTTTTCCAATATGGCGATATAAGATACATGTAGATATAAAATAAATTCATTACAATTTAACACCAAAAACACGATCCTTAAGGTTGAAGAGTCAAAAAACGATTAAAAAACAAATACAATGTCGCGGTTAGAAATTTAGAATTTAGAACGAATTTAAAAGCGAATGTCACTAAGGAAAGGCTTAAATAACCACAGCGCACTCTGGTTGTCAACATCCCTTTTAGTCCAACATCAGCTGAATACGGTGGGTCCCCTTCAACGCTCACGTAAATAACTGCTTTTAAGCTGGTTGGAAGAGTTTTTGTAGCCAGTGCATGTCTATGTAAAAAACAATGTGCAACAATAACATTAGGAGCCTCTTTTTTTACCAAATGGGTAAAACCAGATTTATTGCCAAGCATCGCAGGTGCTCCATCCGTACAAAGTGAATGAAGTTTTTGTTTCCAGTCTAAGTCGTGTTTGGAAAAGAAAACATTTAAAATCGCTAAAACATCAACTGCCTTTGTATTTTGCAAAAGAGGCTTAGAAAATAAGAATTCTTCTCTGATAGTATCAGCCGACACGTAACGAACAAAAACAAGAAGTTGACTACAATTCGAGATGTCTGTAGTTTCATCCAGTTGCATACTAAAGGGAAATGGCGATGCTTTCAGTTCATCGATGATCTGTTTCAAGATATTGCAAGAAATTTCAACTATTCTTGAATGTATCACATCATTGGACAATGGAATAGCTTCAAGTTTTTTTCTCTGTTCCAGTCCACAAACTAATTGAACCATTTCCAGCGCACATGGCTTAATTAATGTCTCTCCAATAGTATGCGGTTTCTTAATTTTGGCAATACGATATGCAACTCTGAAAGATGCCTCAACGAATGGTTTTTGTGGAATACCAAATCCAAGTTTGGTTAATGTTCCAGACTTCGAAAACTTTGTAAAAAATTCTAGATCTTTAGATGCATTTTCAGGATGAAGAGATTTGAGATCCTCTATCAATTTTGCCGGTTTCGTACTGGTGTTTGCCAAAACTTTTCCACACAGAAAGCATTGTGGCTTTTCAGCACCGTCCTATTCCTTCATGCGGCAGAATCCATATTTTACATAATTTTCATCATACTTCCATTTTTTTTTTGACATTTTGGGCTACAAAAAATATCAAATAATCAAATGAAACATTCAAATTTAATTTGTTCACAAATGAATTACTTGACTGAACTCACCTTTAGTTGAAAACATCGTTGGTAACACAAAAAAAACAAGTAAGAAAATTATAGTCGGTCTAGACCGACTATACGATACCCTATACCATGCGTTTAGAGACCCTATCTCTTAGGCCCAACTAACTGGACATAGAAAATAAGCAAAAACCAAATTTGAGTGGGATTTTTATTAATTTTTTTTGGCTGCAGATATGAAAAAGTTCATATCGGATGCTATATCTATATAGGGACTTGGTGCAAAAATGGACCGATCCTGATCACGTTTGGTAAAGTCTCTTGTATTTTGCAAAAATATATACAAACAAAATTTCAGAAGAATCAGTGCAATATTTTTGTTTTTTAATAGATTTAAGTGAAGATCGGGAAGCAGCTCTATATGGGGTCAAAGGGATCATTTTTGGACTACTCATTAATGGATGTAATGAACGCATACAAACCCAATTTGAGTAAGATCTATATGACAATTTGGATCTTATGGCAATTTATGTCGATTTCATATGGGTAATTTGTATGGGGGCTAGGTCTGAACATGGACCGATTCTCACCAATTTCAATAGCGTTCATCCCATGGCCGATAAAAGCTTATGTACCAAATTTCATCAAAACACATTCATATTTGCGACCTGCAGTTTGATTACAAGCTTTACATGGACACACAGACGGACGGACGGACGGACATTGTTAAATCAACTCAGAAAGTGATTCTGATTCGATCGGTATAATTAAAGATGGGTCTAGGTCAAATATTTTTGGTTGTTACAAACAGCAGCACAAAGTCATTATACCCAAACCACATAGTGATATAGGGTATAAAAACACTCGAAAACACAGTGACACAAAAAAACACTTGAAAAAAAAATACTTTAATTACAACTTATGAAAAAGTAAACAAGTATTTTGTTTTAAAAACTTGCAAAAACTTTGCGGAACTGATTTTAACTTCACTTTATTTCCAAGTGAAGTAAAATTCAAAGGCTACTTTGTGTTTCTAAAAATTTCAAATTTTATATGGTTTGCGAATGTTCTTTTCCTCGTATTCTGGAGGTCTCTATTGGGAAATGGCAGACAGACGGCTTACAGAGGTTGCCCGTGAAAAAAAAAGTTTTTTTTTTAAATATTGATGCAAACATTTTAAAAATTGGGAGCATTCGAAGGACCCCCCGAAATGTGACCCATGGGCACCCAAGGGGTCAATGAACCATAGGTTAAGAAACCCTGATCTATACTGACTATACGATTTCCTCTGTCAGAAGTTTCGAAAAAGTATTTCAGAGGCAATTTTACTGATATCATAATTCGGATATATGAAACAGCCAACAACCAAATTTGAATGTCATTTAGTAAAATTACTTATTTTTCTCTAAAACCGACACGAACCAAACACATATAACAAATTTTATCGATATCTATGACAATCTTAGTCGCTCTCATATGGGTATTTTTATGAGGGCTAAGTCTAAACAATTCCTGATTTTCTCTAATTTCCGTTCACACCCCCCTACAACTACTCACCACCCAAAAGTGCTGGTACCTCGGATTTTTTGATGGATATATATATGTCTATTGTGTCCTAGAATAAGAAACAATTTTTTAGTACATCTTTCAGCGTCCAATTTTGATGTTCGTACCATATACAAAAATCAAAAAGAAAAAGTTTTTTTAATATTTTTACAATTTTTTTTCTTATAAATATTAAGAAAAATATACATTTATACAATAAAAACCAGTTTCTAAAGGAAATTAACGTTCAAAAATGTTTGCTATAATTATGTAATATAAACACTACAAATGGTTGCTGTTTTATTCAATAATTGGATTTAGAAGACTATTTTCATAGTCTGGATGCCCCTCAGGTACAGCAAATCTTGCCCAAATTTGATATTCCTATTCTAGAACACAATAGATGATATATATATCCATCAACAAATCCGAGGTGCCTGCACTTTTGGGTGGTGAGTATTTGTGAGGGGCGTGATTTCATACAATGGCGAAATAAGCTTAAATATATACCAAATTTCATCAAAATTAATTTATATATGTAACCTTTGGTTTGATTATAAGGTGTACATGGACACAGAGATAAACGGAGAGACAAACTAACTGACGAACATCGCAAATACGCCGATCGATATAATAAATGGTGGATCTAAGTCAATTATTTTTTTGAGTTACAAACATCAGCAAAAATCATTATACCCTCATAAAAATATTTATATCACGTTTGAAAAAAATTGTATATCGTATATAATTGATATTTCAGATGAGGTTTTGGAAGACATCATCAAAGAATAATCAAACTACAGTTCATAAATATGAATATATTTTGACGAAATTTGGTATGTAAGCTTTTATCGACCACAGGACGAACGCTATTGAAATTGGTGCATTTGCAGATCTAGTCCCCATACAAACGACCTATGTGAGATCGACTTAATCACAAGGTCCAAATTATTATATAGATGTTGGTCTATTTTGGTTTGTGCGCGCATATTACATCTATTAATCATTAGTCCAAAAATCACTTCCCGATCTTCACTTAAACCTAAAAATATTGCACAGATTTTTCTTACATTAGGTTTGTACATGTTTTTCGACCTAGTCTCTATATAAATATAGCATCTGATATGAACTTTTTCATATCCGAAGGCAAATATAATTATCTTTTTATTTCCTTTCTTAAATCAGGAAATATCTATAATATTAGAATACCAATTAAAAGGATTACATTTTATTGACTCTTAATATTGAAATTTAAAAATTAAAAAATTTTATTAAAAAAATGTTTGCAAATGTTGATTCCGATTGCTTCCCTCGTATCTTACGGGGAATATTTACAGAATTTTTATTAACATGAACGAGTTGTCTCCAAATTCTAACCGCAAATTTTATACATTAATCAGAAAAATATTTTTGCTATCATTGTATTTTAGAATGGATGTAGGTATACGAAAAATTTAAGCCAAAAACACAGCCAAGCCATAATATGATTATGATCTATAACACTGACAGAAGACGATAATAAGACAATCAGTCACAAGTGGCAAAAACATCATATGCAACATTTTAATGTAATTGAAAATCACTTAAACCAGTACCAGTAAATACTATGCATTATAAATGCACGCATACAAACACACGTTTATTACCTAATCCCATTTGCCAATGTATGTATGTTATAGCATGCATGATCATTGTGATGCTGAAGATGGTTGTTTTTGTTTTTACTTCTGGTTAAAAGAGCTCGGCATAACTGTAGTTGATGCTGCTAGTAAGTGTTGTTTGTGTACACTTGTATGTGTATTATACACTTGAGCTTATTGCACGCATTATATGGAAATTATTTGCAAAGACAAACAAACACTTGTGCAATTATAACACAAACATGAACGAACGAATTGAAATTCAACGAAACTGTGGGTGGCGGAGTGTGTGTTAGTATTTTTCGACAAAGATAACATTTATACGAATATTTGAATATTTACTGGTATTGTGTGGAAGTGTGTGTCCTTGTGTGTTTGTGTGCTTGTGTAGGTATGTAAGAAAATCATTAAAATTTTGAAAACATAAGTTTCCACTTTATGCCAATTTCAATTATGTCACTTACACACACACACACACACACGTACACTTACTCGCATTCACACACACGCACCCAAAACAGAATGTGTGACTAAAACAATTTAGTTTTCAGATATACGAATACTATTTACATTAATTTCATACAGTGCTGCCAACACTTAAACAAGATAATCAAATAATAAAACTTACTTTTTACTAAATTTCTAACTTCAATACATACATATCGTGTTATGGGTTTAAAATGCTCGATTAATGCAAAAAACAATGCTTAGGTTGGTAAGAAATTAATATCTTCGATAGATGGCTCGTATTCACTTAAAATTCACTTCGGAAATTCGACTTAATATGCGCTCTAATATGTTATATGTCTATTAATCTGGGAACTGGAGTCCGATAACATACTTTTTATCTCCATTAATTTATCCATGTAGGGTAAAGTTGCTCTGGACAGGTATGGATCACTAAATGCTGGATAATGCTACAGGGTTAGTGTTCCAATATCTTAGCATCCACCCACATGCTCTAATGGTGTCTGATTATGTTAGCCCTATATGTAAATGAGCCCTCAGTGCAGAATGGCTGATCATAATACCAAAAAAATTACTCAGTTCGCTTCTGCTAAAGTCCAGTGTTTGCCTAGTTTTCGTCCGGTTTATCTCTATAAGATCTTCGTAACCTTGGCTATTTTAACGTCTTCCCATAGAGAGATATGCGAATCAGCTGCCCATATTGCTAGTTTTAATTTGAGGACTTGAAAAGTTATGGAATTCTGCAAATTAACATCTTGCTGGGAAGCTGATTCCCTGGGTAGAATGGCAACTACTCCATTACCAGTTATATGGAAATATTCTGAGACCAAAATATTTCAATAATAACAGCTTAAATAATATTATTCGAAAAACGCTTCCGAATCATGATCGCAACGCCAGGTCAAGTGGTTTGCAATGGCGTGTAAAACTCAGGACATCTTTTGTTTATTTATTTAATTACTATATAATAAAAACAACTTTCGCTACCTTGTCTTATTCCCCATAGACACGGGGTTACGTTCAGCATGTTATGATAAATGTGGTCATTTGTTGTGAGTCAAAATACAACTCTATGATGAATATGGTGACCGATGTAATTATATTAATTAATAACCGATTTTGACAAAAAATACCCATTTAAAAGGTATTTCTTTTTAGATGTCTACCAAATTTACACATTTTCACATTACGTAAAATACATACTGTGCGTGGGTTTATTATATATATCAAAAGACCTGTGTTGAATTGCGAATTGACTAAAATTGATTAGCATATCTTTAGGCTCCTTTAAAATTATTTATTAACAAACCCATTTATTTATCTTCGGTGTGTTCAGCAAATATTTATAATGAAATTTAATAAATTTTATTTAAAAATTGTTTAACTGTGAGTTGGCTAAAATTGATTAGCATTCCTTTAGGTTCCTATAAAATTATTTATTAAAAAAAAAAACTTCCTAGAATTTGCACTCGAATTTAAAGGGCTTGGCTCTGCTAGTATTCATTATTACAACTGTTTACAATAGCAATGTAGTCAACAAATTATAATTTCCATAAAAACATTTACTTATTTTTTTAATATCATATCTCATTTTCTCAAATTTGATTGATTTATCTTTTTCCGCCGGATAAGAATAATACTCTAAGACTTCCAACTATTAAATACTGAATGTTGGATAACCACAGGATCAGAAAGTTCTCGAGAGACAGATTCTCCGTACGATATACAATCCTAAACGCTTTTTTTAAAGTACATAAAAATCGATGAGGTCTTCTCTTTATACGCACCAAGAAAGAGCGGTGTAATAATCCTATGCTATGCTAATGCTAATGCTCTTTTAAATTGAACATAGGTTGAAAATTTAAAAACAACGTACTTCACGGACATTAGCATTATTCTTAAACTCATATATTATAGGAAGGTAAGTTAAGTGGCTATCTATCAAACTCTGATATATTAGCATTTTCGTTTTAACGTCAAATTTATTTTTCAATTTATATAAAACACCAATAGCAGAAGATATTTTTGATTTAATGGAGTCAATATGATTATCCCATTGTAAATTATTACAAAACAACATGCCTAGATACCGTATGGTATTGATTTCTTGGATTAACACACCATCAATATAAACTGTAACTGTCTCATCATTCTTCAAAATGTAGGGTCTGAACCTTATAAACTTGGTCTTATCTGCATTCAAAACAAGCTTGTTAAATCTTATATATTCCGCTAATATTGCTGAATCATATTCCACATGAGTTTTCAACACCTGAGTAAATTTATACCGATATAGCAAGCAAATATTATCCGCAAACATGAATAGTTTACCATTAAAGCTTATGTTGCCAATGTCGTTTACAAAAATTTTGAACAAAAGTGGCCCAAGCACACTACCTTGAGGTACACCACATTTAACAGCTAATAAAGAACTTTTGGCTTCTCCAATCTGAACGAATTGCTCTCTATTTGTCAAATAATCTTTTAGTAGCTTAATAGAGTTATTAGACACACCAATTAATGCCAGCTTTTTAATTAAAATGTCATGATTACCTAGGTCAAAAGCTTTTGACAAATCAAAGAAAACACCCGGTACGCCATTAAACCCTGCATCAAAGCCTCCACATATATAGTCAACAATATTCACAACCGCTTCTTCTGTACCAGTACCTTTACAGAAACCAAATTGGCGTTCAAATAAGATTTTATTTTTTTCTAAATATTCAGATAACTGATTAAAAATTATTTTTTCAAGTACTTTATCTACAATAGATAAAACGGACACTGGTCGAAACATATTTATATTCTTAGAACCCACTCCTTTGGGTATTGGTACAATTTTATGAATTTTTAAAACAGCAGGGTATTCACCAAGCTTAATCATCTTCCCAAACATAACTGACAGTATATCTGCAATTTTGGTTTTTTTGCATAATAGCATTTTAGGTGTTATTCTATCATAGCCTTATTCATTGATATTGTATTTAGTATATCTTCAACATAGTCTTTATTAATATTGGAAAGATTAAAGGTTGTTTCAAGGGGTGTTAACGTTCCAAAGTTGTTAATATTGTCACTTGGATAACGTGGTATGTTCTCTATCATATAAAAAAAACTGATTGAAAACGGTGACTTTGTCATTATCATTTGTTATGAAATTACCATCAACTGAACAAATTTGTTGAATAGCTTGCGGATTCCTTCCCAGCGCATTGTTAAGAAACCTCCATGTTTTCTTAGTATCACCACCGATTTGTTCCAAATTTCGGGAATAATTATTCATCAAATTTCTGTTACAATTTTTTATTATTTTACTGATTCTTTTCAGCTTTTCGGATAAAAATCCATCATTCCTATTTTTTCTTCGCGCTTTGTTTCGATCTGCTCATCGCCTTAAAGCGCAACCGTCTAATCGACAACACTACGGGTTTAATTTCAAAACTAACAGCCTCGGCATATCCTGAAGCCGCTGTTATCAAAACATTTAACGAAACCGGTCCGTTTGCTGATATTCTTAAGAATTTTTCTGACATTACAAAACTCGCTCGTATGGTTTCACAATAAAATCTTCAATATCGCACAGAATCGAAACGACAGGCCAGCCCGTTTTTTGTCGCCCACGACGTCTATCTCCAGAAAAGCTAGAAGATGCCAAACAGGAATTTGAAATTTTGATTAAGGCTGGAATTTGTCGACCTTCCAAAAGCAATTGGTCCAGTCCGTTGCACTTAGTAAAGAAAACTGACGGAACTTGGAGGCCATGCGGCGATTTTCGTGCTCTAAATGCCCAAACTTTACCGGATCGCTATCCTTTACCCTTCTTAACCGATTTCACGACAAATTTGCAAGGTAAGATAATTTTTTCCAAAATCCATCTGCAAAAAGCCTTCCATTAGGTGCCCATACACCTTGATGATGTCCCGGAGACCGCCATCAGCACCCCATTCGGCTTGTATGAATTCAATTTCATGACGTTTGGGCTTTGTAACGCCGCTCAGACCTTCCAACGACTGATTAATGAGGTGCTACGAGGGTTGGACTTTGTTTTTCCCTATATCGATGATATTTGTGTCGCATCATCTTCAATTGATCAACACCGTTGTGATTTAACCGCCATTGATTTGAAAGAGTGCGAGTTCGGAAAAAGAGAGATCCAATTCTTGGGTCATTTAGTTAATGCTGGTGGCATTCTACTGTTGTCTGAAAAAGTAACGGCTATCAACAATTTTCCAAAACCAAAAGTGGCTCAAGAATTGAAGAGATTTATCGCCATGGTAAATTTCTACAGAAAATTTTTGCCACATGCGATTTCTTATCAACAACATCTACAAAAACTGATCGTCGGAAACCGAAAAAATGATAATACGCCGATAAAATGGAAACCTACGGCAGAAGCTGCTTTCGACCGCTGCAAAGTTGAGTTGGCCAACGCAACACTTCTAGTACACCCCGCTGCGAACGCCGAATTAGCAGTCTACGTAGACGCATCCGACACTGCTGTTGGGGCAGCCCTTCATCAAAAGATCGGTGATGAATTACAACCATTGGCGTTTTATTCCAAAAAACTTACGGATACTCAGCGAAAGTACTCAACATACGATCGGGAGCTAGCAGCAATTTATCAGGCTGTGTGCCACTTCCGATACATGTTGGAAGGACGAAGTTGCTACATCGTCACCGACCACCGACCACTCAATTTTGCCTTTCGACAAAAACTCGAAAAAGCTTCGCCTCGAAGAATACGTCAACTCGACTTTAGCAGCCAGTTCACCATCGACTTTCGACATACGCCTAGTTTGCAGAATGTAACAGGTGATGCACTTTCCCGCATAGAGTCAATCAGCAAAATCGTAGATTATGCATCTATCGCAGTGGCTCAGAGAGAGGATGAAGAACTTCATCAAATTCTTCAGAATGAAGACGAAACTAAAGTCATTAAACCTAAAATTTTTTTCAATCCCAGGTGGTGGCGACCAACTCGCCTGCGACACAACAACATCCCATATTCGCCCTTATATACCGAAACAATTTCTGGAGCAGATATTGACAAAAATACACGGGTTATCACATCCAGGAGTCCGAACTACCACCAAATTGGTCAAGACCAGATTTTGTTGGCCTGGGGTTCCTAGAGACTCTGCCGATTACGTTCGCAGCTGTGTTCAGTGTCAACGAGCAAAGGTACAACGTCACACTCGATCAACACCGATGAAATATGAACCACCAAGAGAGCGTTTCGCACATATAAACATTGACATGGTTGGTCCATTCCCATTATGCGAAGGACAACGATATTGTCTAACGATAATTGATCGGTTTACTCGATGGCCTGAAGCAGTACCGATACCTGACATGTCGGCCGAAACAGTTTTTAAAGCCCTACTGGCGCAGTGGATATCGCGTTTTGGCGTGCCTGCCAGAATAACCTCCGACCCAGGCCGCCAATTCGAATCTTTGGTTTTTACCGAGCTAGTGAACATAATTGGGACAACACATCTCCGCACAACACCCTACCACCCACAAGCAAATGGCATAATTGAAAGGTGGCATAGAACCTTTAACGCCGCAATATTATGTTACGAGCCAGCTAGATGGGTCCATCATTTGCCAACAATTTTGCTTGGACTTCGGGTTGCATTCAAACCCGACATTAATGCATCACCAGCAGAATTAGTATACGGCACAACTCTAACTGTTCCGGACGAATTCTTTCAAAGCTCAAAAATTTTCGACTCTACCACCGACTTCGTCTCCGAATTCAGGTCCACGATGCAGAAACTCAAACCGACCGACACCGCTCATCATTCGTCACCTCAAACCTTCATTTCAAAAAACCTTAAACAAACGACACACGTTTTCGTCCGCAATGACTCTATTCGACCGTCGCTGACTCACCCGTACGATGGTCCATATCCGGTAATTGAAAGGAAAGAAAAGTTTTTTAGAATTCTAATTCGAGGTAGACAAAGCGACATAAGTATCGACCGACTGAAGCCTGCTTTTTTGACACAAGCCGACTCTTGTGAAAATTCGTTAACGCCAAGGCCGATTGCCACTTCACCAACACCTGACAACTCAACACTTTTACAAGATGTACCTGTCCCAATCATAAACCAACCAGTGCCTAGTCAAAATGATCTACACGTCAATACAACACCAACAGCCACCAGCAAAAAAGTCAACATTTCACCAAAAGCGCTACCAACGAAAACTACCGCAAGCGGTAGACGAGTACAGCTTCCTGTTCGATTCCGGTAAGCCTACCCCGGCGAGGGGAATGTTGTGGCAACCACAATAAACCACTACCAACTACTGTCAAAAAAGTAGTTTATAATTTCACGATTACTTTTGATAAAAAAAAGCAAGACTACAAGAAAACAAAAAAATCTTTTTTCGCTCTCTATTAATTCAACCAGCAAACCAGCAAGTCGTGTACGAAAACGTTTTCAACAAAAAAAGCAAATTCCACATATATTGTCGTAAGACGAACGAATATTTTATCTAATAAAAATCAAACACATGAATTTAAAAAAAATATTATTTTAAATAAAGTTATTTGCCAAAACAAAATAAATCTATCCATCATTTCAATATAGTAAATATAGCAATTTCCAAATATACAACACATACATATATTAATAGTTGCGAGCTGTAGTTTGATTACGAGGACACATAGACGGACGTACGGATGGACAGACGAACATCGCTAAATCGACTCAGAGAGTGAATTTGTTAGGGAGTCCATTAGCGATGATGCGGATGCGATAGGTCCGAAAGGAAAACCTGTTCTTTTCGAAAAAAAATAAGGGTCGGTCATATATATTAAACCTCTCCGAAACCTCTCTATTAATTTAGTTAACATTACGGTGTTAGGACATGCCCTCCTGTACCACAAAATCTTACCAGTCATGGAATGTCATTGATATTAGTTTGGTATAAAAAATCACAATATCGGTCATTGCCTTTTCGGACCAACGTACAGTGGTCGAAATCACTGACATAGCGGTGCTTAATTCAAATTATGAAACTTTTAAATCGATAATTGTTTTATCTAATATCGACTATTGACATTTTACTGAGCAAATTGATGTTTTTACATTTGTTTTGTTTCCATTAATAGGCAACTCTTAGTCATAGGCCCCAGATAGACCTGCTTCCCGATCTTCACTTAAATCTATCAAAAAACAAAATATTGCACTGATTCTTCTCAAATTCTGTTTGTATATATTTTTGCAAAATACAAGAGACTTTACCAAACATAGTCAGGATCGGTCCATTTTTGGGCCCAGTCCCCATATAGATATAGCATCCGATATGAACTTTTTCATATCTGCAGCCAAAAAAATTAATAAAAATCCCACTCGTCAGGCTCGGTCCATTTTTGGGCCTAGTCCCCATATAGATATAGCATCCGATATGAACTTTTTCATATCTGCAGCCAAAAAAAATTAATAAAAATCCCACTCAAATTTGGTTTATGCTTATTTTCTATGTCCAGTTAGTTGGGCCTATGAGATAGGGTCTCTAAACGCATGGTATAGGGCATCATATAGTCGGTCTAGACCGACTATAATTTTCTTACTTGTTTTAATTTGGCACAATGAGAACGTCCCTACTATAAAATTTTAAGCTGTGTATTACGTATTTAATAATATGATAGAGGCAATAAAGAATAATGAGGAGCAGTGCCTAGAAATAAAGAAAAAATTAAATTAAAATTAAATAATAGGCAAAGTAGTGGAAAAGTGTAATAACTGAAGCCGAATTTTGAAGAACACAATACAGATTGGTTGGACAGTGAAATTGTATTAGTAGTAATAATCTAGGACGACCTGCAAAGGAGTTCACAGAATGTACCTCTAAAACCCAAGTGTAAAAAGCTGTACAGCTTGTAAATAAAGCTTCTTGCGATGAACTACCAATCGCGACTCGCGTTAGTTTATACAAGCCAAGAAAAGGAAATTCATCAGAACTGGTATCCATGGTACATTCTGATTCTGAGGTAGCACCAAAAATTAAAAAACTATTGATTCTGAAGTCAATAATACTATTGTATATAGCGCTGATGAAGCTTTAGCTTTTAACGGGGACGGTGATTGTATTAAGCACTCGTACAAATTAATTCAATCTGGTGCAAAAATAAGAAATGCAAACATATGTCCAACATATGATGCATGGTTATCAGCAAAAAAGAAGTGTTATCCCGACGGAGTCGACATTACCAATATGTCTGCTGAAGTGTCCCTACAGAGCTTGGTTGATCATACTGCAACAAGGATCGTTCAATCGTTTCAAAGCTTTAATGACCCTGAATCGAACTGGATGGAGCCATTACAACTAGAAATGGGTAGTGTTATTTTATGGGAGAATTCTTGGGCCTCTTCGACGCGATTTTGTAGACCAATTAAATTCATTTATGAGAACGAAACTTCTGCCTTGGTTTGTGCTGAAGTTGAAAAAGTGAAACAGCAAATATCTAAAATTATTCCAACAGAGTTTTAGTCTCTTCAAAGTCATCACCAATTGTAGATGACAATGACCAACGGCAAAATTGTTAGTGTGATTGCAGAATCCTCGTCATAAACATGTAGTATTTGTGGAGCCACACCAAAAATTATGAATGACTTGAATGCTATTCAAAATTTATCACTTAATACAAATATGTATGAGTATGGCTTGTCAACACTGATATTTTGAGTGTATTTTGCATATTGCTTACAGTTTACCAATTAAAAAGTGGCAAATTCGTAGCACTGATAAATCTTTTCTTGTACATCAAATTTAGTTTGCTGTACAAGAAAAGTTGAGAAAAGGAATGTGTTTATTAGTTGATATTCGTAAGCCTGGGTAAGGCAATACCAATAACGGAAATACTGCTAGAAGATTTTTTCTATAACCGAAATTGTCAGCACTTCTAACTAGAGGCAATGAGGAATTAATCAAGAGATTTAGTATTATTTTACGAACTATGGCTTGTGGGTATAAAGCAGCTGTACACGCTTTCAAAATCTATTGGTGACAAATGGCGAAAATCTTTGTCGATAAATATCCTCGGATCTACATGTCATCATCCGTGCACAGAATATTACTTTACGGTGCTGAGATCATCAAAAGTGCGTCTCTTCCAATTGGCATGATGTCGGAAGAAGCACGGAAATCACGAAATAAGGATTTAGGGAATTACAGACAACATCATACATGCAAGAACTCCAGAAAAAACACAATGGAATATTTAGTGCACTCCTCGCTCTCTAGCTGCTTCCGGAACAACTTCAAAATAGGTAGTGATATAAAAAGTTTGCCTTCGAAGCCAATTATACAAGAAGAAGCAGTTGGTTCTTATACTTCTGATTCTGATTAGAAAGACATATATTTTCCTCAAGCTTTTTATATTAATTTTATTAACTGTTATATTTAAAACTCTTTATATTTAAATAAAACTGTTCATAATGTAATTCTGTGCACATTTTACAGTCTAAAAAAAGCATTAGGTTTTGTTATTACACATTTTGGAATTAAGTGATGCTACATTGTGCATTTCGATCAGTGAGCGACGGCCTATTTTCTTAGTTTTGGAAACATATATGTATATAGGAGTATGCAGCTTGGAACTGCTTTGCATTTAATGAGACCAAGCCTTTGAATGTGAGTCGATCGCTATACTGTAGCGAGATTAACACGAGTGCCGTTCGTATACAAAAACTTTCTGAACTTTTATATATCGTATGTAAACTATTAAAAAATGGAATAGAGAATGAAATTTTTCAATAATATTTGGTAACCCTAAACCAATACTAATTTCAAAATATAAAAAAAAAATTGAGTGCCATCTAACTTTTTTTTAAACACACATAAAATGTCTCCAATGTATGATGTGAAATGAGTTAGAATAAATAAAGTAAGAATTATTCGTCATGTTTTTGTATGATAGGTGTAGTATGTGTGTGTATAAGTATGTACAAGTGTGTGTATATAAGCTTGAATTTTGACAGTTGCCATAAAGTACCTGTCAAAATATCTAAAATCACAAATGCATTCTATCTAATGGTCTTTTGACATTTATGTCTGTATGCTCGTAAATGTAATAATACTTACATAGAAACACACATACACACACTCACACACACACACACACACATATATACCCAAAAGGTATGTAAATATTATAATAAATGTGAATACACAAGTAGATGTAGTAGTTAGTGGAGTCATAAACATTTTCACTTGAGATGATATTTTTTGTATTTTATTCAATTGCCAGTTAGATTAAAAATTTATTTTGTAGATTTTTTGTACTATTAGGTTGTTAGAATATTACCTGAATTGGATGTAAGAAAGTATGTGTATTGTGTATGTTCTATGCCATCATTGCTCCACATGAATGACAAATTGATTGGAGATTTCATGTCATATCAAATGGTACCAATTGTATTCATGCACACCAAATAAAATTTTACTAAAACAGATTGCTTTTATATAGTCAGCGGTGCTGAATTATATAAACCCTACATCAAATTGTAAAAATGTTAATCAGTAGGCCTTGATAAATAAAATAAAAAAATTCTATTGCTTGCTCACTGAAATATTTAAGAAATTGATTATTCCCCATATAAGTTACCCATCTGAATAGAATGTAAATTTCGATTTGTTTTACAATGTACCTGTAGCATATTTCACACTTATGCTTCAAGTAAATAAACTTACATTAACCGAATTTTGGAATACTTTTAATTGCAAGAAGATATATATATTGCAGACTATGAAACATAGATATAGAAGATAATTATATATAAAAACCATGAAAATCATGTTTCATCGCCAAAAAATATTAAACCATCAAAGGATTCAGAGCAATACTGGTGGTACATTTTAGGGATTGCAACCAAAATATTTCTGTTCGTATTTGTTTTTTTTTTGCCTACTTCGTTTCCGTAAATTAACAAACCAAAAGTATGTCATAAAAAAACTTCTGTTGAGCTAATGCATCCTTTGAAGTGGTTGCCAAAAAATGTTTCATTCTTTTGTTAATCGGCTTCTTTATTCTTTATTTTAAAGAGCATTGTTATCTCTATTTTTTTTCTGTAAATGTTGCATATATGAGTACATAAAAAGATAGAGAGGAGTGCAGTGAATGAACAGATAAGTAAATATGAATTGCAAAATACATTTAAATGTATAATCTGGCCGACAAAACAAAAAAAACAAAAAATGAGCAGAACAGGCCTTAACTTTAAAATCATGCCATATATTTAAGTATTAAATATACACACAACAGAATCAACAACAACAATAAGCAATAAATGGCTAAAAGGACATTACAGATTGGCCAAAACTAAACAGCCTCATACTATTTGCAACAAATAAACTGGCAACAACTTCAACGAGTATTCTTCGTGTAGATAATTTGGCATACAAACATCGGATTACAACAAACAACATGAGGGTGTTACTAAGAGTTTCCTAAAAAAAACATTTAAACTATTGTTTGTTTTAAACTTTAGATTAGGATATTAAATCGTTTCAGAAAAAAAATGGTACTTTGGGCTTGTAGTTTAAACTTTTTGGATTCAATGCTCGTATTATATAAAATGGTAATACCAATATCGGTATTACTAATATATTTATTAAAAACAATTACTGACTTCTGAAATTGAAACTTCAAAATATGTCTACACTGGCTACTGTGGAATAATTTCAAGAAAAATGTAACAAAAAATTTTTTTTTTCAGAAAGTTTAAGTATTGCGAAATTCGGGTAAAAGTGAAATAAACGTTTCTTGTCGATATTTATATATTAAACACTTAGTATGAGTTGCATTCGATGTTCAATCTTCGCTGGCTATCGAATATCGAAAATTTCATTGTACAACGAATTTTTTCAATTCAACACAATATTGCTTTCGATGCTGGATGGCAGTTTGTAAAAGTTATTGAAAATATAATTTGTAAATTATTTTATTTTAGTTTCATGAAATTGATCTGCCTTGTGTGCACTGCCGCAGCAGTTCATCAGCAATTCCAGAAACGCCTCCTTGCAGTTGAAAATTTTGCTATAAATCTATAAGCAAACTTTCTAAATGATACCTTTGTTAAAACATCGAACATCATCTACGTAGTGGAATCCATTTCCCAAATATTGAAAACATCTCTCATAAAGCATTCATCTTCATCAGACGAATCATAGAACTATAACTCCATGTTAATAAGTAATTAATTAGTTTTTTTCTTTTATAAATTTGTAAACAAACAATATTTATTTATAGTGCCAGCTGATAAATATGTATTATTGTGAACAATCACAATAGCGCTATTTTATCGAATGTGCGCCATAATACCAAATGAAAATTCATTCTGTCAGTTAATCCAACCACAATTGAAAATCAGACGTTGCTCATAATAGGCATCTTAATGTTGTTCGGAAATCTGTTTTGTCTCTGACCGAAGTGGGCTTCTTGCACAAATGTTGCATATGCACACAAATAACGCATTCGTTCTTACAACCGAATTTGTTGCCAATCGAATGTTGGCAGCCCCATGTACTATCAAATTTATCAGTTGTCAATTTATATTTATATTATGTTTATATTATGTATGCATTGTGATATTTAGTTGATATAATGGAATTATTTGTTTAAATTGTTGATTGTTACAACTATTTCTAATGATTTTTAATAACTCATATGCAGTATAAAAATCAAATATTGTTAATACTTATGTATTTATTTGTTAATAGTTTATATATTTTACATTAAATTCAATAAAACAGAAATAGCGCTAAAAATATAAATAGTATATAATTCCGATGTTCTCTCTTGAATTAATTTGAAATAAAATTGCTTCAAGTAATTTTTTCAGAAAAAGTAGTAATGCTGTAATCTGTCTGTCCTGTACCCTGGGCTTCGGGAAAGGCTCTTAGGTTAAAAAATGTTGGATCCTAACCGTCCCAACCAGTTGAGGTTATTAAGTTGTTTTCTGGAGAAATATCTATCATATTGGATGTATTTATTACATGTGGACTAGATAACAGAAAAACATTTACAAGCCTTATTTGGGAAGGCGACACTGTAACTGAAATTGGTCATACATCGGCTATTTTGATTGATATCACACATAGTGTTTGTAAAAGGTATCATTAGTGGGATTTATCTTTATATAAATGCGAAAGTATGCATGTTTGTTTGTTTGTAGCTTATAGGAGGCTGAACCATTTGTATGAGTCCATCAGATATTTATGTGAGTAGGCAGATAAAAAAATGGGCGGAATTGGAGTAGTGGGCATGGCACCTCCAATACAAAAAAAAATATAGAGTATTATGGACGCTACGATCTTGAAAATTTTCAAAAATACAATAATTACAAATATGAGTAATCGTGGCAATTATGGACGGAATCGAAAAATTCAAAAATCGCCACTATAAAAAATAACCAAAACCGAAAATAGCGAAAAAAAATAGCCAAAAACAAAAATCTTTAAAATCAAAAATAGCCAAAAACAAAAATCGCCAAAATAAAAGATTAGCAAAATGAAAAATCGCTAAAATAAAAAATTCCCAAATGATATTCTAAATTCAAGGTCAATCGTTAAGTGTTGTCGGATTTATTTGGAAAATCCAAGTTTTTCACATGGACAGCTTTAGGTAGCTTGCTTCAGAGTAGCAACGCCGAAAAATTATATCATTTTTGCTCCAAATGAAAAAAAAAAAAAAAAAAAAATTATATCAGCAAGAATTGAAATTAAAAAAAAATAAAATAAAATGTTTGAATTGCACAATACACGACAGGGCATACTAATACTAATGTCTTAAAAATTATTTATTTTACAAATTTGCATAGCTGTTCCTTTGTATTATTAATATACTACTCGTATATATGTATGCAATTTCATTCTATTAATTCAATTTGTGACCTGTAGTTTTATTACAAATAAGAGATAGTTACACTCCGCCTGAAAAAGTAATTCTGTGTCACCTAGTATGTCCAGGTGAAGTATATTTCGTAGTATTAACACCTGGTCTTGTATCTTGAATTACGGAAAGTAATTTGTTATTTAAAATGCACGTAGAACTGTTACGCATTTGTTACGCCAAATGCTAAATCATAAGTTGCTGCTGAAGTCAATGCCTGATAATCACGGGTGCAGTTATTTATTTGTTGCATTATCGTAATCGTAAACTAAGAACTTTATATGTCTACTCTAATGTGTTCCGAGTGTCTCTCATCTCCACCTTTGATGCAAGACTGATAGTCCGATGTAATGTTGCATCAATACTAAGAAAAAACTCATGCAGTGAGTACTCAATATCATCTTCGTATTCTGCCCTTTGACCATCTATTTTTTATATTAGATAAGATTAAGAAGGCTTTACAAACTGCCATCAATTTGATCTTTTGTGCAGACCATGGTTTTTCTAAAGATTAAGGCTCCTTATAAAGCCCATTACCCTATTTTGCATGATATACCATATGTCCCGGGGGATACAGTGTATCCTCGACGGGCTAGGGTTCTTTTGCCACTTAGATTTGGACATTCACAGAGAATGGGTTTTGCTGTTTCCATCCCCTGTTCGCAGAACCTACATGTGTCTGTAACAGATTCACCTATTATTCGTAGAAGATATCTAAGATTACAGTGCCCAGTAAAGAATTCCGTCAAGGTCCTCAAGTCCTTCTTATCAAGGGAAAGTTATTTTTCCGATTGAACACTGAATGGAGCTATAAGTCTCTTGGCTTCTCGTTGGCCGGGACATTTGTCCCAGTGTTCGACAATTTGTGATTCCCTCCATTCCTTAATTTTTTCCATGATGTTTCCTCGACTGGCTATGCATGCTGCCCATTCGTTGCCCTCGTGTCCTTCGTGTCCTGGAATTCAGCATAAAGTTAGTTTGTTGCATCTGCCTAGTTGGTTGAGCACTACGATGCATTCCAAAGCGATTTTAGACTGACTGTGGGATAGTATATAATTGAGTGCTCTTATTTTCTTTCTTTTAAGACATTTAGTCATGCATATATATGTAAGGCTCGTTGAAAGTTGGGACTAAATATGCCGCGCCCGTATCCCCATTTGATTGTTTTAGGCCATCTGTGAACCGCACATGGGAACCCTGCTCTGGTTCCCAGGTGCTACTGGTGATAAGCTCCGTTCCAATATCGTTGTTTTAAATTCTCTGATAATTATCTTTCTTGGAGCATTCTGTCCGACACCCTTGCTAGCGGTCGTTGGTGATGAGTCTTGCGACTCTCATGTGATCCTTCAGTCCATCTTTCATGTTACCAAAATCCTGATGTCGTACGGCACTCATGCACCTATCTTCTATGACCGAAATATGCAGTGGTGTGATGTTAAGCATGATGGCGATGGCATCGGTTGGTCACGTTCTGTTCGCCCCGGTGATACCAATACAGGCAATGTTCACGATTGCCTTAGCATTCGCTTACTCAACTTTGGCCACCATGCAAGAGCAGAATAAGTAACAATTGGTTTCACAACAGTTTTAAACGACCAGTAGATCATGTGGGGTTTTAACCCCCTATTCTACAAAATAGCCTTTAACAGGCATATAATGGCCTAGTGCCCTTTTTGGTATTTTGATCTAAGTGGGATTTATCCGGGAACTGTGTTTACAAATTATTATTTCTTTGTATATTTTTATTTATTTATTTGTATATTGGTATATGGAATTAATTCCTACAGACGATTCAAAAAAAAAAAACAGCTTCACAGATAATGGTGAGAAGTAAAGTGTTAGTCATTGAGGAAAATTGATGGAATATGCTTAATCGGGAAACCGGAATAAACATATTTAGAAGAAACATAATGTTTAGCATTGATCTGCGGTTTTTTGAGTTGGAAGCTTAAAAAGAGCAAGTTAGTTAGAATAAGATGCAATATAATTTGGCTTGAAGTTTAAACTCCGCAGTCAAAGCAACACTAATGTCACATATTCGATGCTGTCGATTATGAGTTTCGTTGACAGGGTCACAAACTATAGGTCCATTCGGGTCACTGAACTATTTAGCCCAACGTTTTATGAGACCAAGTACACGACTGACTTTGTTTACTGTAATTGTTATATCACAAATTAAACTTAGTTTAGGATCAAATAAAACACCAAGATTTAAAAAGTTATCAACTTTATCAAGACAATAATCGCCCAACATATAGTTAACAAATATGGACCTCTTTTTAAAATTCAATTCCATTAAATTTATGTCTCTCGGCTTTGAAACCACTTTTTTAAAACATATATTTTCTATTCTATTGATTAAATACATCCACATCGCGTTAAGGTTAGTAAATCCCATCAAATGTAATACTAAAAGAAGAAGTTTATGATTGACTGTATCAAGAAAACCACGATTGACTTGTAAGTTGTAACAGATTTGTTGAGATAGAGCATCTTCTTTGGAAACCATGTTGGAATGGAGAAATTAAGGGGTCAGAATGACCCCTTTCACATATTAAGAAAGTAACCATACTAAATTGAAGTGTTCAACATGAACATTTTTAAAAATACATTTATTTTTAAAAATAAATTGTCACTATAGATTTTAAGCTTACTTTATTCTATTTTATTTTATTGTACTTTATTTTTAACAACGAATTCAATCGGACTGAACATATTTCTTTTATTTTTTTTTTTTTTGGAAATTTCATCGAAATTCGAGTGTAAATTCTAATAAATTTTAATTTTTCATAAAATTTTTTTCTTTCAATGTTTTTTTTAATCTATATATATATATGTATATATAGATTGTGAATTAAATTTCCCTCTAAATATTTGTTGAACGCGCGGAAGATATATAAATGGATAATTTTATGAGAGCCTAAAGGTATACTAACCAATTTTAGCGAATTCGGAAACACACGCACAGCATTATAGTTTTTATTTGATGCGTTATTTATGTATGTGCTATTAGCAACTCTAAATGATTATTACTCCAAAAAATCTACATTTGTAAAGATAGTGTACATATACAATAGTCGGCATAATTATTTTGACAAAAACAAAATGATGCATTTTTGTATTAAATTTTTAGTTGTCTTTATAAAATATAATTATTTTTTTTGGTTTTGTTTAGATATTGCTAATGTAAACTAAAATATAACTCAGTAGAGTTTCTTTCATAAAAAATTAAAAAGATGTGAATGAAAGAAATTTTGAGGTGTTGGCATAAGGATTTTGACAATTTATTATTATTAAAAAAATAAGCTAAATATTAAACAAATGTATAGAAATTTGATTATGAGTTAATAAAATGTATAGTCCCCTTTGACTTCAACTACGTTTTGAAGGCATCTTGGAGTTGAATCCAGTAAATTTTGAAGGACCCCTGAGGATATCTCATTCCAAAGGGAAGTGAGCTCGGAAATTGTCTCTTCTTTGATTTTATGAAAATAACCAATTCTTTTACGTTTAATAAAAGACCAATGGTATTCAAGTCTGGACTTTGGGGTGGCCAGTCCAGAGTAGTAGCACCAACATCAACCTGTCACCGGAAGGGAAAGCGTTATCATTTAGGGAGCTTAAATATTGGTCTTGGTTCATCGGGCCGGCGATGGGAACTCACTTTTTGACCTTCCTACCTCTGGCAGCCTTACAAGAATCTTTTGTTTTGATGAATTGAACTCATAGGAGCTTTTATCTGCCCATAGAATGCTTCTTTTAAACGTCGCCGAACACTATGCTCATTGATTGGATTCTTGGCCGACTGATTCCATTGATTTGCAGCAGATTGAGCTTTAGTTGAATATTTTTGTGAAATTCCCGCAGAAGGATTCGGTTTTCAATTTGCGTTGTTTTGCGTTTAGCAACTGATATAGGTAAGTTTCTGATGTCATTATGTTTCTTAATTTGTTAATTTGATAATGCACTGTTTGGCGCGACAAATTAAATTCAATTACAATGTCTTTTACTTCGACGTCAGAATTAAAATTACCAATATTGGAGCTCTAGAAGCACAGCTTAACTCAGTCGTTTTTTCCATAGTCTCCAATGGCTTTTATTCAATATTTTATTCGAATATTATAAACAAATTTCAATAAAATTTAAATACCAAAGTTATTTGATTGTCACTGGCTAAACCATGCGCGAACACTGCCACAAAGATTTTGTCAAAATACTTATGCCACG
Organism: Cordilura impudica; assembly: GCA_963682025.1. Classification (NCBI taxonomy): domain Eukaryota; kingdom Metazoa; phylum Arthropoda; class Insecta; order Diptera; family Scathophagidae; genus Cordilura; species Cordilura impudica. Next base: position 140,164,794 of record OY821521.1, read on the forward strand.
AATAAATTCGCTGTCTGCTTGCTTTCTTATCAGCAGAAAGAGAATGCAAACCGTACATGATAAAATATTGGGCACGCGTATAGCTATAAATATGCATTTTATTTTGAACATAACCCGTGTACCGTTAGTTCATGCAATCAAACGAACTGGACAAGAATACATCACAGTTGCGTATGTCAAAATAATTATGCCGACTAATGTACATTTGAAATGGTATATCCTCTTTATTTGTCAAAATGGATTGATAATTATAGATAATTTCCTATCGGCTAGAAACATTAAGCGTTTAAAAATTTGGGTTTTTCCTTATAACCAAAAAACAGTTCTTAATACAAATTGTATTTGTACTGTTTTAAGCAATTCTTTGTTATAATACCTGTTCAAACATTATCGGTTTTAAATATATTGTTATGTTTAAATATATTGTTATGATTGCAGTTGCCAATAATTAGGTTGAATCATATTAATCTTCCGTAATTAATTTGTCAATTTTAAATTAATTTAGGAATTTGTATAAAGATACTAATTGGTAAACATATTAAATTTTTTTGTTCCATTATTACCACAACAAGAATAAATCTTATAAATTATAGTGATAGTTTAGAATACGTCAACAGTATTTTTGCTGTGAAAGCAATGCAATGAGAATCCAAGCAAAGAGTTATACTATTAACTTTCTGTTAATGTTGACTAAATGATACCCCTCAATATGTGTTTCGGAAAAGCAAAAATGATTCGACTGAAATCAGAATATAAAATATGAATCGAAACCAATTTATGTATATTAGTATAGCCCTAGGAGTCGGTATGTACCGATTTTCTCTAAAATGTAACTATTATTGAGGCAAACATAGATTTCGAAAACTAAAAACTAAACCTAAAAATTAAAAATAATATTTAAAATATTGCCGTTTCACAAAGGATCTTACCACCACTATGTTAAAAATTTCAGTTGTAAAAGTTAACTGCCGTCAGGCTGTATAAATGCCAACAACATAACCATGAAATATATTTGTTATCAGAATTATATATTTAATTCGAGCGAAAATTTTGAGTTTTCAGCTCGAACATTTGATCACTTCTTCAAGTTGAAGAAATCAGTACCTTAGGCGCTTTGATTGGTTTTATAAGCATATGGTAGGGTTGTCTTAAGAGAGTCCAGTTGTCGTGAGTGGTTTCAAAAGTTTAAGAACGGTGAATTTGACAAAGAACGTAGAAGAAGGCCGAAAGTGCACTATTGGATCAAGATTCATATCAAAGGTAAGAAGAGCTTACACGAACATTACGAGTGACACAAAAAGATATTTCACATCGTTAAAAATCATTGAGAACGATTCAAGGACAAGGAAATTGGAAATTGAACACTAAGGGAAAAGCGTGAACATACACGATAAAGTTATTTTCCTGCATAATAATGCTCGTCCACATATTGCGACGCCGGTCAAAGGCTATTTGGAAAGACTCATTTGGGAAATTTTAACCCATCACTCGTATTTACCAATCATAGGTTTGTGGATAGCTATGAAGGATGCTATAGATCCGGTATCCGTATACTGTCAAAAAGGCGGGAAAAGGGTGTGGCAAGCGGTGGACAAAAAATAAGTTTCCGGCCTTTCACAACTGAAAAAAATGGCGGAAACTTTTTTGTAAATTGATATTTTGTAAAATTTTTATTGGCCAGTTGAAACGAAGGTAATTATCGTTATGAAAATTAATTTATTATCTACTTTGACAAATCTGTGGACGAGTTATTTGTAAGGCGCCTCACAAGCCCATTGAAACCTCTCATCCAGCAAAAAAGGAGAAGACTTTCTAATAACATAAAATTTTCATTAAATAAAATTTATTTTAAATCGCATCTATGCATAAGAAGCGATTTGTCATTATTTCCTAAGCACAGTTAAAATGTACATCACTGCATCTACTTTTAGAAAGGTACCTTTTCTAAAAGAGTACATTTAAAAAGAAAACGAAATTTGAAAGCGTACTTTTTTCAGAAAAGGAACATTTTTATTAAAAGGTAATAGTGTGAAAAATTTACTTAATTAAGAAAGTCACTTTTTCAAGAAACGAAGATTTTTTTTGAAGAAAAGATAAGTTTCTACGAAAAGTCAGTTTTTTATAACATGAACTTTTTAAGAGAGTCACTTTTCGTAAGAAAAATCACTTTTTAAGAAAAGTTTATGTGATGGTATTGATGGTGATGGTATATTAATACGTACGACTGATATTATTTATACAGTGTTACAGAGTCAGTCAGTGAGTCAGAGATTTTTTCTAGTTTTAAAACTTTGAACATGAAGATTGTAATGGAATTATGAATACAAGCAGATTCCAGCCCTCGAAATTCGAGCGCATATTCTAGGAAATTTTGTTTTTTCTTTAAATAAAGACCCTAAAAGTATGCTAATCAATTATAGCCAATTCACAAATCAACACAAAAAACAAACTCATTTTTATAACAAACACATTAACAAATTTAATAAACACACACATAGCATTGTATAATTTTATGTATGTGATAGTAGCAACTTTAAATGCAGTTTACTGAAAACAAAGGAACAAATTTAAAAATCTGTAAATCGGCAAATCGGCTAAAAAGAAATACCTTTCAACTAATAGACGTTTGGTCAAAATCGGGATAAAACGGTAGAACAAAACATAAGTCACAAGAAATCGCCTAGCCTATTAATATTATAGATACTGTATGTATTAACGGCATACGGTATACGGTATAACAAACAGGACCAATAATTGTTGATATAAAGGCAGAATCCGAAGGATGACAAATTGATGGAATTAAATAAAATAATGTAAACTCATGAATTATCATAATAATACAATATTTATTTTTAATTTGTCACAAATAAAATTAAAATCAGTCAACGAATTTTATTTTTCTGTTAGATTCTAAATTCTACCTACTTTAATTTCTTGTAGCCTTATTTTACATGGGTCAAGCTGAATCATTTCGAGGTATATACATTAATATCCAAAATACTGTGATTCTCTTGGCAATATAACTTTTAGATAAATTAAGAAAGAGTAGCACTCTTCATGCTCCCTGCTATGAAGGTCGTAATATTTTTACTGGGTTCCTGGTACTCGGTTCATATCCAGACTACTAAATATTTGCTCAGTTAGGAGCTAAATGCCAGCAAACTACCGAAAAATCATTTATAATGTTTAAATTACTAAAGTTTGAGAATATTGATTAGTTAGTCATCATTGTCTTTGATTTAAAATTTATGGAATTTTTTGTCATTTCTACCCGATAGTGCTTAAAATAGCAACAATCGCATCAATATGCATTAGGTTTTTGTGAATCTTTCTCGTCTTATTCTTCTATATTTGGCTTAATGCCCATTAAAATGTTATGCTAATAACCTAAAATGTTTGTGTTTTTCTTTTATTATTAAAACTAAATACTAACTATTATTTTGTGTTGTTGTTCTATTTTATTTTACAGTACAATTTCTTGATGGAGTTTGATTATCTACCAAAATCAGACATAGAAACAGGAGCTTTACGGACTGAAGAACAACTTAAAGATGCCATACGTAACTTACAGGTGTGTAATGCATAAGTGAATCCTCTTAAAATATACAAACATACCCACATTCAGATATACTTTTGTATTGAGAATTATTTTATGCGGTCTTAATTTTTCAGAGGTTTGGCAACATTCCAGTGACTGGTGAAATCGATACGGAAACGAAAAAACTTATTAAAAGACCACGTTGTGGTGTTGGCGATAGCAATCGTACATTATCATTTTCGCCCGACAATTTACATCATGGTCGTATGAAACGTTATGTACTGCAGGGACCCAAATGGGATAAAACTGATTTAACATGGAGGTGAGTTGTTATAGATTTTGAGATATTTGTATAAACTTTGCAATAACAAAAACAAACTACTATCAAATATATCGCGCTTAGGCCATTAGTTACTAGATTTAAAATATAAATTTTTCTCGTTTATATTGTATTGCAAACAAATCGGATAAATCAGTAGCCTTTTTTGCTTTTCTTACCAGGAAAGTACATCAAAAAATTGTATTTTTCTAAGCTGCTTTTATTTATTTTTTAACTTAACTTATCGGCGCAATATCATATTTGAACGTAAAAAAGGCGGTAGAAATCCTCACCGTTTTTTTTAAATATTTGCTTCTTAAAAAGTATAGCCAAATTTGATACTAAATGAACAGGGTTACTATTCCTATTTAACGGTATATGAAACATGTACAATCGCGTTTTTGTATTCTTTAAATCATAAAATTTTTACGTGCTTTCGGATGGGGTGGTGTAATGAATTAAAATATGTTAATCTTTATTCTATTTTAGCTAATACCTTTTTCTCTTTTTAATATGTGTGAAATTCTTACATTATAAACCTTTTCTGAGTAACAATGATGGTAGCGTGTTCAATTATTACAATTATTGATGAACATGAAAAAAGAATTATATACGTTTTTTGCCTTCGCTCGCCCAACTAGTTAATGGTGTCATATATCGTTGGAAAGGTAGTTTAAAACGGCAAATTATGATTTAGTTGGCGAAAATTCATTTACATATTATTATTGATATCCATGTTGATAATGTTAAGTACGCAGAGTTGCCATAACAATATAGACTAAAACCTAAACTAGTTGGAATATTAAGAAAAACCAATTACACTACTTATACAAAAGTCCATAATCAATGTATGTATACCACTAAATTAGGCTGAGAGCAGTGTTTGTCGAAAACAATATGGAACCAGTTTTTGTTCAGCTTCGCTGTTATTTCATTTATTTTTGGTGATGGCTCTTTTTGTTGGGATTTATTTCAAAATCTAATATAAAGTAGATTTATTAGCTATTATTTACCAGTCCTTTAATAATATATATAATATATTTTTATTGTTTATTTTTGGAAACAATAATAGCAACAAGTTAGATAACTATAGTCGGTCTATGTGATACCCTATACGATCGAGTCTTAGGTCCTATTGGGTAAGAAAATAAGCATGAGCCAAAACTGAGTGTAATTGTTATTAATTCTGACAAAGTTCATATCTGATGCTATATTTATACAGGGAATATGTCAAAAATGGGTCGATCCCAACCATATTTAATAAAGTTACTTCATTTATGCGAAAATATATACAAACCAGATTTGAGACAAATCTGTGTAATACTTTTAGCTTTGATAGGTTTAATTGAAAATCGGGAAGCAGCTTTTAGGACTAAGAATTGCCCGCTAGGGTTTATTTTTATATTACTTTTTAGTGGATGTAATAACCACACACAAATTTAATTTGAACGATATCTCTATGATAATTTGGATCTTATGGCAATTTAAATTGATTTCATAAGGTTCATTTATGTGGGGACTAGGTCTGAACATGCACCGATTTTCAACAATGTCCTATGGCCAATAAAAGCCTATGTGCCAAACTTCTAATTACATGGACACACAGATAGACAGGCGGACATAAGTCTTACGGGTTTTACGTGCGTGCCTGTCTTGTCGACTTAACCACACGGAGTTTTTAGCACTAGGTGAGAAACAATGCGTCCACCGGCGCCCCTTCCTTAGGTGGATAACCAGTTAGGAGAGATGATTTGGCACACTCTCCTCCCTTTGCTATTGGGTTGGCCCGATCTAAAAGCCGTCTACTCTATGGGTCGTAGAACGCGGTTGAATGCAACTCCACATCGAACTGTGTTCTTCCCGCGATTTTGAGCTACCACAGCCACCACGAAACTCTCCAAGGAGCAGTTCCCAAAAAAAGCTATTTAATGGTACAACATTGTTGTCGGTCATCAGCAGCACTTACAAAATCACATACCTTCAATAACCGCATATTTGCCTACTACGTTCGTTCTAGCTGTTATTATCAGGTGGCCCTGATATGTACAACGTTCCTTACCAACATTGCGACCGATATCCCTCTCATCCACGAATGCTGTATTGTCAAATGACTCAACCACCCTTGGAGTCGTCTTCTATCCGACCGTCTTGCCTACTAATTCTACCGTAATGGTCATCTTTGCTAGGACTGGTACTAGCTCACCCATTCACAGCTTCGAATTTTTCGACTCATGCCTTCATCCTTCTACTATGCTCCGAATTTACTAATCGGCGCCATCATGCTTGATGATGCTTACGTCAACGTTCCGTACTGCGCTTTTCAACTGGTCTCCGACTTGTCTTGGACGCTGTATTGACATGTGCACTTGCCTCAAACGCCTTTGACTCGTCTTCGACCCACACTCTCGTTCAAATTCCTCCGTCATGGTACCTTGTCAGGATCACTGACGCACCCACACGCGGCCTCCTTTTCGCTCATGTAACATCTTTACCATCATTTGCACCTTGGGACATCTACTCAATTATGGATGTGACAACCATTTCATCTGGTAGGTTTTGACACCTCCAGTTTTATGTTGCTGCTTCTGCTTCCTCTGACTTTACAACGCTGTGTGGTAGCCTTGGGCTAGTAACTCACCCGTGGTACCTATTTATAGCCTCTGCTAAGGCTTCGTTGCCAGTCTGGCCAATTACTAGCCGCTACCAAGTTATTCCCCAAATAGAATAGTACTTGGTGGACCTGACCTTAACCTATAGCCGCTAGGAATAATCACCAGAATCAACTGGCTTTGCCTAGAGTTGCCCGGGAGCACCACCTGGAGGAAGGTTATAGGCATGGGCGAAGTATCAACCGTTACTGGCGAACCAGTAACTTATGATACAACTTTGCTCCCGGACAGGCGGACAGATGTGTTCAAGATTAGCGTGAGTACCTACCGCAATGGTCCGACCTCACGGTGCTCTTAACACCGGATGGAAACTATGCGTCCACCGGCGCCCTCGCAGTACGAGTACCAATTTGAGGCATGCATTTGGACATGACCTCCCCCTTGGATGAGGAGCGGAGTACTATCTAAAACTCCTACCGATCTATGGGTCACGGCACCTGGTTGCAATGCAGCTCCACATCGAGCTTGCGCTCTCCCCGCGATTTGGGTCTAAACCACAGCCACCACGATGCTCCCATACGGGGCCGCACCACTGCCAGGCTGGAATAAATTCCAGGGGCTCCTGACACCCGTGGTACCAGAATAAAGCCTCCGGTCAGGCTACGTAGCCGAAACTACTACCAGTTGAACTCCAAACAGTTCGGGACAGGTGGCCCTAGACAACAAACATATAGACATAAAAAGATAAAGACACGACAATGAACAGCCGCATACAGAGTAAGCATGTGCCCCCTCAACAGCAGCAAAACAACAACGCACAACAATAACCACGCAAACTCGACGCACAAAAACACGTAAAAAGACAGAAGAAACGCGCAGGAACAGCAGGTAGCAGCAACAACAGCAAACAGCAAGGAGGGAGCCGAAGACGGTGCACCGTTGTGGAGGGACAGATACCGATGTATCAGCCCCCGTCAACAGTCATACTCATATCTGAGATCCAGGCACGGCGATGTGCACTACTGGAGCGACCACCCATTGGCAGTTAAGCACCACCACGGATGCCCGCATCAGAGGCCACCTATACTAAACGTCCAGTTCTCCTACGATTGAATACGCCCCTTGCGTATTCACCTAAATTCCTAACAGTCCGCCCGTCCTCTAATGCCCTACTCAAATCCCATCCTATCGCCGTCCGTAAAATCCCCATCCTTTCCAAATTCCTAATATCACTATAAAGTGAACACCCGGTCAAAACATGTACGACATCCTCCGGCCCTTCCCCACACCTACAGTCCGGCGTATCGGACAGGCCCCTCCTATGCAGAAAAGCATTCAAGGAGCCATGCCCAGTCAGTAAAAAGCCCAGGCTAAGGCCGAAGCCAAAGTCCGGGCGGTCTCTAACGAAGGTCACGTCTCTAATAAAATCGTACGTTGTTCGGTCTTTATCCGTCTCAGTCCAACGTGAACGCCATCTTGCAAGAAGATGCTCGTCCAGCAGGAGTTTCACCTGCCTCAAGTCTAAATCAGCGATTTCAGTCGAAGTTATCCAATCATGCCCTGATAATGGCAGTCCCTTCTTGACCTTGAAAATAATACCACGACGTACCACCTCCAAGTCAAGGGGAGGTGCACCTAACAAAACTTGAAGAGCATCTGTCGAAACTGTGTGACAAACTGGCATGCAAGCCAGCATTGCCACTCTCTGACAAGACAAGATTCGTTTCTTGCCCATAGCAGACAGAGCGGTGCCGTACCATACAGACGAGCCGAATGTTGCACAAGCAACAAACAGATCACTATATATGGTATGGACAGCTCTCCTGCTAAGACCCCAGTCATTCCTGAGGATGCGTCTGACTCCTCCCACAACTGTCGTCAACTTGTCCTTAAGTGTCGAAAGATGAACTAGAAAGTTCATTCTTTCGCCCATGGTTATGCCCAAATACCTAACCTGAGTCATGTATCGAATACTGGCATTGCCAGATCGAACTACAGGTGGGCTAGCCTGCGATAAGCTGCCTTTAAGCAGCATGGAAACGGTCTTTTCCCTTGACACCTCAACACCGACACTGTTCCCCCACTCATTGATTTCACGCATGGCCCCCTCACCTTTTCTCTCCAGTTCAGCACGAGACTGACCTTCGATTAAGATGAGCAAGTCATCCGCGTAAGCACAAAGTTGGTGGGTTGTCCTTAGAGACCTTAACAAGGGATCCATCATTAGGTTCCAAATAAATGGACCGCAGCTGGACCCTTGCGGGCAGCCCCTAACAACCTTCCTACAAACAGTATCGCTGGCTCCTACCGCAAAAACTTTCCTGCTACTAAAATAGCTTTGCCATAAGGAAAGCTCTCTACAACCTACTGTCCGTAGTCTATCCAGTACCCTATCCCACGAGAGGTAATCAAACGCACCTTTAAAGTCAACAAATACGCCAAGGACATATTTGTTCGGACAGTCAGTCACACAATTACGGACATGATGTCAAGCATCCTCCACGGATTTCCCTTCTTTAAAACCAAACTGAAACTCAGAAGCCACCTCATTGTAGGATTCCTTCAGTCTGTTGACCATAATCCGCTCCAGCACCTTTCCAAGTACTGGAAGAAGGCTTATGCCCCGATAGGAGCGAGGATCGCTCCTCACTCTATCGGGAGACTTCAGGAGCACCACAACTTTGGCTTGCTTCCAAGCCCCAGGGAAGTACCCCTCACTAATGCATACGGTTGCCATTCGTACTGTTTTTATCAGTACATGTACTGATTTTTATAAAAAGTACTGTTTTATGCATAACACCTAAATCAGTACGCAAAAGTACTGTTTTTTTAATATAGTACTGTTTTTTGTACTGTTTTTTCATTATCTGAAAAAAAATTTAAGTGTATATATGTTTTTAAAACTTTTTTTCCGTGTGCGAAATTTTTAATTTGTATGAATCGCTCTGTGATATCTTTTTATTCCGCTTTGTTATGCTATCACTTTCATTTGCTTACTTAAAATGTTTTTGTTCTTGTAGTATTTACCGTTCATTTGAAATAACATATAAAAACATACATACATAGAAAAGGCTGCGAAAAATAAAATATTAAACGCTTGGACATCTCTTTAAGTATACGGTGAGACAACTGGTATAAAAATATAAATTGTTCGTTTAACATTTTATTTTAATATTTTGCTTTTATAGCTAAAAATGGAAAATGACTTCAGTGAATCTGACGACTCTCTGTCAATCATCGATGTTGAAGAAGTAAATTGTCCATCAACTGGCAGACAAAATGAAAAAGTTATAAATCGGCGCAAGAATAAATTTAAAGATTGCTGGAAAAATTATTTTAATTGGTTGCTTAAGACAAAAGATGAATCAGCTGCTAAGTGTTCGGCTTGTGGAATTGTCTTCTCCATTGCTAATGGAGGAATATGCGATGTCAAGCGTCATATGAAAACCGCTAAGCACATGCGAAATGCAGTAAGCAGCAGTCAACAGAAGTCAGTTTCTTTTTTTATAAGCGGAAATTCGAATAAAACAGAATGCAATCGTCAAAATAGCGCTATGGCAGAGGCTTGTTTTGCATATCATACGGTCATGCATAGTCACAGCTATAATTCGGCAGACTGTGGCAGCAAGCTCTTCAAATTAATGTTTTCTGACTCAAATGTTGCATCAAATTTTTCTTGTGGAAGGACAAAGTGTTGTAAAATTACTTCAAATTTACTGGCTAAGTATTCTATTGAAACTTTAATAAAAGACTTGGATAAAAATCATCCATTTTCTATTTCGACCGACGCGTCAAATAAAGGAAATATAAAAACATTTCCTATAGTCATAAGATATTTTTCAAAGCAATCTGGAATTAACACAAAATTGTTTAGCTTTTATGATTCAAACTCAGAAATGTCAATTGACATTGCAAACACATTAAAATCAAAATTAGAAGGTGGTGGTTTAAGTTTACTGAACGTGACAAGTTTCTGCGCAGATAACGCAAACGTTAATTTTGGTTGCAGAAAAAGCGTTTTTGTAGAACTTAAAAAAAGTAATCCAGATATAATCGGTGTAGGTTGTTTGTGTCACATTCTTAATAACGCATTTAAAAGTGCATTAAAACTATTAAAATATGATTTGGAATATATTGTCATAAAAGTTTTTAATGAGTTTAGCTCTTCAACAAAAAAAATAACCAATCTTAAAGAAATTTTTGAGTTTTGTGACATGGATTGGAGTGACATGCTTCGTCATGTACCAACTCGATGGCTTACTTTAACTCCAGCAATAGAAAGACTTTTCAAGAATTATACAGCAATAAAAATGTATTTTCTTTCACAAGATTGTCCATCTCTTTTACGAAATTTTTTTGAGCTTGAGACTGCAGAAGCTTATTTAGGATTTGTGCACAATGTTGGAACTACTTTATTATGCTGCATAAAAAAATTAGAAGAGAATACCTTGGTAGTTATTGATATGTTTCAAATAATTAAACAAATTCATGACAAATTTCTGCAACAAAAAGCTGAAGAGTTTTATGGCTATTTAGCTGGTACAATATTGAGTAATTGTGACAATCTTCAGGAAGTCGCATTATTTAAAAAGAGAGCTGACGCTGTTTTAAATGCGATAATAAGTTATATTGAAGAACATTATGATTTGATAAGTAATAATTTCAAAAAACTAAGTGTTTTCAATTTAAATTCTACTATTTCATTTAACGATTTTTCTGTTATTGTAAAATTATTTTCAATTAAACATATTGATATGGATTTACTTTTCGATGAATTTTTGTCCTTAAAGACTTTTTCTGAAACGGTGGAAAAAGAAAAAGCAGTTGGCGAAAAATGGAGAGAATTTTTAAATAGTGGCACATATCCAAATTTTGAAAAGATATGCAATTTTATCTTTTCCATTCCCCATTCTAATGCTGCAACTGAAAGAATTTTTAGTTTAATGTTTTCGTTTTGGAGAAAAGAAAGAAACAGACTTTGTATAGATAATTTGGAAAGCGAATTAATTATAAAAACTAATTTTGGATACACATGTAATGAATTTTATAATTTTTTAAAGTCTGAAAACGGACAAAAATGTATTGTAAAGTATGTACAAAAAACCGATAAATATTAATTATATTTAATTCTTATATTTGTTTTTGATACAAAAACATAAAAGTTTACTATGTGCCTTTTTGTAAATCAATGCAATTATTTTCGTTTTGTTCTCATAGTTATTAATTTGTTTTTTTTTGTTTTTATTGACTTATTTTTTATAGCAATGTTATGTGTTGAATTGAAAATTATAATAAAATATGTACTGTTTTTTTTCGAATTGTACTGTTTTTTTTTTTTGATGTACTGTTTTAAACAATTTCAAATCTGGCAAGCCTACTAATGCACCTCCTGTAGATTGCCTCCAGGTATTCCGGTATGGCCTTCCAGATGCTTTTACACATCTCTCCAGTCATACCATCCAAACCCGGAGACTTTCTACACCTGACTCGGCACATGCTAACATCCACTTCTAGTCTTTCCAGTGGCGGAGGGTCATCCACCGCCTCAAAGAGAGGATGGACAGCCGGTTCAGCCCCTGGAAAGAGTGCCTCAAGTAAAGCGCTAGTGCACTGTCTCCACGTCAGTAAAGTCACTCCACTTATACTAAGACCGGTCAAGTCCGTCTGTTTCCGTCTACCCCGGACTATTCGATAGGCCTGACCCCAAGGGTCATTTCTGCTGTCCTGCACAAAAGTCCTCCAATCCTCCTCCTTGACACGAACAATCTCGTCTTTGTACGTCCTCAAGGCGGCCAGATAGTCAACTTTACGCTGAGCAAGATCTTCAGCATTGGAACGCCTTCCCCTTTGGAATCGCTTCCTCAGGCGTCTGACATTCCTCCGCATCATTCCATTCACTAAGCATAACACCTCGCATGTAGTTCGGATGAGCAGAAGCATTTCTGCTCATCTTGGAGAACCACATGGGAGAGCATGCGTTTGCGTCTAGAGCTAGGATTATAGGTGAGCTACTATCCAGTAGTAGTACCGAATACATGTACCTCAAATAGGGTTCAAGAGGCGTTCCGAACCTACAGTAGATGCTCGTCAGTAACATTCTACCAAAACCCCCTTCTACACTAACGCAGATTCCCCAAACACTCCTACTAATGACGGTACAGTCCACGTCCCTATCCCTAACAACAATAGCGGCGCTACCACCGTCGTCGGTAAACGCGCGCAGACCCCCAGGTAAACCCCTGATGCAGCCATCCGTAATATACGGCTCCTGCACTAGGGCAAAACTAGCGCCCAGGTTAAACATCGCCTGACCTAGCTCGCAGATCACGGAGTATGACCGCTGACAGTTAAGCTGCAAAATTTTTATATCTGTTCCCTCCATTTTAATGGCGTGCGTTCGCTCTAGCAACTAGACGGGACAGGCCGCGGACATCATAAGATGCCCAGTCGGGAGTCCCTTAAATGCGCAATTCCGACATCTAACCTCATTTTCGCACCGTTAGGCTTTATGGCCGGCGGTACCGCATAGGCGACAAACTTCGTGAGGCATCCGACAGTCCCTAATCATGTGGTCGAACCCTAAACACCTGTAGCAGCACGGAACAGCATCATGATGTCGCACCGGAAATGAAAACCAATTGATGTAGCATCTTCCAACATCGGTCAGCAGCTCCATCGTCTGAGCGTTGCCCTCCAGGACAACGTTAACCGGGCCGCCATTTGCCTTCCACGGGCTAGACACCAAGCGAACGCTCCTTTTAAAGACTTCCTCGGACATCTTCTCCTTCAGGTTCTTCTCGTACAGCTCGTTCATAAATTCATCCGGAGTGATTTCCGGATGAACCCGCTGCACGACGACCTTCGGTCCGAGCTTGTCTCTCACCGACACCTCCAACCCAACCTCACCGAACTTAGCGTTCTTCATCACTCTCTCCCTTTCTGCTACCGACGGGGTCCGAATGACCGCTCCGCCATCGCGCATAGGCCGTAATGCGTGAACACGAACCCCAAGGGTGGGGCCGACCTCCTTCTGAACCTTTTCCACAACCTCCTTTGAAGTGACGCCCTTTTTCCCCTTCACTACCACAGACCACGTCTCCACAGGTTTGGGCACCACAGCAGCACCACCAGACACAACACCGGACATAGCACCGTCAGCAACACCTAAAGCAGCTGCACCTCGCCTAGCCAACATCTGAGGCCTAATGGGAGCCCTCGGAGCCGCTGGCTGCACTCCAACCACCTTACCGCCCTCGTAGACCTCCAACCGCCCCTTCAGCCGCTCATTCTCAGCTATTAAGCCGAAAAGAATCACCTCGAAGCCTGCAACTTTCTCCATCACCGCCTTGGCCAACTGCGCGTCAACACCGTCAACCATAACCAGCTCCATCATGCCCGAGCTCACATCCTTCATTTTGTCTACCACACCACGTACTACTGGCCGGGCCCTGGTCCGATCACGCGCCTTCCTCGCGACAGCTCCGGACACCTTATCGCTGCCTACAACCTCCGCAGCAAAGTCCACCGACTCCTCGGCCGAAACAGCAGCAACAGTAGCAGCAACACCAGCAGCGATACCAGCAGTAACCCCAGCAGGACGCTTGAACCTCGGCGATACCGGCTTCTTCGGAGGCCCAGCCTTGAACCTCTTAATCTCCTCATCCATCTCCGTACTGGACAGTTCGCTCTCAGTGTGGCGAAGCAAACTACCACCCACCGGGGGCAAACCAGTACCGCACCCATCGGTCGTCGCCATATCTGAGGCGTCGCCTTTAGGCTTTACGGCCCTCTTCCTGGGCGCAGGCGGCAACGGACAACTTAATTTAAAATTTGCTACCTTACCTTAGTACCAGCAATGGAGTAATCAGGAATTAAAACGTCGATCGGAAGGACGGACAAACCGACGGAAGAACGGACAAACCGACGGAAGGACGGACTTTTGCGAACCGAAAACAGAAGGACGGACACTCGCACTTTTGCGTATACTTAACAGTATCTATAACGCCACCTATTGGCCAATGTACTACAGTGGTTGTAGCCGCGACACAAATCGCACCGACACTAGTAAGCGCCACCTACTAGCCAACTACAGCGGTAGTAGCCGAGACACTAACCGTACCGACTGGCAAAACACACTAATAGTTCGTCTATTAATCACCAGAGCGTATATTCGTAGTTCGTGTCTAACCTCACTTCTGGCCGCAGAAAGTGAGACAACAAATTTACTTTGTTCAGCGGAGCACCCCAAACAACAACACTTCACTGTATTCAAAGTCACTATCTTTACAATAACAAATCACAATATTAAGTCACTGTCTTTATTACTTTACTTTTCACAATTTAATGTTTACCACAATGCGTACACACGTCCGATCAATTCAACTGCTAAACACCGAATGACAGGCGGACAGAGTCTCTTTGGGTTTTACATGTATTCCTGTCTTGACGACTTAACCACACGGTGGTTTTAGCACATGGAAGATACTATGCGTCTTGCCTTCGCCCCTTCCTTAGATGGTAGCAAACTAGGAGAATTGTTTTGGCAAAACTCCTTCCTTTGCTATTGGGTTGGCCCGATCTAAAAGCCTATGGGTCGTAGACCCGGTTGGTTGAAATGCAACTCCACATCGAACTGTGTTCTTCCCGCGATTTTGGGCTACCACAGCCACCACGAAACTGCCCGAGGGGCCGTTCCCAAAAAAGCTATTTAAGGGTACAACACATTGTCCTCGGTCATCGGCAGCAATTTCAAAAACACATACGTCCAATAACCGTCCATTTGTCTACTACATTCGTTCTTACTAGCTGTTATTATCAGGTGGCCCTGATATGTACAACGTTCATCACCAACATTTCAACCGATTTCCGTTTCGTCCGCGAAACACTGTATTGTCGAATGACTTAAGCGTTCTTGGACTCATCTCCCATCCGACCCTCTTGCCGACTTATTCTACTGCAATGGCCATCTTTGCTAGGACTGGTACTAGCTCATCCATTCACAGCTTCGAATTTTTCGACTCATGCCTGCCTCCGTCTACTACGCTCCGAACTTACTAATCGGCGCCATCATGCTAGATGATGCGTACGTCAACTTTCGGTAATTCGCTTTTCAACTGGTCTCCGACTTGTCTTGGACGCTGTATTGACATGTGCACCTGTCTCAAACGCCTTCGACTTGTCTTCGACCCACACTCTCGCTCCATTCCTCCGTCATGGTATCTTGTCAGGACAACTGACGCACCCACACCCGGTCTCCTTTCGCTCATGTACCTTCTTACCATCTTACCTACATTACTTCATTCCCTTTGGGACAACCGGACAGACCGACGGAAGGACGGACGGCCATCGCTAGATCGAGTCAGAAACTAATTCTGAGTTGATCACTATAATAAAAGATGGGTCTCGGCCAATTATTTTTGGTAGTTACAAACACAAGCACAAATTCACATAGTGGTATAGGGCATAAATATGTATTTAATATGAAATCTTAATATCAAAACACATTCTGTTTCTTTTACTACCGGATACGGAGCCTTGTAACCAGAAAATAATCTTAAAACGACAAAACGGTTTAAATGTAGATAGTGGGGAGACAACAAAAACTATTTTTCAAAATGCATTAACATTTTTTAAGAGCTCTTCGTATTGTTCATCTTATGTTCGGCCATATAGAAGTTACTTTGTAGCTGCCGAATAGCTACTAGGTGAAAAAGAAGAATTCGAAAATAGTGGTAACTGTATAGATCTTTTTAAGCGAATCAATATTTGAAAGAATCTACGAAAAAATTGCGAATGTTGCTTGAGTTACAAAGAGACGTTGAAATGGCCACATATCTTGCAAATCTGGATTCTACACCAAAAATTTATTTTTATTATGGAAAATTGAGGTTGGCTTAGAAACGACAAAGAAATAAGTTTTTACTTCGAATAAAACTACTACCTGTTGTAGCACAGCATAGCGCAGCGTAACTTCATTTAGCGATTAAAGGATTCTATTATGGATTTAAATACCAAAACACAAAATCATGGATTTGCTTTTGAGTTATCCCGAATTGCTTATGATGCAATTTCCTGCTAATTATGCACGTATAATGGACACATTAATTTCAGTCTAATTTTAATTTCCAAGCGTAAAAGTTACGTGGATACATGTTTCACCAATCTAATAGTTATTCAATTTGGCTCCCTAAAAGAAGAGATACTCTCAAGGGTCTTTCATGTACACTTAAAACTACGGTATCGTAACAAAAGTCGGTGCAAGTGTGTTTTTTTGTTGTTGACATGTTGATAGCTTCAAGCATAAAAAGAAAGCAAAGATATCAAAACAAGAGAGATGAGTAATTCACATTTTCATACAGACTTAAATTTAGTCCAAAATTTAAGGTGGAGATCCAATAAATAAAAACATGAAAGAAAAAGAATCAATTTAAAAATATTCCTTTGACAATTTACTGTTTACCGTTTTAAAAATAAGTACGATAAAGATTGATATGAATTAGAATTGTATGATATAGTCGGCTTTGGCCGACTCAAACTATATGTGCTAAGGATGGAAAAATAGAGAATAATTTTCAATAGAATTTAAATATTCAATTCAATTATAAGTTTAAATATTTATTAAAACTATCATATAAAAATTAAATGTCTTTATTACTGCTGGAATCACTGCATATTAATGAAAGAAAAATCTTTTCGTGTAGAAATTTTTAATGATTTTCTTATGATGCTTTTTCGCCTTTTGTTTATTAAGGACTGCACAGCGAACTCGTCATATACCTGGCATTAAAGAAATGAATTGTAGAAGATCGTATGCTATAAACAAAAGTCATGTAATACCCTACATATTTTATCTTATTATGGGACTTGTATTATTCAGCAGGAACTATAATAGGCAGTTCCAGCGGGAACTATTGAAGTTTTTACTATTGAACTTTTATACTTCCATATAGGGTACTGAAACAAAACATTAGTGCCATAGAATTGGAAACGTTTTTTTTTAATTGTACAAATAAGTACCAACAAAAATATCCTGACATCCTTATTGCTTTTGCCAACATCCTTGATTGTTTTTTGTTTTCACAATTTACAATATTTTCAATTAATTCAAATGTCAAACGGAGCGTAACGTGTTAATTGTAATTTTTATTGCACAATTTTATGAAAATCTGAATTAATTTTCATCACTGTGAAATCAAAATGGTAATGAGAAATAACAGCAAAACTATCATGGGAAATGTGAACAAGCAGTAAAGACGGTGCAAGTGGTGGGTGGGGGCGGATGGGCAGGACATAGTGATAAGAAAATTGATGCTTATCTTTTCGCATACATTTGTCCTGCTTGACATTCAAAGTTTTTTGCTTGCATTTTTTATGCGTATTTTTTCTTTCTTTGTAAACTAAACGTAAAATGTTAAATACTCAAACAAGAAGTTGCACAAGAAACTGCACAGTTAAAATAGTGTTGTTAATTACCGCTGATGAGAAAACTGCTAAAACGACTAGCTTAATTTTTAACATATAGGGCAAATAAACCAAGTTTTTATAAACTTTCATAAGCATATTGTTTAGAGATATATTAACTAATGTTCAAAAGTATATGTGCTATATAGCGTACCCATAAAAAATTCCTTGTAACTTTTTTTCTGAACACAAATATTTTACTAAACTGAAATGAGAATTTAAGCCATTTTTTTTTTTAATTTTGATTACCCAGTGCAACAGCCATTCTGGGGAGTGAGAAAGTCCAACTCAGTGTAGTAAATCCTACAAAGGGTTTGGCGTTCTGTGGCCAAACTTTTTTATGATCATCCATATTTTTTCTTTATCTTGATGTGGTTTGCTTAGTTTTGGAGCTATAACTCAAGAACCATTGATAATTTCCCATTTCACAATTTTCCCCTTTTTTAAAATAAATTTTTTGAATAACATAACGTATTCAGAACATATGATTATTATTAATTAGTTGTATATGCATGTGTAATATTTCAAATATTAAATCCAACATATACCAATATTTTTTACATATCGTCGTTCGTAAGTTATTGTGTTCTATATGATTTTTTTTTGATTAATCCATGTTTAAGTTCTAATAGTTCTTACGCTTAAAGGCGTTTTCAAAGAGGTTTTTTTTTTAAACAGAAAAAACCACAAACTATAGTACTTTCCTTGGTAGGAAGGTCGCAACAATTTTATCGGTTCAGTTTTTTTTAATTAGCAACTAAACTTTAGCAACTAAACTTTAACCCTCTACTGCATGAGCATCGATTTTTTAATGAAAAAAATTTTTAGAAGACAAATTAGTGTTTATTTAGGATGTATTTATATATTTTAGAAAGAAAAAATTTTTATAATTGGATATTTTACGAGAAAAAAAAATAAGCCATATATGGCTTTGTATGCATTCAGAGGTATTTTCTAATTGCCATATATGGCTTTCTATGCATCAGTGTGAAAACTTGTAAAACAGTTTCTCTTATCATTGTAGCACAAAAATACTTCACATTTCTCACAATAAGTATAGGAACGGAAGGAGCAATTATTTTGACAAAGTTGTCTCGTTTTCATCCATTTGGGAAAATGACCAATACCGTCAGCTCTAACGGAATTCAATGGAAAGTCTTGCATCTTCCTTTTTTTGCTGCTGCTGGGAGTACAGTCTTTGCTTGTCGTTGGTGTTGAAGGGTTAGATGGTGTGGTGGTTGGCCGTCCACGTTTTTTGGCCTTCCCTGCCTTGCAAAAATGCTCAGCAATGGCAAGCTTGAAATCAAAAAGCGGCATGTATTCTCCTGACTTTTTACGCCATAAAATCCAGGAATTTACAACGCACATATCAACCATATGGAAAAAAAATTTTTTTATACCATTTCTTCGTACGTATTTGAATCCTATAAAGACCAAGTAACGAATCGAGTAAATCGACTCCACCCATGTAATTATTATAGACGCCAACAGCCTTTGGCGATTTAATTTGAATATACTTTTTCTCCTTCTTACTAAAACGAGTCATTGTCGAAACAGGTTGACTTCCAACATAAGTTGAAAGTAAATTAACCACTTTATTGTCAAACCAAGAGACAAGGCTAAGACTGACTCCTTCAATTTCAGTCACTTTTTCTACAATACTACCGCGACCCAGTTTTTTCATTTCCTTTTCAGATGGGAGCTTGCAGTTAGGGACTCGATTAATTCTTACTGTGCCCAAAGACAATAAACCAATTTTCATTAGATGGACTTGAAGTTTAGGGCTATTGAACCAATTTTCAAAAAATATTTTATAATTTTGTCCCTTTGGTACTGTTGCTGCAAGTCGTGTAACAACATTTCCGCTTACTCCCATATTAGGTGCTCCCTCCGGATACGTGTCACTTTGGGCACCAGCAAATATATCGAAGTCGTAACTGAATCCTGAAACTCCACTCAAAACAAAATTTTTGAAACCCCATTTGTGAGGCTTAGCTGGATTATACTGCTTCAGGTGATGCCGGCACTTTGTGGGTATAATTTGCTCATCAACTGCCAAAAATTCTTCTTTGGGTATAAGCAGTAATTGTTCACGGATTTTGCTTAGAAGTGGTCGTATTTTAAACAGCTTGTCATATCCTGTTTCACCTGGTGATCTTATAGTTGCATTATTGTTAAAATGTAAAAAACGCTTGATGGCTTCCCATCTGTTGCACGTCATAGTGCTACGTACAAATTCTTGGCCAATCGACGTATTCCAATAATGTCTTGATGATGGTAATTTCAGTAACGACATGTATATAACGATTCCTGAAAAATATTTTATAGCATCTTTTGATAGTATATATAAGTCTCACTTACCAACAAATTGCTCTATTTCGTTTTTTGTAATACTAGCAGGTTTATTTATATCAATATGCAGTGCAAATAAGTTCGACTGTTCAACTATGAATTCGATCAAATCGTCATTGAAAAAAAAATTAAAGAACTCTGCTGGTGTGTCCAGTTCCTCGATAATATCTGGGAGATTCGTATTTCCCTGAAATGGAAAGTTATCATTCGAATACGGAGGCAAATGACTTTCTTTCCAAATTGGGGCTCTTGGTTTTTCAGGTTGTTTTTTCTTTGAAGTAGTAGGTTTCTCACAATGGTCTTCCAAATCGCTCTCATCAGTTTCCGGTACAAAAATGTTGTCCTGCTCAGAAAGTGGGACTCTTACTTCTTCTTCATCGGTATCGGATATATTTTTATCATCACTTTGAAGTCCATCAGCGATTTCATCAGTATATTTCAAATTACCATAAAATGATTGTACATTCATTTTTGGAAAATTTTTGGGATAACTGCATGGAAGGCCATATATGGCTTCGTCAATTTTAGCAAAAAAAAAGTATTTATAATGCTTACCTTTCATCAATATTATTGTTTTATTTATAAATGTAATGAACTTTTTACATAAAAAAAAAATTTCTTCGAAAGAAATACCTTTCTTTTGTATTTAAAATTGGTGGCAAACTTCTGTAAAACTCACTTCTATTAGGACAACTGAGACGCTCGCACAAAAATTGCAAAAACAAGAAGCAAATATTGTTTTTAAATAACTACACTTTGAATTTCAGAAGAAAACAACATAGAAAGAATGATAGATAAGACAAACATTTGCAAAAGTACCGTTACCGTAAAGAGAAATCACAACAAAAGTAAAAAGCCATATTTGGCGTTGTATGCGGTATAGGGTTAACAAAAAGCATATAGAACACAATAATTTACGAACGACGATATGTATATATATTAATAAAAAATATTTATTTAAGCTTCAGCTACAGTTTTGCTGGAAAATGAATGAGAAATCATCAAAAGTTCTTGAGTTGAGGTTTTACTATACTAGCCTAACCTTTCACCCTGATTTTGAATTTATCATCCCGAGCCAATTACCACGATAATGTTCCACAGTGTCATTGCTTCATAAACGAAAACATTCTTCGAAAGAATTCAAAAACCAAATTCAGCCTCCAAATATTTTAATTTCATATTTTTTCAAACTCTAGGCGGATAAAAATTGTCAAGATTAATTAATTCCAAATAAAAATTATTCATTTTAATACTTAAAAAATTTAATTAATTTGTTCGTTAATTTTACAAAACAAATGAAAAATATCGTCCATCAATTTGTAATAGATCTTCTGTAGATGAACTAATGCTGCCAACATCTTTTATATTGTTCCAAGTTTAACACTGGATTTACATTTAGAGGCTTGTCTACATACTTTTGCAAATAATAACTTGTCGGCTCCACTTTTTTCCAATATGATGCGATGACTCTTATGGGAATATTTAGGTCAACACTTTTTTTAAATGTTTTTGTGCTTTAGTTAGAGACTGAAATGAGTCAAATGTAATATGTGAGAAATGTCGGATTCAAATTTAAAATAATCTAACCCATAAAAACAAAGTTTTTATTAAAACTCTTAATTTCCTTATGCAAACGGGTTTTGAAACTCTCCGTGACTGTGCGTGACTCTTTTAAAATTAATCTTTGCTCACAACAAGTCTATAGATAAAGTTTCAGATCGATCGGATGAGGGCAAATGGGGTTTAAATCACTCCGTGACAGTGTGTAACTATCTTAAAATAATCTTTGGCCACAACAAGTCTATGGACAAAATTTCAGATCGATCGGATGAAGGGAAATAACGCTTGTATCTCCCCGTGACTGTGCGTGACTATGCGTGACTGTGCGTGACTATGTCAAGCAAGTATATCGACCAAGTTTCCGATCGATTGGATAAGGGAAAATGAGTTTTAAATCACTCCGTGACTGTGCGTGACCATACGTGACCGTGAGTGACTATGTCGAAGTTATTCTTTCTTCACAGCAAGTATATCGACCAAGTTTCAGATTGATTGGATGAGGTGAAAACAGCGTGGATTCCCCAAAATTAATTTGTAGTCACAACAAGACTATGGGCCAAGTTTCAGATCAATTGGATACGGGGGAATAGGTTTGTCCCACGACAGACAGACCGACAGACAGACAGACAGAGAGTATGAGTTAAAGGAAAGGGTTTAAAAATATGTTATTGTTTTACAATGAACATTTTATGAACACAGCACTTTGAGACCTTTCAATTGGTGTATAAAATTAGGTTACTCTTAATTAAGAATATATAAAAAAAAATACACTTTCCGAAAAAAGTGCAAATAAAATGCGACATTTTTTGTTAGAAAAGAAAACGACATAAGTTATGCAATCTATTTATTAATTATTGATATTAAACATTATTTATTATTGTTTTCAAGTTTCAAGTCGTGTTGATCATTTATCATCCCAAGTTTAATTTTATTCCTTTTGGGCACGTAAGTAAGATTTTGATATTATTTTCATTCATTTCTCTTTCTGTACCAGTTAAAGGATAGTCAGGACACTAACATTAGATCGTGACTTACTTAATTGATTATTTGTTATATATCCCAGTTATGTATCGTAATAATATAAACTAGCAGATTCCAGCCCTCGAAATTCGAGTGCAAATTCTAGGAAATTTAATTTTTCCATTAAATATAGACCCTATAGGTATGCTAATCAATTATAGCCAATTCACAAATCAACACAAAAAACAAACTCATTTTTATTATTACAAACACATTAACAAATTTAATAAACACACACATAGCATTGTATAATTTTATGTATTTGTTAGTAGCAACTTTAAATGCAATTTACTCAAAATAAAGGAAGAAATTTAAAAATCTGTAAATCTGCAAAACGGCTAAAAATAAATACCTGTCAAATAATATATGTTGTGTGAAAATCGGGATGAAATGGTAGAACAAAACATCGGTCACAAGAAATCGCCTAGCCTATTAATATTTAGATGTACGTTAAGAGAGTTAAGCTTTCTTTTATTCGAGCGCGGGGTTTGTTTAATTTTAATTTATCTTTTATAATTATTATCTATATATTCCTCAGATTTACTGAATTTTCATAGTTTATTTAGGAAATCTTCACTCCGATCAAGGTTAGTCAGGTCACTTACATATCCTTAAAATAGAAATATACAAAGCAAATTTCAGTAAAATATGTAATGAAAAGATGACTTTTAACATAACATTAGAAACTTTCTTATTCACGCAATACACTCTGATACAGTGCACCTGTGTCATAATTTTTTCCAGTTTTAGAAACGGTTGTTAAATTAAATTTTCGGAGTGGCATTCATAGCGCTCAGCAATTCGGGTTTTTATATACTTAATAGATTTGAAACAATATCCCCGAATATCTTCACACAATTTATCCATAATACTCACATAGTAATCATTGTAAAAAGCTAGGGCTGACGGCCGGAATTCATAATACGCCACACCACGATAATCAGGGATAACTTTGATTCGTCACTTGTTTCGGCAGAAAACATTGTTGTAGTGTGTTCTTTAAAGAAAATTATGTTTTTCGTACGAAACAAAGCTTAAGCGAGAGCCCAAAATACTTTTTTAAATGGTGTTGACTGATCCTTTCGATTTCCTTAACTCGTTGTTAATCAGTTGATGGTTTTCTGGTCCAATGTGCTACTTGTCTTCTGCAACATCCTTAACATTTCTGCAACAGAAATTTCATCCCGCAAACAAAATTAATGGAACTTCTTTGTTTAAGAAAATCAGCCATTGCTAATATCACTAAATTAACTTTTTTTGTTTACGAAAAGGATCGTCATTATTGAACCAATGAAGTTATCGAAATAAAATTTGGCACATATGCCAAGGACAGTATTATCAAGCCGAAAAAATTCCTGTAGATTGAAATATAATAAGTGATCATTGATAGGCTTATGGATTTTTGCTGTTGAGTTTAGTACATTTCGGTGCATTTTAACCCGCAATTCACAAAGTTGTACCGAAATTTCACGTACTTTTAACAGGCCATAAATCTCGCTTGAACTGAATTTAAAATAAAATTTTTAATAATTCTTTACTATCAAAGTAAATTTGTGAATATCGGTTGTTCTTCAATTTAAAAATCTGAAATATATATGCAATAAAAATCGGACATTAGCACGAGAAGTTATTGCCAAATATCTAATCGAAACTTTTGAAATATAGTACACCTTAACTATTCTTGGCGCATGCTTATGATAAAAACAGTTAAATTGAATATTTTAAAACCGACTTGACTTTTAGTTTATACTAATATCATGTGGACATTTACGGAGTCATTGTCTGCGGAGTAAGAAATTCTAAGTTAGATTGAAAGTATTAGGCTAAAGTAAAACGTCCCAAGAGTTTGGCGTTCTCAAACTTTTTTTTATGAACTTTTATAATATTATGTTTTTGTTATGTTGATGTTTGTTTGCTAAGTTTTTCAGCTATAACTCAAGATTCCTTGATGATTTCAAAGATTTCTCATTTCAAGAAATGACGCCAGTCATAAAAGGGAATGAAAAAGAGAAGTTTCATTATACTGGTCTGGTACATTTACCCTGAGATGGATTTTCTTACACACAGAATTGCTGTTGCACTGTGTATTGAAATCAATAACATCGGAGAGTAAATGTTTTTTTTTTTTTTTTAAACTACCAGTATTTTAATTGATTTTGGTAGAATCGCACTTTCAAAAATGTACAGATTAGAGAATCTAACGCCGCACAGTGGCGCCTTTCCCCAAATAGCGTGGCAAAAATCAAAAATTTGATAGAAGCATTCAGTAAAATCAATGAATGTATAGGATAGAGGATTTCTCACAGACTAAGAATCAACAAAAAACGGTTTGAAAATCGGATAAAAATGATGATAGAGCTCCACAAAGTTGGAATTTTTTAGCTTTTAGAAAAAGGCGCAAAATTTTTTGAAAAATATCCTCTTTCAAATCAGGTTGTAGGCAAACTAGTTAACCTATTATAATGCTTTTGGTGTCGTTTAAAATGGTCTTTAGTTTCTATAAAACAAAATGATGTCATTTGATCGCTTACTTTTTCTACAGGCTCAGTTTTTCAAATGTTACTATATTTTGGTGGTTTTTTATACTTTGATAGAATATAACTAAAAATTTTTAAATATGTTTACTTAGATATTACATAAAATGGTTTACTAATACAATATTCTAACTAGTTGAAGTGAACTTGGCTGCATATACTTGCCTGTCTGCACGTCCCAATCATAAAGTTGTAAAAACATCTTGACATACACTTGATAGGGGTACACGTGTTTGGTCATAACTCAGTGAAAAATTAATCGATTTTGAAGTTATATGGCTCATTTTAAAGGAAATAAAATACTAAATATTATTAAGTTTTTGCAGATTTTTATCTTATTTTTCACGATTTTTTTGTGCTTGAAAACAGAAATTTTAATTTTTTCATATTTTATTTTTGATTTTGCTACCTGAATTCAATATAATAAGAAATGTATACTCAAAAATAAAATATAATAATACAAAATTTGCACTTAAAAATTTAAAGCAAGGAGGACATTTCCAACATTTTGGCGGCCTTTTCAGGCCCACTAATTTCATAACGAAGACGTGTAAGATCTCGAAAGGACTTGGAAGAACATAATTATAGGTCCGATATGTTAAGTGTATTAGATATCCCTCCCAATGTTAATGACTATTTTAAAGAGAACTAACTAATAAAAAAAATTATACTAGTTTAAAAAAAATATACTAAATAACTTAATATCTATATCATTAATATATTAATATTAAAATTATTTCAAGGATGTGTATCTGTAATATTAATAAAAAATTTAATATTAGTTTAACATGTTACATTAGAGTGGTATTTTTTTTCTAGACTTTCGGTTTAGGAAATGTGTATTGTGAAATTATAAGTCTTTTGAGTTTTTAATTAACAAAATTTCAGTGTGAAATTTGGAATTTTGTGAACTTTTGGTGTTTTTTTTTATAAAAAAGCTGGGAAAATCGGTCCAAAAGTGGTCCGATTTCATTAAAATTTTACAGTGTTTTTTTTTTACTATTTTTGTAAATTTTTAAATATATACAGAAATTAGCAAATTTGTCATCTTTTGTGGCATTTTAACCAAATTTGGAAGAAAATTTGTACGGGGACTAGGTCCATACGTGGACCGATTTCAAAGATTTTTTATAAATCTCGTCACTGACCTAATAAACCTTAATAATTCAAATTTCATTGCAATAAAATAGCATTTGCTACATTCAGTGGCATTAAAACCAATTTTGAAGGAAAATTTGTATGGGTACTAGGTCCAAACATCGGCCGATGCAAACAAATTTAGGTAGGGTTCGTAATTGGGTCAAAACATTTTAAGTTCCAAATTTCAGCACATTATCTTTATATTTGCAACATGTAATGTTAGCACCAAAATAATATTGAACTTTGATAGGATATACTGAAGCCCCCTGTGGACTTAACTCGATTTATTCAAAACATAAATCTAGATGAAGTAATGCAAATGTTTTAGTGGTGATATCAATTATTTTTAAATTATTATTCTTAAGTTAAAATGACGCATTGCTAGAATATCTCTTGTTTATCTTCGAATTTCAAAAGGCACATTAACATTAACTAAAAGGACATGTATTTATTTAATAATATTTTTTAACAAAACTAAATTTTTTAAATAATTTTTTTTCAGTATTTTTTAACGAATACTCGGATACCCAGGTAGTTAAGCTGTGATTTGTTCGACTAACCGGCAATACTTAAAACCGATTGATTCTCTAGTACAAATATCGGAAAAAATTTTTTTTTAAAAGAATTTTTGAGAGCAATGCTGATATAATGCTTGAATTTGATGACGTCCAAAATTTGGTTAATTTTTCCTTGCAGCGGTATTATTCTGGAATATCTTACCCTCAATTGTAGAACTTTAAACTGTGGTTGAGAAGCCGTTGGCAATCTCTCTGAGAGTTGTACAAGAAATATGTGTACTCTTATATATATTTGGATTTCCATTTATGAACGTTAGTTAAAAAAAAACGCTAATTGGTCACATGAAATGGATGGAAAAATCTTTGCGTTTAACTTCAGGGGGTTAAGTTTTTTTTTTTTATTTGTGAATACATCTTTTGTAACATGAATTTCTCGAAGCGTACAGTAAGTGGCATTTTATGTAAAACATTAAGAAAATAAACTTTTTTTTCTGGCTCACACTCTCTTTCTCTCAATTCAATATTGTATCGCAGATAAGTTTTTGTGTTGTTGATGTTGTTGTTGTTGTTATCATTTCTCTATCGTTGATGTCTTGTTCAGTTAAGTTTATCATAAAACTAAATGAAATATTTATGTGTAAATTTTGCATTCACTCTTCATGCGATATTTGTTTCTTCTTTATTCTAAAGCTTTAGATGGGGGAAGCTTTTTTTGTTTAATTATTGTAAGAATTCGATAGGGATATTCACTACAATATAGCAAGTATGATAGCAAGTGCAAAATGTATTCTCCTACCCCAAAATTAACTGTATAAAGTTAAGTGCTTACTACTACTATAATGTAACTGCTTTCTATTAAAATGTTAGTGATACCGATTGTAACTGTAGTTTCATTTTATATTATTTTTAATTTACTCTTATACCGTTTTGTTGTTTTTTTTTTTTTTTTTTTTGTTTGCGTTAATTGTATTTTTAATAATGATGTCCATGTCGACAACTATGTTTCGAAGTTCATTAAACACTTTGCGCCAAATTGAATTTAATGTTTGAGTCTTAAATAGAATTGCTATTTCTGTGTAGCGCTTTGGGCAAAAAATGACAGCAGTAGAATAATGGGCTAGATGGCGGTCGGCGTTGGTAAGCTATGGACTAAAATTAGTATTTTATGTAAATTGCATAATTAAGCATAAAAACATTGTAGTGATTTCTGTTTTGCTGCATTTTCTAAGGAAGGAAAAAGCTTAAACGGTTGCAGGCAGGATGCTTCTTTTAATTTTGTAAACACAATTTACATAAAACAATATCGTCAACAAAGCAATTATATTTTATTTTTGGTTGTTTGTTTTTAAATAAATAAACATGCTATAATATCTTTTTAATGCTTCATTAAATTTTCCACATTTAACTACTCACTCTATGAAAAACTTGAAATCGCAAATTACCAATATCCTGTTACATATTAAATGGTAAATAAAATTGTTTGATTGCTTTCAGAACTGTCAAAGAATAAATTAATTGTATTAAAAAAAAAATTATTTAAAATGTGATGTTTAAGTTAAATTGAATTTGTTAACGATTTGGCTTTAGCTTAAAGCAAAAGAAGCGGTTGCTTACTGGATATCCTCAATTATATATAGGTGTAGAAACGTAAAGAATATCATAGGGACGATTAGTATAACTGCTTACTCCACCACGTCTTTAGAACTAAAAATTTAAGGAGATAGTTTTTAACTCAAATTTGACAAAGGAAAATCTATTAACGACACAAATCAAAATTTTTGATAAAAATGAGTTACAAGAGCAGAATCATATAATATTAATGTTTAAAATTTATATTGGGTAAAGCAAGATACTCATTCTGCTGCACTCTGACCAGCTGGATCTTTGTATATACTCTGATGGTACAAATTTTAGGAACATTAAGATACATTTCTAGACTGATTATGCGATAACCAATATCATGCGTTTAGAGAATGTCTAATTAATTGGGTATAGAAAATATGCAAAAACCAAATCTGAGTGGAATTTTTTGTCTGCAGATCTGAAAAGGTTGCAAAATGGACCGATCTCAACCATATTTGGTAAAGTTAATAATCTGTGCTATATTTTTATTTTTGATAGGTTTAAGTGAAGATCGGGAAGCAAATTTATATGACTAAGAATTATCCTAGAGGGATTATTTTTGGACTACTGATTAATGGATGTAATAAACATACCCAAACTCAATTTAACCGAGATCAATATGATAATTTGGATATTATGGCAATTTAAGTGAATCTCATAGGGGTCATTTGTATGGGTACTAGGTCTGAACCTGAACCTGAACCTTATGGACGATAGAAGCTTATATACTAAATTTCATTAAAATATATATCATATTTGCGACCTGCAGTTTGATTACAAGGTTTACATGGACACACAGCCGGACAGTGATACTGAGCCGATCGGTATAACAGAAGACGTGTCTAGGTCAAATATTTTTGGTAGTGAACGACTTTTTTATGGAGCTACTGAATTTATGAATTTATTTTTTTGAGATCCACCTGATTGGCCAATTAAATCAACAAGCCAGAAAATGATCGAATTCAAAATTTGATTCCGAGTGATTTAAAAATGTGTGCTATCGGTATCTCAACATTTTAAAAATTATTTGTACATGATTAGGTTGTCCACAAGGTAGGTTTCTTGATTGTTGGCAGTTGATTATAAGATTCTGAGCGAATCTGTCTCAAAGAGAGCGAATGCGAGAGTACCAGCCAAGATCTATATTAGGTGGAAGTTGGCGCCAGAAGTTAATAGCATTGAAGAAAAAGTGTTTTTTCGTTATATCTTGTGTAAGATATAAGTGTATTTATTTGGTTTCCTCTGTCAGACCTTGAAAAGATTATTCTATTATACAGGTATTCAGGCTGTTTTGTGTAAATCACTTTATGAAAATACAGTAGCATTCGAAATTTGAACAGGTTATCGAATGATGTATTACATATTTGTCTAGAGTACGATTCTACTTCGCCTACTTCGACCAAACAAATATCAATATGTAAAATTATAAAGATGTAAATAAAATTGAATTGAATTGAATTGAATTAAAAAATAGAATGAATGCTTCTTTCGACACTTGAAATACATGCTCATTCCAACGAACATCACATTGAATTCTCATGCCTAGAACATCAAGAGTAGGATTCCTCAATACCTATACCACCCATATATACAGATGAAATTGTTGATTCCATGGCTGAATGGGAATGCTTTCTCAAAATCGAAGAATATCAAGTAGAGTGACGTACAATTTTTGCATTCTGACAGGTCTCCTTTTTTCGGTATATTAATAATAAATCTTTCCTTTAAGTCATCGCACAGTGAGTTTGTTGACCGTAGATTTTTTATAACGTGGTAAAAAAAAACTTAGCGCTTATTTCGGGTGATGCTTTTAATAGTTCAGAAGATAAATTATCCGGTGTAGGAGCTTTGTTGTTTTTCAGGGACACTATGGCATCCATAATTTCGGAAGTTTCTGTGCAGTCTGTGGATATATCGTCCCTAGGACTATGTTGAATACAATCACATAGGTTGTGGCCAGTGTTCGACGTGTTCGCTAACATCGAGGAGTAGTGCTCCACCCATACAGCCGTCTGATCTCTTTTGGATGTGACTAAGTCCCCATTGCTAGTTTTAAGTGGTCTGTTAGCAATACTGTATAAATATTTTGTTTTTGGGTTGCGGCTGCTGTTTCGGCTTCCTTGGCCAAATCATCAATACATTTATGCTTATCTGGGTGGGCACTTTTTTGACATTTTTGACTAGCGTGTAAAATATATTAGGTGCAGATTTGCTTTTTCATTGCGAGTAGTGCTGTCAGACAATTTTTTCCGAAAAATCGTCAAAATTTAGAAGAAAAAAATCATCAAAATCGTCAAGATTTTTAAAAAATCAAACTTTTAGTTCAAAAAAAAAAAAAAAAATGATAAAATTTTTTCTTATTGATAAAAAAACGAACTTTTGTACAATACAAAATAGTCTTCAATAAAATGCTTTAAAGCAGTAAAAAATAAAAATTAATTATACTTTATCTTTTAAAAAATTAAAAAAATTTAAAAAATTAATACACATATCAATTGAAATGTGTTCTCTTATGAGTAATGATTTTTTAAATAATCTTTTGAAAATAAAAGCCTTTCAAGGGTTTTTTCCAATGAATTTATAACTTTAGTTTTATTAAGGTTTATTTGGCTAAAAATTCGTTAAACATTAGCTGATGAATTCGGTGAAGTTATTAAGTTATTGAAAAACATAAATTTGGAAGAGCAGGCTTATTATTTGATCAATTAATTGACTTTAAATTTTTCCAAAATATCTTTATATCTTACGAACTTTCTTTAAATTTTATAAATCTTAGTTCTCTGATTTAATTTTCTATTATTTCATATTTGGCCTTTGAAACCAAATTAGACAAATTTTTTAACAAAGGAAGTATCTCTGAATCCGTAGTTCAAATTACAAGTTTTTTATATATGGTTGCTATAAATTTGTCTCTTTTTTTCTACAGAATTTGATATTATAGTCTATTTTATTTAACTTTTTATTACGACTGACATATTTTAAATAAAGATTTTTGCAAGATTTAAGTTTTTAAATTATTGTAAAATTTAGTGCTCCCAAAAAATTGTCAAAACATAAAGAGTTCCGTACAAAAAAATCCTCAATCGTTACATCGGACACCACTGATTATGAGACCTATCGGTGTTCAATAAGCACTTTGAGATTCTTCTTTCGGATATGAGGTTCCAAGTATTGTCAGAGATCCATTGTTTTCTCTTATTTTCTTTATAGCCAATATGTTTGTCGACTGCATTATTGAAACAGGTTCTAATAGTATTCCATTTACTTGGAATCGTTTGAAGGGAGGTGTTGAGAGAACCTATGTAGTTGTTTTTGATTGTTGGGTGCTTCAATTTATCGAAGTTCTACTTTCTTATATATACTCCTCTGATGGCTGCTACTTTTGAACGAATTTTGCCAATTAAAAGGTGTTGGTAACTGCCGCAGTGGGCACCACGCTTGTTGCGGATATCTAGCAATGACCCTCCATTTTGGGCTAATGGCAGCATGGACGATTTAATTTTCGGTTATGTTATCGGGGGAGATCCAGGTCACCTTGTGCACCTTTTTGTGAGGGAATAACGTTCCGCCAATGACCGAGATGTTATTCATGCATGTTTCCAGGAAGGGCTTGCTATTTTCGGTCATTCTACCAAGACTGTGTCGCCCCGTTGCCTCCTCAAGGCCAGTATTCACAGTTATCCTAGTTAATAGGCCGCATAAATCCTCTTCTGTAGCATCGGTTGGTATATAGCAGTCCACACAAGTTACTTTACTGGCTCGGGTTCGAAAACGGGTAGTGATAATCCTGTCGGAGTGTGGTTTCCATTCGATCAGAGCATGTTTTGCCTCACTTGATAAGAGAATGCCTACCCCGCTCATTTTTCGTTGATCTGATAGTCTGCTATGCGATGTAGTGAACCCCCCAGATTCAAGCCATCTGGTTTCGCAGCCGATTATATTTTTTAAATTCTTTACTACTTGTGCAAGACGAGCGGTATCGAAAAGCATACGGACATTCCAGGTTCCAAATCGTGTCCATTTTTTCAAGCTGAAAGTCTTCATCGTTTTAATCTGTTGGTTATTACTTTCATTTGTTGGACATGGATTTAATCACAGAATCCACGAAGCAGTCATGATTCACTAAATATTCATGCTTATGTACCTCTTTGCTTGAGACGTTAACATGTACTGTAACCAGTCAGGCTACATGACTAAGCGTCTTCTCACTCTAGCTATCGGCGGAACCTGAAAAGCCATCGCCAACAGATATCAACAGTTAAATACTTATATAAAGTGTTACAGGCTCAGTCGTATTAAGAACAATTTTTAATAAAAATTATTGACACGGGTATTATTTGCACACATGAGTCAACCAAATATTACCATTTTATAGATGATTATCTTAGTCTTTAGGTTATTAACACGCTGAGTACCAAAAGCAACTCAATATTTATTTATTTTTTACGTAAACTATCAGTCTAAGGATCACTTTAATTAACTCAAAATGATAAAAACTTATCGTCAAAATTCTTTGAAATAGAAAAAAAAATAATAATTTTGTGTTATTTTTCAATGTTTCTCCGAAATTATAGTTGAGCCAATTTGGTTTCAACTTTAAAGGCCATTGCAATGCAATATGTCCATACTATTGACTGTTTTATGAGTTATTGTGGTTTGATCTTGGGAAATACTGACATTTCATTTTTACTATCATTAAAGTACTCCTTAAACGATGGTTAATTTTTTCAGTAGTCTGATACTCTTCGGAAATTATTTATTTGTTTTTGTGAATAAAAGCACCATCAAATAAAACTAAAAAAATATACCTTCACAAATCTGAAAAAAAATCTCAGAAAACTTTTGGGCCATAAATATAAATAGCCTGCTTTAAGAGTTGCAAAGATATAAAAAAAGACTTTTTGGGAAACACTCTAACATATATACATATATTTATGTCCTCAATATTCTGTGCTATCCCAAAGCTTAAAATAAATCATATATATTCGTCATATATATTCGTCATATATATTCGTATGGTAGTTACACGGTGGCTCGTTTTGCCCAAATTTTTATGGAAATGGAATTATTTCAATTTAAAATTTTTGGGGGAATAAGTTCAATTTTTTTTTTTTTTGGGAATTTGTTCATTGGGGACTAAGTACTCAATGCCATTGGATAGGCTCTCGTTCTGTCTAATGCGTGAAATCTTGCAAGTATTTTTGTATCTAAGTTTTTTATAGTCTTTATTTCTGCACTCTTTTGCTTCTTTTGACAGCTCTCTAATTGGTAAGCACTAATATTCAATTATTATTTGGGTTTAAAGTTTGCCATCATATGTATTCCATGTATTTCCAGCGTTTGTCTACTTTCATTCCAAGTTTATTAAAAAATTCTTATTCATGTTTTTTTTTTCTTATATTCTTTTTTTCCTTTGGTAGCGTATTCTCGTCGAAAGTTTCATCTTTCCGTGAAATTGTATATGCTAGCTTTACAATGAACTGGAAAAATTCTTCAGACAACCGTTGTGTACATATTAAGGCGGTAGCGTTCAGAATTTCCAGTTTTCTTGTATACGGTGCACTGTTCTCTGTTTGGCCGGTATATGTATCAGGACTTGCAATTTCTTTAATTATTGTGAATTCATCTAAGCAAGCTGAATTTTTGCTCACAGAATTTTCTTTTGTCGCATTTTTTCTTCATAAAGATATATAATGAATTAAGTTTAGTTTTCAGATGCTCGCTTTATTAAATGTAAATAATGGCTGTTACGGAGAGAAATTAAACAAGATGCATTCTTGTGATTACAGTTTGCAAGAGCCACAATTTTAAGTGTTAGGGCACTGCTACACGTTCAATATATATTGACCGCAATACAGTAACGCGATTTTTATTGAACGTGTAGCATGCAGTATTGATGGATAGCGATCCATATCTCAAAACGGCTTAATGTTCTGGTACTCGTCGTCTAAAGCTTATTCTGAAAAAGCAAAATATGCGGCTGCATACCAAAAATTACTAGAACTTTTTAAGAAAATCAAGCCCATTGCTACCGTCGACGATGTTCGAAAGAAAATAAAGTCGCTGTGGTCAAATTATGGAAAGGAGTTAAAACGCACTGACGCATTTGATTTATGTACGATTCAAGCTGTGCAATTCCTAAAAAAACCGAGAAGTACGTTTTTCTTTACAACAATAAATATCAGCTCATTTTTAAATCATTAATATATATATGTCAATGCGTGAAGGAAAAATTTTTTCGTCACTTTCTAAGCATAATGCGGGCACGGAGGAGTACGAAAATTGACATAGTTATAGTTTATAAGGAGGAGAAGTGCAGAATTTTAAAATTTATGTATAATATGTGTTAAAATTATGTTAAATTAAATAAAATAAAATATAAATGATAAATAATTTTAAAGGGGTCTAAAGATATGCTAATCAATTTTAGCACATTCACAATTCATCGAATTTAATTTAATTGTATATCACACGCCCTGTGTTCAATTGTGAATTGGTTAAAATTGATTAGCATACATACCTTTATGCTCTTATAAAATTATTTATTATCACAATTTTATATATATATATATATATAGATTACAGAAACATTGAAT
The DNA here is from genome assembly GCA_963682025.1 of Cordilura impudica. Taxonomy (NCBI): domain Eukaryota; kingdom Metazoa; phylum Arthropoda; class Insecta; order Diptera; family Scathophagidae; genus Cordilura; species Cordilura impudica. Next base: position 140,200,063 of record OY821521.1, read on the forward strand.
TACAAGTGCTGGGTTATGCTAGTACATATTTATTTTCTTTATTATAATATTTTCAACAGTTATTTGAAGTTGTTTGAAGCAGAACTGGGCACACTGAACAGAAGTTCTATAGAAATAAACAAGTATTCAAACTCAACATTACTCGTATCATCACCGGAGCCAAATGATGCACATCCAAAAAGATATTTCATTAAAGTCACTAAAGTTTTAATAGTCCATATAAACATGTGTTCTACTATTGAAAAAATTAAAAATTATTAAAAAAGTAACGCTTTTATTACTTTAATATTTTAAGGATGTACATTAACGCTAAACAGGCTTTCTTTTGATTTTCGCGCTACATTTTTAATAAACGACCAGCACGGCACACACAAATTCAAATGGATCGTTATCCAAATATCACATATTGAAGTTTTTTTTTTTACTAAATGCCTAGACGTTTTTAAACTTTTCAAATCTTGACCAAATTATCATTAATATAAAAGTTATGGCACTTTAAACAAAAAAAGTCATACACACCCCTTATGCTACATATTTTGGTTTTAATAACAAAGTTGTGACAGTTTTTTCTTCCTGCAAGAAAACGGACAGGACCGGGCAACCAAATTTATTTAAATTGGAGCAAGCAAAATGTGTTTATAATGTTTACATAAACTTCGTGTATTAGTATTATCTTTGTTCTACTCTCTTTAATTTCCAAAACCGATTCAAATATAGCTTGTCTAATATCTGCGGTTTTCTGGAATAACTGCGTATGTCCATTTCTGTCAGTTTTGAGTTAACGATGCCAAAAATATTAATTTGTAACGCTCTTTACATGTGTTCAATTTTTAAAAAAAAAATATTGATCATTTCTGAGTGTTTTCTTTAAATAACGACGTAACTTAAATGTTTATTAAATTAATTTGCAGCACTAACGACGTAAGTATGTCAACTTACGTTTGATCGCTGACAAATTATTTTCTCAGAAAACGACACATAGCGACATCCGTTGTTATTAATGAAAAAAAAAAAATGCAAAATAATTTTGGATTATTTTTCAGTTTATAACCACTTATAAAAACTTTTGTGTTTATTTCTATTATTTTTTGTCAATATTATTCTTGATACGTTGTTATATTCTCATCCTAAGTGCCGTTAACTATTTGTTGACGAACAAAAAAATCCATTTTTCAAGCAACAACAACTTCTGTCTACATCAAAGAAAACGACGTTTGTCGACATAAGTTGTTTTATCTGCACACACTTTAAGTGTAATTTACATATTGTTTTTTCGTCCTTCTATTCCTCTGAAGATTTTTGACTCAAAATTTTATATAAAGTATATATTGCCCATATCTATTGGACTGTTAAATAAAAGGCTCTAAAATCTTTATATCGATCAAATAATTTCAAAAATAACGTTTTTTGGCTCCCCTGAACACTTTGATTTTATGATATACGCGGTTATTCTAGAAAACCACAGTTATACAAAAAAGGTAAGAATTTGTTTTAATTAGGTTAAAAAACAAAACACTTTTTAAATCAAAAAATAATAATCAGTTCTAAATTTTATATAACATTTTTTAAAGTCTGAAGTTTTTGTCGAATTACCCAATTCAACTTTCATCGGATTTAAGAACGATAAAACAAAATGTTATGGTCGAATTTTATCAAAATCACCCACTGTCCGACATGGCATCCCGCGGAGTATATGGTGTCATTCAAAAGTTCGACATGTTGCTAAATGTCTGAAAGTCATACTCTGAGTCAACTAAAGCTATTGTCTAAAATTCCATCACACGGATTTTTTTATGCATCCTGAAACACGCAGATAGAGAGACAGTCATAATATGAGACGTACATACATACGTCAATTTTTGATAGTAACAAAAGTCTTCTAAAATAACTTTAAATTCATATTCTTTAAAGTTAATGAAATTTATTCATTTCTAATTAGTTTAAAAACTTCTCTGTTTAGCTAAGTGCAAATGGAATATGTAAAATAATTCATAAGTAATCTACTTGAGTTTCTTTGTTTATAATTGTTAAATTTATCCTTTGATACGCACTGTTTCAATTTTTTACCATGAGTTATCAAGTAATAAACAAAAAAAGAGTTCACTAAACAAATAAAAATTTATTGTTAGAACAGTATACCCTGTATTGTTAGTTGTAATTTTTTTAAAATTTTTTTACAAACACAGCACTGCTCGACAATTAATTTAATTACCACCAAAAGTTTCATACCAAAGAAAAATATATCTTCGAACTCACACATACACAAACATTTTCGAAATAATGACACAGTGCTTAAGTTTTATAGTTTCTTTCACACATCTTGGTCGTATAATTTAAGCAATTATCTAATTGAGATTTTTTATATTTGCAAATAAAGAAAAAACAATAACCTTTCTACTCTCAGAAACTTTTTACAGTTCCTGCATCGAATTAAGGTGCAATCCTAAATATGTTAGTTTTAAAGCTTATGATCACCATGTTCCCAATTGAGGTCACCAATAAACAAAACTAACATAAAACTAATTTACGAAATAATTAGAACAACTAAGAATATGAGAGTCAGTCTAGACCGACTATTATATGCCTTATACCACGCGTTTATAGAAGGGGTCGTAGTTCATCTAATTGCATATAGAAAATAACATAAACTCAATTTGAGTGACATTATTACAAATTTATTGCTGATCCCAATTTTATATAAGGAGGTTTAAAAATGGACAAATTTTAGTTCTAAATATTTTCCGCTGAAGTAATTGAACTTTGAATATTTTCCGCTGTAGAAGTTTAAATCTAAATAAATCGGTCAGGACAGTGCGGCAATGCACAGCGGGAAAAACAAGGTTTTTCCAATTTTTATACTGAAAACGGCATTTGCGGCAGCAAAATACGTTACTATACCAAACCAGTCAGACCGATCGGAGGTATGCGCTTTTCGAAAGAATACTGGATGTGGGCGATCTTACAGGTTCTTAGAGAGATTTGAAAAAAAAAAAAATGAATTCATGAAAAAAGAGCAAACAGTGATGAAATACACTACATGCAGTTATGGAATTGCCAAATGATGAACAGTATAAACGAATAAAGATGAGTGCGAGAAAAGAGAAATGAATACACAATCACAAAAAATTAAATAATGCCTCCAGTAAATGTTATTACACTTGTATGAAAAACGCTATTCTTCACAAATATTCTTGGCAGACTCGGCAACAGTCTAGTAATCTGAACTAATACTAGAATCGTTCAAAAAATATATTGGTAGATTTATAAAAAAAGGACTGAAAGATAAGATTAACTAATTAGTTTGATTAATTCTGTGAAAAAAATTGCAAATAACGGTACGAAAGCCTATTTATTGGTTTAAGAGCTAAACTTTGGGTATGTTCGCTGTCTCATAGTGAATTCTTATTGCAATTTGGCTTAATAATACTTTTTTTTTTAACCGTTATTAGATTTTAAGTTACAAACAAAATAATATTTACAATTTTTTTTCTTTCATACTTGTTTATATTGAACCAGAAAGTGCTACTCATTTGAAAAATATACTCTATGCTGAAGAATATATATTTTCATATGCTTAAAAAATCTCAAGCATAATTCTTGGAAGATTCCTCTTAATTTTAAAAAAATTAAAAATTTTTTTCTATTGTGGTGGTTAAAAGATTTTTCACAAACGAAATTTTTTGAGTGTATGTACATTAGGGTGGCCCAAAATACAAAAGCATCGACTATTTGCGCTCCACAACGCTGATCGTATGCGAATTGTGCTTAAAAATGTTCAGTCCAACTTTGAGCAAAATCGGTCAATATTTAGAGGTTGCGATAGTTTAATGATTTTTCGGGGTTAGATAGAAATGTAACATACAATGATTTTTTATGGTGATATTCACTGTTTATTTAAAAATAAAAATATTTAATAAAACAAATTAACAAAGAATTTATACAACTGTACATTAAGTACAAATTTATTATTTTATTATTTTTTAAAATTATCGATAGCCATTTTTGCAATATTAGCTTTAGAATCCCCAGAAAATTTTTTTCTATGGTGATCGACTAATCGAAGAAAATATTGCTTTTGCTCCTAATTTATTTAATTGAGCTGTTAAATTGGGTCACCAAAGCAACACCTCGTTCTGCACAGTCATTTACAACTTTTAAAAGTCTAGCATTTTCTTTCATCGAAATAAAAATGGCGTCGTCTTTCCACTCTGTACGATCCTTTGAAAGAAATGACTGTGCCTTTCTTGTCCATCATCTCTTAGTAAATTAAAAAACATTGTTGACCTTTTGGTAACATACGACTCAAGTGGATTTCTATGGTTAAATACCGTTCCGTCCAGTCTCTTTAAGGCTTTAGCTTTAGGTGGTAGCTGGAGATTTTTCACCATTGTTTTTTTAGTTTCATATGTAACTCTGGAATCGAAAAAGCAGGCCCGATTAAATATTCGGAAAAGTACCATAAATGTCCATGAAATGCTTTTACAGCAGCTTTAACAATTTTTTCATTGGGATAGTTTTCGAGTTGTTTAAGGAGGTTTTGATCATTAAGAGGAGCATTTATTGCTAAAGGAGCTTCATTCCAGTATCGTCTTACAAACAAACAAACTTATTTCCGTAACTGCTTTCTTTTCATCGTCTGTGAGATCAAATTGATTTTGAAACGTAAATATTTTTTATGCAATAGATCGCCTTCGTCATCCAACGAGCAAGATGGCACGCGCCTTGTTCATAAAATTTAACTTTCATTGTTCCTGCTTTATTTGCACCAGCAAGAGAATTTAGACAAAGTGTTCAAAGGAGATCACGGTAATCGTCCCTTGTCTGTTGACTTTTGATCGGTATAATACTCATACATTTGCTGTTATAATTGAAGCAAGTCACTTGATTCAAAAGATTTTTAAATCTTTTAAATAGTTGAACTTCGGGTCCTCCGCTTGGGCCAAGATACTCTTTAAAACATTAGAAAGCATGACCTCAAACATATGATGGCGACAAGCAATCCATATTAGGTCTTTATTTAATCCTTTTTCAATTAAAGTACATGCACCTAACTTTAGTGTCAAAGCATAGTCTTCGAATTTGGTTTTTTATTGACCAATCGGTACAGAACCCCAAACAAGCGTTAGCATGTTCTACACCGGTTCCTTTTGTGATTTTCGGAACTGCTAAAATTTTTCTTTTCCATTGCCACTGATGAGTATAGCAACTCTATCGACTGTTTTGTTTTCATCAGAAATATCGGGGAATAATTTGCTGTCCCAGTGCAATACGACTGGATATTGTAAAGAGAATGAGTCCTTATCAGCTTCTGATATCTTTTTTCAGATATCGTTTCTTTTTCGTTGTATTGTGGTACGTGATAAGGCAATTTCGGATACAGGTATATCTAACGCCTGAACTGCAGCTCCAACAACATATATGGTATTCCGATCAGAAAGATTTGTTTGAAAGTTTCGTTTGTAAAAACAGATTTCATTTTTATTGGTTTAGTTGTATTTTTTTTCGCGAAATTTTACTTCTTCGTGCAATGAATCTGACTCACTGTTGAAAATTTCAACATAATCTTTCAGCGTAGATAATCTAGCCACTTCTTCAATAGCTCTGTGACTTTCAATGTTATGCAATTTTCTTGCCTCAAATTCCACTTCTTATATATAAGGGATCAGTATAAAAGAGATATTATATAAAGGGATCAATATATTTGAATTTTAACGAATGTAAATCTAGTAGAGATCAAAGAAAAGTGTGAAAAAGTATCTCCAATACATAAGCAAGTACAATAATGATAAGCCAGTAGTAAATGCATGTAATAAAAGATGTGAAACATAAAAGTCGCCATTCATCGCGACATCTAAATATTGTCCCATTGAGCCAGTTTTTGGTATACACATATAATTTAGTAAAAGAAACAAAATCAAGCTTGTGGAGAAAGTATTGGACTATACTTTTACTTTTCCATACAAGCGTGGGCCACCCTAATGTACATACATTATAAAAATAATGCAAATGTTTGAAAAATATTAGTGAAATAATTGATGAAAATCGACATCGTTAGTAAATAGTAAATAATAAATAATAATAATAATAATAACACTTTAGTTAATTTTTCTCCGAATATGTTTCCAAAATATTCCTTATATGTACGTAAACAAATATATTGCAGATGTAAGAGCAGATCCTAGTCAACAATATTTCAAACAACATTTTCTGGTATAATAATGCAGAGTATTAAAACTAGAAAAATCCACTCGAAAAACCATAAAGACAAGCAAGAATTTATGGAAATTATTGCAAATATGAACTTTTTAAAGTGGAAAAACTTTTTTATTGCTCTGACAGAGGAGTTCATTTGTATATTAAAGAAATTTCTTTGTGTGTATGTGTGAGTGTGTGTGTGTATGTACAAATGTAAAATAATGTTAATATAATGATAATGTGTATTCATTCCGTTCATAAATGTAGTTTACTAGTATGTAATATAATATGGTCACATAATTTACCACATGCTATGTTACAATTTTGTCGCATAATTTTCTTTCAATTTAGTTATTTAGCGCTATAAAAATGAGAAAAGAACTTATTGTTTACTATAGTATGCGTCATTGAAATTGCATTATGGCGTCCCAAAGGCGACAGGATATGGCTGTAACAACAAGAGAGAAGGCAAATTGAACAAAATAATAAAAAAAAGAAAATGTTTTAGAGTAACAACACCCCACTGTAAAGTAACTATGTTTCTAATGGAAAAATATTAACTTTGTTATAGATTTCAGTAAAGGAAGTGTACCTTTATCAGGTTAATCGATTTAATATCAGTAATGGCAACAGGTCTCTAATTTTACCTACTCCCACGTCTTAAATAAAATCAAAAACTGATCTTCTAAGAATACAAAATAAATTTGTTTAAAGTAAAATATAATATGTTGCTCTGTCCGTTTGAAACAAACCTATGTGTTCGTCTAAAATATATTTTTATTTACTTTTAATACCTTTAAGCTCGAACACGAACTGGCAAAAGCTGCCTATCTCACACAATAAATAAGGATTAGTGGTTTTCTTTTACTTCTTTTATTGCACGAATATTTTTCAAAATTTTAAAGTTTTTCTTAAGTGAAAATATTGGAAAAACTACAAAATTATTAACATGAAAACTCCTAAATAGCAAATGTTTGTTAAAGTACCTAACTACTGGACTTATTCAACGAATTCTAAGCCGTTACCATAAAGTACATTGTTACAAAATTTTGTTCAGTAAGGTACCCACCATCAGTCACAAATTTGAAATAAGAAAACATTTTGATCATTAGGAGGCAACACTTTAAAAATGAATAGGAAAGCCTAATATTACTCACATATTCAACTTATGCCGTTTTCTTTTCTGACAAAAAATGTCGCATTTTGTTTGCACTTTTTTCGAAAAGTGTTTTTTTTTTTAAATATATTCTATATTAAAAGCAATCTTATATAAAGCAATATTATATATCAGTCGAAAAGTCTCAAAGAGCTATGTTTATAAAATGCAAAACAAATGATTATTATCCTCTTTGAAGTCTGAAAATAGAAAGGAAAAATGGGAAAATATTCTCACACTACGACCTGAAAGAAGTCAATGGCTGCAATTTTTGCGATTTATGAGGGCTTGACTTTGAGACCTTTCGATTGATGTATAAGATAAGGTTGCTCTTAATTCAGAATATATAAAAAAATACACTTTTCGAAAAAAGTACAAATAAAGTGCTACATTTTTTTGTCAGAAGAGAAAACGGCATTAGCAAGAATATGTGTATTGAAAAATTGGGGAAAAAAAATTAAAATTTGAATTAAAAAACAAACGAGTAGCACCATGTCCTCTGAAAGCAACGAACTTCTAGATATAGCAACTTATTGAACATTTACGCAGAGTTGCAAACCATTTGATTGACTATCGCTCTAAGAATATAGAAGTGGCATATAGTCATACACCTACACCTTGATCTCTGAGTCGTGAAACGATTGTTGTCATTGTTAAACCATTAATAAAAAAATTCCTTTTCGCAAAGTTTACTTTTTTTGTGTTTAAATCTCTTTTGTGTAAATAGTATTCAAGAGAACTCACAACCACTGAATAACGGTAAAAAAAAGTTAGAAGAAATGTGTTAATATATATTTTAAGCATCTTAAGCCAGATCTCACAATCGATACAGCTAGGTCTGAAAGAGTTAACTAAACTCACCTCTTATTATTCTGATCTATTCCTGACTCGATGTCCGCCCATCTGTGTTTGTATTTACTTATTTTGATCTTATAATCTATAATATTTAGAGGCAATGCGGTTTCTTGTGACCAATATAAAAATTTTAGTTACCGACCGATTTTACCCAAAAAACCTCATTTTTAAGGAATTTCTTTTTTGCTGTTCACCAGATTTACAGATTTGCACCGTCTAGAACATTTTTTTTTTTTTGGAGTAACGATAATTTAGAGTTGCTACTTACACATTCATAAAACACATACTCTGGGTGTGTTTATTGTAAACATCAAAAGCCCTGTGTTGAATTGTGAATTTATTTATAATGAGTTTTACTTAAAAATTCACAATTTAATGAATTTTATTAAAATATAATAATATTTTTTATTGAAGAAAAAAAATTCGTAGAATTTGCACTCGAATTTCGAGGGCTGGGCTTTGCTAGGTTATATAAATATTAATTAAAATTGTATTTATACCATATGTAACTACATAATCTACTGGTCGCAATTGTAAATATATTTGGATAAAATCCCAGTTTGTTCGCTTTAAGTAATTGAAATTTGTGCATTCTTAGATCAGGTCCCCATACAATTGCAATTATAGTAATACCACAAAAGTAATTCTAAAGATTCGTAAGGTGATATTAAAATCGCAATTCGTTAAGAGCTAAATACAATTTTCGAATTCTAATATTAAGCCTTGTTTAACAGCATTATTCAAGCTTATGCAAAGTTTTTTTGTTTCTCACTTTAAATATCTTTTGAAGTTCTTCATACGATTTGTTTAACTATAGAACTGTAGAAATCTAACCATATTTATTTTTAATTTTTCTAGCGTATGCATCTGGAGTAGTATATCACTATCAAATGTGGTCAGAAAATTAGTTGAATACAGCATTTCTTATATAAGTTTAATAATATGCTGCTGTTCACAAATAGTTTTGTAAATCGCTCAGAACTACAAACTCCTTTGGAAAATTCTTCCACATTTAGTCAGCCGTATAATATTATTTTCCCTGAAGTTATTATTTACCTTCACATATGATTCATGATCCGTTATGGGAGACCCTTTAGAATTATTTAGCTTTTCTTGTAAGCATTTACTCGCTCTCTCTTTTGTCCTTTTATCTCGTTAATCACTTCTATAACGCACATTTATAACAGCATGTGGTCCAAGCATATGGTTTTAACCACGTTTTTTAAATCTGGTGTAAATATTTTTTATGCACTTCACACCAACGAGCAAAACTATATATCAGTTTGTTATTCCGTTTGTATCGCATCAAAAAATTAATTTGTGACCCCATAAAGTATATGTACATATATATTCTTGATATTAGCGATGTCCATCTGTCCATTTTTCTGTCTTTTGAAATGTCGCTCATTCACAAAGTAAATAATTTTCCTGGGTAAACTAAAAATAATATTCTTTGTGATTATTTCGGACAGGTAAGTATTTAAAATGATAGAAATCAGTCTTCAGTGCGCCAAGATATGGCATAAAATAAGAAGACTCCTCTAAAACGTGCTAAAAATTCGGTATGTTTGCTGTAATAATTTAGTTTACCAAATTGTTAACATTTTCAAATAATTTGTTTACATTTGTTATAAATAGTACAATAAGTATATATCAGTGTAAACGTAAAATTCAGGTGGAGGGTATTAAACATTCTTATTTGTTTTTTTTTTAAGAAACGATTCGGTTTTAGTATAATTTTTTTTTGCTAATTTATGGTGAATATATACAGATCAAGTTTTTATTCGTTGGTTTGTTCATTCTAAAATTGGTTGAAGATATTTAAAGCTGTTATCCGGGACATACCAGATTGCTAAAGAATTAAAAAAAAATTTTTTTTGTTACAATTTCGATGTTTCAATGAGTGACCACTTTGAACTTAAATACTGCATGGTTTCATATACTTGTGAGATAACAGAACTTGAAAAGTAACGAGGGCTGACCAGTTTGTTTGTTGGAAATAAAATTTTTTTCACTTACGCCGCATAGTGGCACCCGTAGAGCAAACGAGGTTGCAAAAATCAAAATTTTCATGTGCGCCGACGAAGTTTTGAATCAACCCATGTTATAGGAAACTTTTCAGCGATTTCAAATATGATATTTTAATAATATCACATTTTTAGTTAAGAAGATATAACCGTTCAAAGTTGACCGACTTTCAGTTTTCAAAAAAACACACAATTTTTAGTCAATTTGTTGCGATTTCAGGAGTAATATCACGAAAAATAGGTAACGAATCGCCTTATTTTTTGTTTGTATTGATTGATGTATTTATTAAATGTATAATGATAAAAAAAAATTAACTATTTGCTTTGTGTTTCTCCTGGTAAATCATTATTTAAAAACTATCCGTTTTTTCACTATTTTTCAACTTTGACGGAAATTAAAAAAATTCTATATTTTTCTATATTTGCCATATTTGCAAAACATGTTGATTATCTCTTTACATAATTCAAAAGGTTTTATCTGCCCGTACGTGCCCGTTTGGCTTCTGGAGGTAAAAAAGGTTAAAAAGACATGGTTGCAGAAATTGTATGGCGTGCATCCCTTACATGTTTTGACTGACAGTAGTTTGAAAATTACATTTTAAGTCGGTTGTCTACCTGCGAGCCTCTGCCAAAGTCTACTCCCAATATTCTGTTACAGACACAGGATGCACAAAAAACTACTCATTGAAATTCGCAAGTACGCACCTCGCTTAAAAATTATTTTGGAGTACAAATGATCAAGAACAATATTGACTTATGGTCCCTCCAGGTAGGCACAAATCTTATTTAGACACGAGCATAATATCAAAATTGCATAATTCAGCCTAAATCCATATGTATGCTGGGAACAGTTAAATTTTTAGGCATGGTAGCATAAGCCTATATATTGCAAAATTAGCATAATTACTTATGGTCACTCCAGGTAGGCACAAATCTCATTTAGACACGAGCATAATATCAAAATTGCATAATTCAGCCTAAATCCATATGTATGCAGGGAACAGGTAAATTTTTAGGCATGGAAGCATAAGCCTATATATTTCAAAATAAGCATAATGCCTGGATTAGTCTACGACTGAAAGTTGGCGCAACAAGTACTGAAACCATGGCGTTAAACAATTTAAAATTATTTTAACTGTTTAGAAGGTCAACCACACCAAAGTTTTTCACGGAAGCTGCTTTAGAAGAACTTGATAGCTTATACGGAAATATTGAGAGAAGCGAAATTATAAAAAATAATTTTTATCTGACATATGCAAATATTAAAGCAAAATGGGTGAAATCTAATCGAACCATTCAGAACTTCAACTCCAAGTACGAGGACTGGCTTAATGAAGACACCATCCTGGATATATTGGTAGTAGATAAACCCACCACATCAACCAGAGGCGCAAAAGGAAGGCCAAAAAAAGTATTGAGGAGTGTTCAATTTTCACAAGAAAGAGGAAACTTGCCGAAGCCACCAATGACTTGACCAAGAAGCATTTATCGGACGCGCTGTCTATTAAATATACAAAGGATAGTGAAAGAGTTAGGTCGCAGATTACAAAATCTGTTGCTGATGCAAGCCCACTGCGACTAAAAAGGATTAAGGAAAGCATTCCCACGTCCACAAACGCACAAATTAAAAAGTATGGTTCCGAAAAAGCCTTGGCCTTGTTTATGAACTTACAACTTTCCAAAGAAAAATATGAGATACTACGGGCATCCTTTATGCGACACGGGGCTGACGTTATACCAGGATACAAGCATATTACACAAGCCAAAATAAATTCACGACCACTGCATACGGAGTTTACGGAAGTCTCTGTGAAAGCCAATCTGCAGGATCTCATGGGCCATACAGCAAAACGGTTGTTGGAGAGTCTTCCTGAAAATGAGGTGAAAATTCTTCCTGAGAAACTGACATTGATCAGCAAATGGGGCTGCGATGGATCATCCGGACAAAGCGTTTATAAGCAAAGGATATCTTCCGATGACGCTACAATATCGGACGGATATATGTTTATGGCATCTGTTGTTCCTTTGCGGCTAAAATTTGATGTTTCCCTACACTGGAAAAATCCACGTCCGTCATCAGTGCATTATTGCCGACCAATAATGTTTCAGTTTGCAAGGGAACCGGCAGAACTCATAAGGACCACGGTGAAGGACATTGAAGAACAAATAAGCAAGATTAAGCCTGCAAAGCTGCAAATTGGAGAAGGAAAATATATTGAATGCAATTACGAGTTCCACCTGACCATGGTTGACGGAAAAGTCGTAAACGAACGGACGGGAACAACCTCAACATTGTCATGCCCAATTTGCAAAAAGAGTCAGAAGAACTTTTGTAATTTAAACGATTCTACAAACGAGGAGAATTACGAATATAGAATGTCACCGTTGCACGCAAGGATAAGGTGTATGGAGTTCTTGCTAAAACTGGCGCATACCCTACCACAAGAGGAGGAAAACTTCGATGAAAATACATCAATAAAGGATAAGGAAAAGATCAGAAAGAAGCAAATACAGGATGCTTTTTTTAAACAAGTTGGACTAAAAGTAGACTGTCCCAAGCACGGATACGGTAACTCAAACGATGGAAACACTTCTAGGAGATTTTTTGAAAATGATGAGGCAGTATCTAGAATCACTGGAATTGACAATCAAAACGTTAAAAGATTGGGAACGATCTTGAATGTTTTAAATTGCAAAGAAAATGTCAATTCTACAAAATATGGAGAATATGCATCGAAAACTGCATCTCTTTTAGCAGAAATGTATCCACAGAAGAAGTTGACCCCGACCGTCCATAAAATATTGGCGCATGACAAAGATATAATTGAGTACGAGTCTTTGCCAATTGGAGAGCTTTCTGAAGAAGCACAGGAGTCTCTTAACAAATTTTATAAAAAATATTGATTGCAGAACACATTCAAAGCATCAAGGGTAAGGCAAAATGAGGACCTCTTCAACATGTTGGCAGCATCTTCCGATCCACTTATTTCTTCCCTGCGGCATGTGAAGTCACGAATAGAGTTAGAAAATAATTATAGTTTAGAAATGATTAGTCCTTTAGATATACCTTCTCTTACGAATTGTGATGAATATTTTACAGAAAATTGAAAAAATAAATTTAAATAAGAAGAAATTTTTTTTAATTTGTTGGGTAATAATTGAAAACATAAAACCCTAAAGAAAAAAAATAAAAACAATCTAAAAATGTAAAAATTATTTTTTTTAGTTACCATAAAATTGATTTTTCTACAAATTTTAACTTTGATAACCTATGCGTAGCACCCTTTCCAAACGCTCATTTCATAGGCTGAACAGTTATCTATCATATGCTGTTTAAACTGTTCAATTACGTTTTTCGCTTCAAAAGATATGATTTTTGCAACGAAAAAACTCAAATGGCGCCACTGTGCGCCGTTTACGTTAAGATTCAAATTTTAAGATTAGATCCAAAAATGATTTAATTAATGACAGCCATACTTAGTGAGATCACTTATGCATTCCGATACAATATGCAACCGATTTACGTGTAGAATAAAATCAGATAAATATTTGATGACAATTTATACGTATGCAATAGTTTACATAAATTACAAAAGCGATCTTTGAGTCTTTTTATTCTGGCGATAGAGAAAAACTTAAAAAGTAATATGTTTGTTAGGTTTGACGTCATTTTTAAGACATATTGGTAGAGATGAAGAAATCGTATATTCTGAAATGCACAACTACACTTTAAATTGAAAAAAAAAAACAAGTTTCGGGCATTTCAACCTTCATCGGTGATTTTATGCAACATGTGGTAATTTTTATGTTATAATTGAATAGATTGTTTCTATATGAAATTTTTCTACTAAGGGCCTTGAGGTTTGAACCTGCGTCTATCTCATTATTAAAAAATAATAAGTATTTATTCCAATTATTGACTGTAGGTTTACTGTTAAGAATACCTTCTTCGTTAATATTCTAGAATGTTTTTAGAATTATGGCAATCCATTTGTTTCATTTACGTCTAAACAAGACCGGTAATGGTAAAATGTTAAGAAACCTACTGACTTACTGGTGGTGTTAAATAACTACAGAAAAATATCCAAACACAATCTTTGTTGTAAAGGAAGAAACGCAATATCCTTGATATTTAAAACTACGATTTCAGTAAATAAAAATTAAGTCTGTAAGCAGTGTATACTTTCATAACATAAAATTGTAGACATTTTGGTAGACTGTCATAATTTGAAAGAACACAACATTAGCCTCTTGGTAGGGAATACTCGTAATAAAGAATATGTTCAATTAACCACATACTGTTAAAACGGAAGCCAGTAGCAACAAACAATTCACAGTTGTAATAATCTTGAAACAGACCTTTAAATAAGAATAATAAAAATAGAGCGAACAATGTCTGTCAACAGAATTGTGAGGAGGGAGATGCACTAAAGACTGGGTTCTCCGTTTTTATCTAAATCATTTTAAGGAAAGTAATACAGATTTCATAAAATTGAATAGTTATTCCATTTATTATCTTTAGTAGATAAACTTTTGATAAAAATTTTTTTATTAGTCTCACATGAAAAATTCCTCTAGCCTGTTTTTATAATAATGGAAATCTTATAGGAATAAATGTATATCGACAAATCATTTTCATATTTTCTGTAATTATGTTGTATCTATAATAATAATAGGCTAGGCGATTTCTTGTGACCGATGTTTTGTTCTACCATTTTATCCCGATTTTGACCAAACGTATATTATTTGAAAGGTATTTCTTTTTAACCTTTTTGCAGATTTACAGATTTTAGAATTTTTTCCTCTATTTTGAGTAAATTGTATTTAAAATTGCTACTAACACATACATATAATTATACATATGCTACGTGTGTTTTATTAAATTTGTTAATGTGTTTGTTAATGAGTTTGTTATCTTCATTCACAATAATAATAAACTGTAAAAGTGTTGGTTTGTGAATTGGCTAAGTTGAAAAATAAAGCTGCCTAGAAATTGCACTCGAATTTCGAGCGCTGGAATCTGCTGGTATTTTTACATATACATATATTTATATAATCCGGTCTTGTATAGCGTTCTTTTATGATACATAAAAACCTAAAATATTTAACTTCATTATATTAGTTCGCTCATCATTGAATCGCTTTGTGACGCATACGTATGATTAAATACACTGTCAATGTTTTCGAAGTTGCTGAAGTCCGAATCGGAAGTCAGGTTTTTCTGGTCACGTCACGTTTTGTGCTTCAGGGGTGGGGAGGTGGGGGGTATTACCTCATACTGTTAACTCCTTAGGGGGTTTCCTTACAAATTTTATGATTTTTGTATAAAGTGACTTCAAGTTCGGACTTCAGCGACTTTAAAAACATTAAAAACCGTTATGATACCCTATGGGACTTCAATTTTTTGGTCAGTTGTTGTACAGGATATCAGTCGTACTTATTAATTATTTCAGGGAACATTAAATCGAGCACCAAGCGTCGTAAATCTAAGTGGTTGTCCACTAACTATGTTTAGGGTTGCCAGATCAAAATACATTAAATTTTAAAATAATTAAATTCGCTTTAATCTCGAAAACTAAGCATCGTAGAGCAAGATGGTAGAAATTTTTCACCTTCTTTATCCAATCCGAATTGTTCTGAAGCTATGTTTAGGGCAGTCAGATCGGTTTAATATGTCCCTTTGCGTCTTACACTTAACTTGTTTCGATAAAAGTTCCGAAAATTCAATAAACGAGTATAAATATATACTGAACAGCACAAAAAGCTATCAAAAAAGTAACAATTTGAAATTATAAACTGGAAGCCGAGAAATTTATTGTCAGAGCCTACTGAATCTATTGAATCTTTTGAACCTGTAATTTTTTAAAACTTTTTTAGAAATTTTTATTGAAATTTCGATTTTTGTACCTTTCACTGGAAATTCAGCCCATAGTAATTGGTTTGGTGACTGAGAGGGCAAACTTCACGCGTTTCCGTTTGTTTTATGTTTTCGCATGTTAAATTTTATAACCATTAAGTATCTTAGACCACCGACTGTGCTTACAAGAGTCAGTCACTACGACAACAACATTGAATACTTCCAGGAACTAAAATAACTCAATAAACCGCCTTTGTAAGCCCAAGCATGTGTTGTGTGTGAGTGTTCTCTACACTGTTTATGACCGAAATTCATAAGGATATCGATGCTTTTATTTAATTACGCTGCAGAATGTACCAGCACTGTGTTTATTCTTAATAGGCAATTAAGTGTACACGGTACAATATAATTGAATTCCCTACATTTCTAATGACTAACAGCCATACATAAATATATACATATTAGGGTAGCCTTTCATTATATGGGGGCGAAAAAAAGTGTTCCAATTTAAAGTCTCACCCCCCTAGAAATATGCGAATAGCAAAAAAAAAAAAAATGATTAATACAAAATTTGTGTCGATCAAAAAATTTAGAGGTGCCTCAACGCGACTGAAAATTTCAAGTGTGTTTACAAAAATTTCGTTCTACAGTTTAATTTTTTCGACAAGATGTTGTATGAATCGATATCAGCGTTAAATTATCTTTTCAAAAAGCTATATAACTTCAAAATCGACTGAAAACTCGCCAAAAAATAACAAATGCCACGGACCACCTTTGGACAAAAAAAACTCTAGGTCATGAAATGTGATGAAAATTTTTTCAACTTTAACATATTGATTAAAGCCATACTTTTTTTTGGTCTCTATACCTATAAGTACTCAGAAGTGAAGTATTGTTTAACTAACACGTTGTTAACGTATTACGAAATGAGACCAAAAATGGAAAATTTTTTTGATGAAATTTTGAAAACTCCTTTTTTAAGTTTTAAAAAATTTTCTTAAACAAAATTTCAAAAAATGGATCTGGCACTCTAGAGTTTTATTAAACATATTTTAGAAATTACCTGTGTGAATTTTTAAGTAAATTCCTCCGTCAGAATTTTTTTTTACAAATAATGTTTTTTTGCGGATTTCGAGAAAAATTTGTTTTTTGTGAAATATTCAGCAAATGTACTCTTTCTAAATACTTTGTATCAAAAATTTATCACTTTTCTACTTTTAAATGTTAAATTTTATCTTAATCATCTAGGGTTTCTGAAAAAAATTATATGACAAAATTAATCTTTTTGGACATGGGATCGCAAGCTAATGAAATATATTTTTTTCAAAAAAATCAAATATTTTATGAGTGCTGTTGAATTTTTAGATGTGACGCTTAAAATATAACAACCAAATGTGAATATGTATATAAATATGCAAAAAATGGATTAAAAAAAAACTGAGAAATACAAAGTTTTGGGTCAATCCAAAAAAATGTATAGGTGCCTCAACGCGACTGAAAATTTTTTGAGTGCTCCTAGGGTTAATATGACCAAAATTCAGCAGTATTTGCAAAATATTTAAATTTTTGACTTAATCGTCTTATACTAGCTTGGGGTCATTTGTGGCGCTAAGTCCAAATGGTTTAGTGACTTCAAATTGTAAAATCATTATAATCATCAAATATAGAGACCAAAAAAATTATGGCGTTAAGCAATTTGTTAAAGTTGACAAAATGTTCATCACATTTCATGACCTAGAGTTTTTTGCACAAAAGTAGTCTGGAGCATTTGTTGTTTCTGAGCGAGTTTTTATTCGATTTTGAAGTTATATAGCTTTTTGAAAAGATAATTTAGCACTGATATCGATTTGTATACCAACTTGGCGAAAAAATTAAACTATAGAACGAAATTTTTTTAAAATCTGAAAAGTCATATTTTCCCCATATAAACACACTTGAAATTTTCAGTCGCGTTGAGACACCTCTAAATTTTTTTTTGATTTACCCAAAACTTTGAATTTATCAGCTTGTTTGCTATATTCTGCATATTTCTGGGGGGTTAGGCCGAGAGTTTGAACTCTTTTTTTATTAAGGGCCACCCTAATACATATACATATACACTTACAATTTACCCCCATGCATTCCATATCCACTCAGCTATTCATTATTTAAGTTTCATTTCTATATTCAAACACTTTACAGGAAAAATCAATATTAATTTTAGGAAATTGAATCCTGTAATTATATTTTAAAAGAACGCGAAATTAGATATGTATGCCTCTGCTTTCCATTAGTTTAGAAAAATCCCAATCAGAAATGTTTTAAATAAGTCTATTTAGCTTCTAATTTGTCAAATTAAAATAAAAGCAACAAACTAGCAATCGTGGTGGTTGTAGTGCAAGTCCATCAATCTATGTGTTAAGGTGGACATACTTTGTTTTTTTAAATTTTGATTGTATATTTTTCGGTATGTGCTGTTAAAGATTCACTGAAAACTTCTTAGGTGTAAAAAACTGAGTGTTATAAGTTTAACGAAATCTAAATGTAGTATTCTAATTATTATATACGAGTATACTCGTAGTTGTATTTTTAGAACTAAATATGTTGGTCATAACTGTAAAAGATTAGGAAAAGTTTAATGAGTGAAGTGAGAGTGAGTCTCTCACTCACATTTTTCTATGCGCTATAAAACTCTGTAGTCAGGATATAATAATTTTGTGCTGTTGTTTGTAACTACCCAAAATATCTGTCTGTGTGGCCATGTAAACCTCGTAATCAAACTGCGGATCGCATATATAAATATATTTTGATCCAATTTTGTATATAGGAATTTGACGTACGATCATCGCTTTCGAGAATGGTGACAATCGCCTTAAGATCCAGATTATCATATAGATTTCGGTTTGTAGTATGTTTGTTTTATTTGTTAGTGTTGCAAATTCTGAGTATGAAGTAAAAACTGTATGGTATAAAAACTGATTCTTAACCAGACTATTCGTCATCCTGAATTTAGGTCAATGCGTTGAAGCGAATGACCAAAAAGTGCAATTACGAGTGTATGTGAGATATACGCAGGTTCAATTCACACGGCCAATCTACGTTGAATAATTGCATATGGAGACAATCTAATCAATTATAACATAACAATTATTACAATGTTTAATATAATCAGTGACTTAGGATCAATGCAAGAAACCGGACTGATTAAAAGAATAACTGGTTTATTACGATTTTTAGAAATATATGATTCCTTCTTCCTTGCCACGTATGTCAAACTATAACTATATAACTATGATGGTTTTTAATACACCTTCATAGTTATTTTGACATACTTGTAATGACAAACTCTTGATGTAGGCGATTTTTTTATTTTTGGTTCATGTTGCAGAAATAAGCTTTGTATCTTGTCTGGAATTATAATTCAAAATTGAATCATAATAAGTCTTATAGATTAGTAGAGCTAATTTTGACCAAGAATGATAGAACTAAAGATTAGGCCTTCCGAAGGTTTTCCCGTTATATGACGTAACATCCTCACATGTGAAAGTTGACAACCCTCCAATTAAAATCACTTTGACAGTTCTCAAAAAAATGTTACATCAGTTCTTGTAATAAATTACAAATTTCGCTCTTTATTTTATTAAAAGCAAGCGTTAAATATTTGCAGGACAAAGAAAAACTAAAAACAAGTAAGAAATGTATAGTCGGTCTAGACCGACTATACGACACCCTATACCAGACTCTATATCATGCGTCCAACTAATTAGATATAGGAAATAAGCATACACCAAATTCGAGTGGAATGGTTATTAATTTTTTTTGCCTTCGGATGTGAAAAATTTCATATCGGATGTTAATATTTAAATGGGTACTAGGTCGAAATATATTTGGTAAGGTTACTTAGTTTTTGCACAAACATATACAAGCTAAATTTGACAAAAATCTGTGCAATATTTTTGTTTTTTGATAGATGTAAGTGAGGATCGGGGATCAGCTTCATATGGGAACTATGAGTAAGAATTTTCATAGAAGGTTTATTTCTGGACTACTGATAAATGGATAAACATACACAAACCCAATTTGGCCGAGATCTATATAATAATTTGGATATTGTGGCAATTTAGTTCGATGTCAAAGGGGTCATTTCTATGGGGACTAGGTCTGAACGTGAACCGAGTTTCACCAATTCCAATAGCGTTTGAAGATTATATACCAAATTTCATAAAAATATGTTTATATTTGCGACCTGTAGTTTGATTACAAGATTTACATGGACACACTGAGGAGCGGACGGACGGACGGACGGACATTGCTAAATCGACTCAGAAAGTGATTTTGAGTCGATAGGTATAATAAAAGGTGGTTCTAGGTCAAATATTTTTGGTAGTTACAAACATCAGCACAAAGTCATTATACCCGGACCACATAATGGTATAGGGTATAAAAAACAAAAAACAGAAAAACGTTAACATGAGGTGTGCTGTGGGCCAAGAATGATAAAATGCAAGTAAAGCAATAGTAAAAAAAAACAAGTGAGAAATTGTGCGAAAAACTAATATTTTGGGTGTTTTTAATGAAATGATTATATTTGTTCCTATAACTGTATCTTTTTTAAATTTAAAAATTGACTTCGGTTATATATTGTGGGGTTTAATGAAGGCATTTGAAGTATAAACGCAAATATCGAGAGCGACAATACTCCTGATTTAGATGTGCATAATTATTTAACAGGAAATCTCAACATACGAGTACAATTTGAAATAATGAAGTGTTTATTTTTCCTTTTGGTTTCATCAGGTATTATACTTAAGGGTATTATTTCTAGCATCCAAGAAGATGTATGACAATCAGGAAGTAATTAAAATGAGTTAGAAGAACTGCAGTATGACGGTTTGGAGAATTTGGCCGAATATATCTGCAACGAACTAAAAAATGAAGCCCATGATCTTGCGGTTAATTCTCTAGAGGACTTGGGTTAACCACCTAAGTGAAGGTGGGCTAAGTAAGCCATCAAATTAATGTTAACGCTAAATTTGTATGATACAGTATTTTTGAGATAAAATGCCGAAAAATTGTTTCTTAAATTCGGATATTTGCAAAGATCTAAATGACGAAATTACTCTAAATATCAATAAACGAAAGAGAACATTTAATAAAATAACAACGTAGTATAAAACATTTAGTAGCCTTAATCTAAAGTACAGAACAATGGCGTTAAAAATTTTTCAAATATTGTTAGACCATTTTTTTTAGTGAACGTAAAATAAATAAATTAACAAATTTCTGACAATAATTTTTTTTTACTGACATATAATATGAGGAGATAAATAATAAATTGTCCCACTGTTACAATGTTATTGTTTATGTATAAATATACGCATAAACATAACAGTTTGACAGCCAAAAATTGTTAGCCAATAGGCGTGTGCGTGACGTCACAACCCCAACAGGCGCAGAAAATTTCAATACTGTCCGCAGGTTGGCGTAATCTTTAGTTAGTTAACAAACAACCAAAATTGGGAAGTTGGTTGTCGGCGGTGGTCGAGTACACATCGCGCTTGGTAAGTACGCGGTTTTCAACCCTAAGAAAAGTGCCTAAGACAGGTTTCTATCACTAGATCTAGAGAAGTGCTTACGCAGGTTTCTCACTAAAACGACAAGTGTTCGGCACTACCAACGGCAGGTACCAAACTCTATATTTTCTTAAATAGTGAATCACCAATATCAGTTAATACGAAATAATTATAATAATAATTAAAATAAATAAACCATTTTGAACGATCTCGTTGTATTTTCCTCTGTCTCGTGTAAATATACATTTCTACAATGCCCCTGACCCCCGCGAGCCATACCAAGGCAACCGGAGGAAACCTTGTTTTTTCAAAATTTTTTACGGCCTTTTGCAACTTTTGAGTTTAGGAGGCTATAAAAGGTACTTTACAAAAATTAAAAAAAAAATAATAAAATTGCAGCTACGTTATCAGAGGCAATGCTTATTTCCAAAGATAATTTTTTTATTCCTTTTTAAAAATCATTATATCTAAATCAAGCAAAGTATGCTCTTATATTTATAAGTTACTTATAAATAAGTTCATAATTGAACTAATTTGGACCTAGCCCCATATCCTTTTATATGAACTTTAAATATCTACAGACAATAACTAAATAACGTTTTCATTGAAACTTGTTTTTAATTACTTTTTCTCTGTCTACTTATGTCCCCATTCATTATGGTTTCGATCTGACGACAAGTCTATTACTACTACATTGACACCATAAATTTGGTTGGAGGTCTTATCTTTTTTATATATATATTTGTCCTCATGAGATTAGTGGGCGTGGCACCTCCCATACAAAGCAAACATTTATTATAACATATGTAGAGTCATATCCCAGCGAGAGTTTTGAAATTTTGGTTGATTTAATTAGATAAACGCGTGCGAAGTCGAGCCAAAAATAGACGGCATCGGACTAGTGGGAAACATACATTACTAACCTTATAGCGAAAGAATTGTTGTTTATGTAAAAGGAACAAGTTGAACCGACACAAAAAACTATTTATTTATTAATATCGACTAGGGCGAAATAACGATCGTTGGAATCTACTAGTTTCCTTTAAAAATTCTTGTACGAGAGCAGACTTTTTTTGTAAGACAATGTGGAAACCATGAGGGAATGTTTCAACGCTGTATGTGAACTGATAATGCTATTTTGTCATGTGACTTATCGTAATTATTAGGCAACTCGATTAAATTTCATTCATTTAAATTATTCAACTATTCATGTTAATGGTAAGTCCCTAAATTTCCATTGAGATCAATTCATGTTGAGACTTAGCCTTTTAACGAATATATTTTAAAACAAGTGCGAAAATAAAAAAAAATTAAATGTAATGAATTTTTGCTAATGAAATAATATTATTCAGAAATATTTTTAGTTTTATGTGGTAATAAGTTCCCAGAAGTCATTGACAATTCACATATAAAAGCAAATATGACCTTTCATTTGAAAGGGCGAGAGTAACACAACTACAAAGTCATTTATTGGCTATGACAGGAATATGTGTTATAACAAACGACCCACTGGAGACACTTACACCAAGAAAACGAAGAAAAAACAAACTAAAACTAGTTACTAGAAAACAGTATCAATTCTTCTCTAACAAACTAAATGTGCATATCTAAGTAGAATTTAATATTTGTATGTATGTGTGCGAGTGTTAAGTTTGTGTTGGAGTTGGAATATTTTTGCATAAAGTTTGTCATTTGGCAACATTAAATGTTAAAAGCTGTATTGAGAAACACAGAAGCACCGAAGGAAGTGCATTAAACTTAATGACATCCGCTGCCAAGTACAAGTTCTGCTACCACCATTACTGTAACAGAAAATAACACAAACAAAACTTATCAGAATACACTGGAAAAATAATAGTACTTAAATAATAAGATTAATAGGCACTAAATCTACATACATATATGTAGAGTGTGATTTCACTCTTGTAAAATCATGTGTGTTGTTAAGTCCAAACTATTAAAAATTACCGTAAACCTAATGGTTGGGGAGACATCAAATTTCATTGCAGTGCTGTAGTTAGACATATCAAATGTATTTTTACTGCTTGTTGATGTTTTAATAGATATTTTTCATATTCTAAGGGCCTCAATTAATATCTTGTGCGTTATGAATTTTTATAGAAATTTTTCATACAAATTTCAAAAGTTTCGGTAGGTTTAGCTTTTCAAAATAATCACATACATACTCGTAAGTAAGTTACAGGTAGTATATATCACAGATATTTCAAAATAGTTTTAGGAAATTTTCCTTAGAAAATGTTATATCAAATAATATGTTTCTATGTACGACTTTTATATTTTAGAAAATTTTTCTATACATTTTTACAAAATTATTTGCATGTTTTTAGGAAAAGAATGTTCTTATTAATTACGATATATGAAGAAATGTTGAGATTGCCAAATGCACATAAATGCTTACTTATTTTATTACTAACATTTTCTGTTGAGTGTCATGTAAATAAATGGAAATCTCGTTTTTTTTTTTTTTTTTGGTAGTATAAATGAAAAGAACAGAAAAGTTAGTTAGTACTTGGTGGCAATTCAATTTAAACTAAAAAAAAATGTCCAAAATGCCACTTCCGCAAACAAACCAAATTATCCACCCATACACACATATACCGATAAAGAAATTTAAAATCAAGTATGGGTGTTAAATTTAGTAAGACCGAATTTGTTATACACTAAATGGGGAATTTGATGGAAAATGTTTTGGATTAACTGAAAATAATTTGATGTTAAGTACTTGTAATAAAAGAGAGCAAACTAGCATGCTAAATTAAATTGAAATAATTCCGTCAAGAAAATATTGTGATCTACTTGCATCATATATCGCCAACAGATACTACAAATAGAGTAAAAGATGAAAGACTGTTGTCTGATATCCGTTAGTAGCAACTTTAAATGAGCATAACTCAAAAAAAAATTTAAAAACGTAAAAATCTGTAAATCTGAGACGCGTTTGGTCAAAATCGGGAGAAAACTGTGGAATAAAACATCGGTCACAAGAAATCGCTTTGCCTATTAATATTATAGATTCTAACCCAACAATAATAAATTCTTATAAGTTACACTGATAGCCGATAGAAGAATTTAAGTTACACGATACAAAATGATATAATTTCAATTAATTTTTAATGCACTTATAATTTTAATTTCAAGCAGAAAGAGAGAACAAAAAAATTAACACAAAAACATTTAAACATGAAACTGTATGTAAAGCAATATATATATTAGTTTGTTCCAAAGACAAGCTGTTTAAATAAAAAAAATCATGTGAGTCCGATCACAGCGAAGATGTGTAAACATCTAGTAATTAAAGATTTTTTTATGTCATTTTTTAAAATCAAACAGAAAGCGTCATCTATGTATCACTTATAGCAAAAACTGTTTCAGCTAATTCAACAACCGTTTGCTGTAAAACGTTAAAAATATCCTAATATAAACGTATATAAGTGATACATAGATGACGCTTTTAAAAAAGTGGCATAAAAAAACAATTTTATATCATAATTTTTTCACCAATACAATCATAAGTCACACAGCGTTATCTGCTTCAGCTCACACCGATATGAGTTACGCTGTTTTTATGATTGTATTGCGAAATAGAAATTTACCTCCCTGCGCGTATAGATGTTTACACATCAATAATTGTCTCTTTGACAACGTCGTAACTTAATAATGAGTGGGCAAGATTTTTTCCACGAGGTGGTTATTAACTTAAACAAATAATCTGCTTCAGTAAGTAAGTAATCTAATGCATCAGAGTAAGGCTGAGGCCACGCAATGAGCGGCAAAGCGGCGAGCGGCAGAGCGGTGAGCAGAAAAAAATTAAAACATATGAAATACTACTGAAGTGGCCACGCAATGAGCGGCATGTGAGCGGCATTTCTGAGTGTCTAAGCGATGCCGCTCAAGAATAGAACTTGTTCTAATTTTTAGATGTTTTCTGAGCGGCGAAGAATAAAAATGGCAAAAAATGGCTTTTCTTTGCTTTGTCAATCTGTAGCGCGATTCAGTAACTTCTTTTAACGATAATCGAATCGTTAAAAAAAGATAACAACAAAATTATCGATTTTAGTATTCTTAAAGTCAGCTGTTGTTATTATCTTAACGACAACCATTTTTGTGTTGTTTTTCAATCGATAAAAAGTTAAAAAGGTTGAAATGTAGTCATACATAAATAAAAATCATAAAAAAAATTAAAATATTTTGCTTTTTTTATAAAAAGTTTTTACATAAATAATAAATAATAACATTGACAATGGCATTTTGAAAACTAACCGCTCAGAAATGACGCTCAGTAATAAGCCACTTGCCGCTCAAAGTTGCCGCTCTGCCACTCACCGCTCTGCCGCTCACTTGCCGCCTTGCCACTTATTGCGTGGCCTCCGACTAAGAAATCTGTTTTTTAGAAGGCCATCGAAGGCTACAGTCGTAATTTAAGCACTAGCATACAGTTGAACAGATATTGGATATTGGAGTGTTGAGGAACATTTTATAGATTATTTACGTACTTGCAGAAAAGTAGGGACCCTGATTAATATCTATTAAAAAGGTATGACGGGAAAAGTTTTCAGGCGGAAATAGAGAAAATAAAAAGTTTATTGAGCTTAAAAATAAATATTGCATGGTCGGCAATATCGAAATTAAATTAAAATTAAAATTGCTTCTAAGATATTCAACCATACCTATCAATGCAGTAATACAACTCCTCCACTGTCTAAAACCCGACTGTCTTTCGGATATATTATCAAAATTTTTGATACAGCCATACATTTGCCTTTACATGAGATTTTCTATGACTTTGAAAAAGAAAGAGAGAATTGCAAGAGGACGAAATTTATTTTTAGCATTTGGAATCAGTATTATTTTTGAATTTAAATTCTGTAAAGGATGATTTCATAAGTATTGTGTTGAGTATGTGTGTAAAAAAAGTAATAGTTTTGAAATAATTATTTTTATAAACATGAAGTTGAATTCGTTTTCAACAATAGCGTTTGACTTAGTGGCTGAAAAACTCTTTATGACCACATCTATAATATTAATACTCTAGGCGATTTCTTGTGACCGATGTTTTGTTTCACCATTTTATCCCGATTTTGACCAAGCATATATTATTTTAAAGGTATTTCTTTTCTGCAGTTTTGTAGATTTACAGATTTTTAAATTTTTTCCTTTATTTTGAATTTTACATATGCTGTGTGTGTTTTATTAAATTTTTTAATGTTTTTGTTAATGAGTTTGTTATCTTAAATCACAATAATAATAAACCATAAAAGTGTTGGTTTGTGAATTGGCTAAGTTAAGAAATTAAGCTGTCTAGAAATTGCATTCGAATTTCGAGTGCCGAAATCTGCTAGCATTGATTAACACATTGAAAATCGAAGCTATTTTCGAAGAGCGCGCTGGATATACTCTCGTAAATATTCTGGTTGGGTTTATCAACACAAATTTCAAAGAAACTCCGCTTAAAGATATTTTCATCAATATCCATTTTAACATTATGTATACTTTTTATGTGTACTTAAGCCAATTTCGCGTATTTCCTTACATTTTCGTTTACATCTGATAGCCGAGGAAAATTTTTGGTTGTAATACGTCCATTTTGCCACGCGAATGTGATCTTGCTTCTCACGTTTTTAAAGTCTATATGTAGTTCGGAAATTTTATATTTTTTTAAAATTTTTATATGCTAGTTCTCGCTTATCAATTAGAGTCTTTGAAGTTGTATTGAAGAAAGGAGGTTCTTTAGCTTTAATCACGAATTAATCTTTTATGGTATACATTCACTAAAGATGGCTGTAATTTTGTTTTACCTTGAACCTTATAAAACTATTGGTTATGAAGCATTTCGTTTCAGTTTCAAAAATCAGGAAAGGTGTAATAGGTATCTCCATGCTTCACATGAAAAAATAATCAGGATCAGATAATGGATCATAAAGTAAAACATTAACTGTTTGGCTTTTTTTCTGACACTTGCCGTCTCTCACCGTTACCTTCTTTATCTGCTCGAAAGATCTTGAAATCACTTATTTCAGGAATCAACCAAGATTCTGACACACACACATACACAATATCAATTTCTTATGAAACGAGAGTATATCTAAACTCGTCAATTTTGTTATCCCAACTTCGGGCATTGAGGTGGAGTATTTTGGGACTAGATTTTTGTTTGGACAGAAATCTAGTGATAGTAAAACATTGTCTTTGGAACTAGCACAAATATCATTTGACATAAATATATAAAGTTTGACATGTAAAGTAAGTAGGTTAAAAACAATTTTCGGTTTAAAACGAAAAGTAATATGTAATTTCATGAGTGTATAATTAATAGTAATATGATTGTTTTTATTTTATTTTATTTTTTTATTTTTATTCGTATATTGGTCTATGGAATTAATCCTTACAGACTATTTACAAAGAAAAAATTTTAAAATTAATTTTAGTACATAGATATTCATGAATTTAGAAAGCATATTATTTTACTTTTAATTAGATTAGTATTTAATGAGAAATCAATAAATCTATAAAGTTCATTAAATTGAATACACATTCTCCTGAGAGGGTCTGCATTTGCATAATTAGCTCTATAGAACTGTACAGATAAAGGTGAGAAGTAACGTGTTGGTCGTTGAGGAATGTTGAATGATATATTGTTAATCAAAAAACCGGAACAAACATCACCATTAATTATATTAAGAAGAAATGAAACATTTAGCATAGTTCTCCGGCTTTTTAAAGTTGGTAGCTTAATAAGGGCAAGTCTGCTGGTATAGGATGGAAGATTACTTGGATTGAAGTTTAAACTCCGAAGACAAAACAAAAGGAATTGTTTCTGCACAGATTCCAGACTGTCGGCATGAATTTGGTAGATTGGGTCCCAAATTATAGAAGCATATTCCAGTATAGGTCTCACAAGTGACGTATATAAAGTTTTGGTGACATAGGGATCATTAAACTCTTTAGCCCAACGTTTTATGAAACCAAGTACACCTCTGGCTTTGTTGACAGTAATTGTTATATGAGGAACAAAGGTCAGTTTATGATCCAATAAAACACCAAGATCTATAAAGTTATCTACTTTATCGAGACAATAATCACCCAGCATATAGTTGACAGATATCGGCCTCTTTCTGACGAAACGCATATGTTTACACTTTTTAAGGTTTAGCTCCATTAAATTTAAATTACACCAAGAATAAAATGAATTCAAATCATTTTGGAGAAAAACATGATCAGAGTGTTGATTATAACAGAAGAAAATTTTGACATCATCCGCATACATCAAGATGTTTGAAAAACGAATAACAGTCGGAAGGTCGTTTATAAACAAAGAAAAAAGAAGCGGTCCAAGATGGCTGCCTTGTGGTACTCCCGACATTACATCTATCGGCTTTGAAGTAACATTTTTAAAACATACTTTTTGTGTTCTATTGGTTAAATAAGAATATATCCACTTTGCGCAAAGATTTGAAAAACCCATCATATGTAATTTCTTAAGAAGAAGCTTATGATTGACTTTATCAAAAGCCTTGCTGAAAACCACGGTTGACAATTGTAGTAAATTGTAATAGATTTGTAGAGGTTGAACATCTTTTTTGGAAACCATGTTGGAAGGGAGAAATTAACGTATTTACTTGATGGCATAGATAATCCGTTATAATTTTTTCAAAAATTTTAGGTATAATACTTAATTTAGCAATTCCACGATAATTAGTAATATCAGCCTTGTTACCAGATTTGAATAGCGGAATAATGAATGAATCCTTCCACATAATGGGAAAATAACCGTATTTAATTGAGGTATTAAACATGAGTGTTAATGGTACAGCTAAAACTTCAGAACATTTTATTAAAATACAGGACGGAATTTTATCTGGACCACTGTTGCAGGAAAATTTAAGTTTTTTCAATTCATTAGAAACCACAGATATAGCAAGAGAAGGAATGGATATAATTTGAGTAGCAGTCAGTGAATATGAGCAGACATTAGAATCATCAAAAGTTGCATCGGAGTAAGTAGTAGAGAAGAAGTCAGCAAATAAATTGCATACAATAGTATCATCACAGGATTCATTATGTAGAAATTTCATAATAGCAGGATAGCCCTTAGTTTTTCTCTTAGAGTTAACAAATTTGTAGAATGACTTCGGATTTCATTTAAAATTATTTTTCATTTTGTTCAAATAGTTTAAATAACATGAATTATTCAGAGTATTATATTCGGCACGACAAATGGAGTATTTTCCATGATCAACAAGAGATCCAGTTTTCTTATATTTTTTGTAATATTTATTTTTTTTATTCTTGACACTAGCCAGTTTCCTAGTATTCCAAGGTGGTCCAGAAAGGTTCTTCAAAAATTTTTTAGGAACACATGACTCAATAAAAGAATACATCTTGTTATAGAAAGCTTCAGTCATTTGATCAATGGCACGAGTTGTACCAGTAGATAACGATAATAAATCATGCCAGTTTGTATTATAAATAAAATTATATATCCAAGATCGTCGGAAGTACCGTCAAGTAGCATTTTGCGACCTCTTCAGATAAGATATATCAATGCATATTGTTTGAGTTCTAGAAACTTTTGAAGACGATAAAGTTATATAGACTGCTCAAAGCAACATTTCGTTTAGAGGTACGTTACAAACAACAATCTATGCTGAGAAACGGAAAATCAGTTCATGTGGACTTAACATTAAAAGAAGATCCAAACTGTGCATAATATTTTGGTGTGATCCTAGATGCAAGGCTAAATTAAAGATTTAATTTAAAAAAAATTATATAATAATTAATAAACTAGTTTTAGTATTAGTTAACTTATAACTTTAGATGTGCTTAAAATGTTTAAATAAAGAAGAAAATATATGTAATAATATTAAGGTCCATTCAAAATCAATACATTTCCAATCATGCGGAAATTAAAAAATAAATTATATGCCATCCTCATATGATGTAGGGTATAAAAACAAATATGCAAATATAATTCTATATTGTATGCAACAACGCAGCTAAAGCAATTTTATTAAATGGCATCGTTTTACAACAAAATACTACAAACAAAACAGAAAATACAATTGCAATTCTGAAGTAATTGTCACAAAGCTGAATCTACAATGACCTGTTACATAGACAACTGGACAAAAAAGGTGGATTAAAGAAACACTCCAAACAAACAGTACATACATATGTTGGATAAATGACACTGGTTTGCCAAATAATTGTGTGACTGTGTTTGTGTATTTGCCTTTGTGGGTATGAGTGTATGAGTTGAAACAGGAAACGGAAATAACTGTGGTGTTTTTGTTTTCTGGTATAAGCATTGTGTTGTTTGAAAAAATTATAAACCTCAAATGAAAAAAGAAAAATATTGTCAAATAATGAATAAAAAGAGAAAAGTGTCAATTTCCGTTCTGTCGGGCAAAATATGCATGAATAATAAATTATGTGTATTTAGAAGAATTCACATTGAAAACAAGAAGAAGAAAAAGTTATAGAAATCAAATCAGTATCAAAAGTTAAACTATGAATTGAATGGAAACCAATCAATGTCATATTCATGATCTGTGTAAATTGCGCTGAATAATAAAAAAAAAATAATTCTTCTTTTAACACCCTACTGAAGGATATTAAGCCATAATTTGTATAAATCCAGTTAAGTGTGGCAGTATGACCAGAAATACTGACAATGATGACAAAAATAAATGGTTAAGTTACCTATGAATTTTACATAATCGTAACCACATCATATGCAGTCGTGATACGACCCCTACATTTCTTTTGTGAACAACTTAAATTACAAGCAGGATTACATGTATCAAATCAGCTAAAACAACACGTTCATTATTATCATTATTAGAAGTTAGAAAATTGTTGAACATTTTTTTCATATCTCAATAGTTAAGAAAATGTTGAAATTCTATCAATTAACTTTTATTCGTTCATTCAATTCAACTTTTATATTAATTTAAACAATAGATTTATTTTATACTACACACAGAAAAAAAATTCGCCATTTCGATTGTATCAACAGAAATTTTATAATACCGAACCATATTTTATTTTTATACAATTTTTACTGTTAAGACAATAAGTGCGTTCATAAATGATAGCACATTTGGTAATCTGTGAATCAATGTTATATAAAATTTCAACTATGCATGCTATAATTATCATCTCTTTGTGGAACGTGTATTAATATGTTCTCTTTCCAAAACTAAACTTATATTACACAAATCTTCCGTTAATCAGAAATGCAGTTTTTAAAATCTCTTACATCCCAATAGTTACCATATTAAAGCGTTAAAAAAGTATAGCACATATGCAACAAAGTCTTTGTTTGACAAAAAGTACCCTTTTAATGCAACATTCAATTTAATTTTATTAAAAACATTAGTAATAAGCAAAACGCCACGAGGAAAAGTGTTAAGTAAATTTGAAAAAAGTCAAATTTTAATTTTGTTCGAAAATGGTGCAATCACTGAGTCGATTTAGCGATGTCCGTCCGTCCGTCTGTGTGTCCATGTAAACCTTTTAATCAAACTATAGGTCGCAAATATGAATATATTTTGATAAAATTTGGTATATAAGCTTTTACCGGCTATAGGATAAACGACATTTGATGCGATTCGGTCTATGTTCAGACCTACTCCCCATACTAAAGACCCCTATGAAATCGACATAAATTGCCATAGGTACATATTATCACATAGATCTCAGTCAAATTGGGTTTGTATGTGTTTATTACATCCATTAATCAGTAGTCCAAAAATAATCCCTATAGGACAATTTTTAGTCATAGGTCCCATACAGAGCTGCTTCCCGATCTTCACTTAAATCTATCAAATGCAAAAATATTGCACCAATTTTTCTCAAATTTAGTCTGTATATATTTTTCCAAAATATAAGTGACTTTACCAAATATGGTCAGGACCTTTCCATATTTGGACCTATTCTCCATATAAATATAGCATCCGATATGAACTTTTTCATATATACAGCCAAAAAAATTAATAACAATGCCACTCAAATTGGGTTCATGCTTATTTTCTATATCGAATTAGTTGGACCGAAGAGATAGGATCTCTAAACCATGGTATATGATATCGTATAGTCGGTCTAGACTGACTATAATTTCTTACTTTTTGTGTTTACGCGCATGCCTACGTAATATAGTCCGCTTAATGTTGGATGTTTCGTTCCAGAATTAAGAGGCTTTTTGCATATATTATTTTCTGCAGCTTTCATATTTCCTAATGATAATGCTTCCGAAAGTTTCCAGCAAGAATAAGGAAAGTTCCTCCATAAATAAACTTTCTGACTGCGATTTAATACCTCAATTGCAGGCTTTGGTAAGATTGTACACTCAATTCATAACAAAAATTTGCGCTGTTGCAATAAAACTCCTTGGCTGCCTTTTTCATTGATGTTGTAATTAGGAGCTTTTATTTCTGCTGGGAGTACTACAATTTTACATCAACCCTACGGGTCTCTCCAAACGTCTCACATTCATTACCTTTGGTCACTTTATATTATGAAGGCAATAACACTCAAACTTAGAAACATGCTAGAGCCATTTTTTCCGAATTTTTCTGCTTCCATTCAATTTCTGATGTGTTCCATGTACAGTGTTAGGGAATTTCGCCATATAAGTTTTTTATTTATTTATTTCATAAGTCTATGGTATAATATATGACAGACTATCATACAAAAATATATTACAATAACTAGATTGAAGATTAAATATTTAAAAACAATATAATATTACATTTAATATTAATGACATTAGTGGAAAAATCAATAAAATTATAAAGTTTATTGAAATTACAACAAATTCTTCTAAAAGGATCATCATTGGCATAGTTTTGACGAAAATATTACAAGTGAAGTGGAATAACATTTCTAGTTGATCGTTGTGGAATATTGAATGATAAGCTGTTTATGAGGAAATCAGAGTGAACATCACCATTAATCAAATTATTTAAAAACGACACATTGAGCATAGTTCTTCGGCTTTCCAGAGTGGGAAGTTTAATTATAGCAAGCCTTGCTGCATATGATGGTAACTCTATAGCATTGTTGCGATAAAAATTTCGTAGACAAAATAGTAGGAATTGTTTTTGGATTAATTCAATTTTATTGCAATGAACATTGTATTGAGGATCTGCAAAAGACAGAACCGTATTCTAAAATCGACCTTACTAACGATGTGTTGTGAAATAATTATTAGCAAGCCTTGCTGCATATGATAGTAACTCCATAACATTGTTGCGATAAAAATTTCGTAGACAAAATAGTAGGAATTGTTTTTGAATTAATTCAATTTTATTGCAATGAACATTGTATTGAGGCTCCCAAATGACAGAACCGTATTCTAAAATCGACCTTACTAACGATGTGTTGTGAAAGTTGTTTAGTGATTTAAGGGACGATGAATTCTTTAGCCCATCGTCTTATGATAGCAAGCAACACAACGAGCTGTAATATATTGAACGAAATTTGATTTTGCATCCAATAGAATACCCAAATCCATGAACGAGTCCACCGATTCCAGCTGATAACCCCCCAAGGAGTAGGAACCAATAGTGCTTAATTTTCTGGAAAAGTGCATGCGTTTACATTTGTTCAAATTTAATTCCATTAAGTTTGAATTGCACCATACAAAGAAACTATATAAACCACGCTCAGAAATATTTCAACGTCGTCAGCGTACATAAGAATATTAGAATATTAGAATATTGTAGTATAATTGGTAGGTCATTGATAAACAGCGAGAATAAAATTGGACCTTGAGGCACCACGGATTTTACTGATATATATTCAGACATTATATTATTAAAAATGATACGTTGGTTTCTGCCAGTTAGATATGAACTAAGCCAACTCACACAATTACTGTTGAACCCCATTAGGTGTAATTTTTTCAGAAGAAGTACGTGAATGATTTTGTCAAATGCTTCGCTGAAGTCAGTATAGATGACGTCGGTATGTTAACCATTGATAAATCCGCGGTTTACTAAATTTGTGAGTTGTAACAGGTTTGTTGTTGTTGAATATCCTTTACGGAAACCTGTTGAAAAGGTGACATTAATGATGATGCTTTTCGAAGAGCTTGGGAATTGCACTTAATTTTGCTATATCTCTATAGTTTTTAATATTTGATTTATTACCTGATTTTAATAACGGAATGATGCAAGATTCTTTCCAGATTTGGGAGAGTATCTGTATTTCAGGGATATATGATAGTTAATGGAGTCGCTATAGAATGAACATAATTAATAAGTATGCAGCTAGGAATGCCGTCAGGTCCACTGTTGTTTGAAGATTTAAAAATTTTCAAACTATTAATTGCAGGGTTTTTGTGGATGAACAACCAAATGTGTAGCGCTCATCTATTTTACTAAATTTGGATTTATTAAATTTCGTATTAAAATATGTGACTGAAAATACCGCCCATATTTTTTTGGCGCCATATTTGTCAAATTTCTTTGAAATAATATTATCAGTAGTAAGTTTATATGAGATATGCCACGACTGTTCGTCCTAACATCCATGTAGAAAATTTCAAAAAATAGATTCAGACTGACCATTTTGTCGTTAGTCAATAGACTAGAGTGAATTGAGCTTGGTATGATTCCGTTAGAGTCCGATATATTGGCTGGCATGGCACTTGGGCCAGTTTGTCGGATTGCACATTTTGGGTACTCCTAGGCCTTATCGCTTATTTTTTGAATCTGCCACTTCCTTCACGGAAAATAAATTTCGGTATCTACACTCTTTACAGTATTTTAGGAGTTTTGCAAATGTAGCATTAGAATGACATACTATTTACGATGTAGCTTGGTTGAATGGTTGCACTTCGACCAGGAGTGCAATAGTTATGAAGTCATTAACTTTATGCGCTAGCTTTTTCAGGTCACTTTTGCCCATTATCTGAAGTGTCCTTTTAGACCATTGTCAGACACTACAATATTTTGTTAGCCCATTAATGAAGAAAATGACCACGAACTGTATTTGCGAAAGACTGTTAATAAAATTTAGGTCTCGGTCAAATATTTTCGATAGTTAGACATTAACATAATTTGATTATTACAGTTGTTTCTTATTTTTAAGTTACACGCAGTTAATTTGAACACGATAATAGTTGGTATTTCAGTATCAATTTCTATTAAGGGGAGGTAAGGTTTTAAAACATATTTTTTCTGAATGTACAACATGTCGAGAGTGTTGTTTCAAAATTTCAATTAAGTTGAAGCAAAATAACGAAGGTGCAGCGTTTCAAACGACCGGCCTCATACGGTATATCGTATATAAATCAGTTTTTAAAAAACTTTATATCAATTTTCTCGCAGAAAACATATTTGAAGTCCATGGACATCATAACTCATAAATCATCAAGTAATCACGAAGAGTTTTTCTTACCATTTTTTCCCATTTTTTAACAACAAATTCAACGAAATTTTATAGCAAAAATTGAGTTTTTCACTTAAAAATGCTGCCAAATAATAAAAATAAAAAAAAAACTTCGGATTACCTCGGGACACATATCACCTTTTAAACTCATTTCGATTTTTTATTTCACTTGATCCGGTAACGTGTTATGACGTTCACCGCAAAACATCTTTTTTTCAAAGCGCCTCCGTAGATTCGCTGTCACGGACTTATTTATTATTATTCTTTTCTAAGATACTTCAAATGTTATAATATAATGTGTTTAATGAATAAATAATTCTACATTATTCATATCTTTAAAAAAAAATTATGAAAATACGCCTTTTTTGCCTTTAAAACTTCAAACCTACCAAACCCCCCTTAAGGTTTTCCGAAGAAAAACTGTGCATTTATTATGAATTACTGTAGCTTATCATCAAATCAGTCTTGTCAAATTCTAAGTTTTCTTTATTGATTTCTCAATAAACAATAAAGCTACTGCTAAGAATACAAAAAAAAAAAAAAAATATATTACAAAAACACAAGCACAATCACACACCTACCGATAATGGTAAAGAGCTGTAGCAAAGTTTCGTTTGTTTTGAAGCTAACAAAAGGAATTATCGTAAAATAAGCAGGCGGCAATCATCTGCATTATCATGAATTAATGAGTTATTGCCTTTCGAAGGACATCAAGCGGTTAAAGCATATTTTTTCTACTCCTTTATTTAATAAAACTTTTCTCTTCAACTTAAAGTAGACTTATGCATGGATTATTAGTGAAAGTGTCACAGCTTTTTTTCTGTATTGTTTTTGAAATCTTTTATCAAGAAAAGATTAAAAAGAGGACTTTTGGAGATGATTGGTTTTCAAAAATAAAAAACAAACAGTTAACTTTTTTTTAAAGTGTTATATGAAACTTTCTTGTTATCATGCCCTGTGTAACCATTTTTGAGAACTTTTCATTGACATTGTAATTTACTTTAACATTACACGAAACTACCCAGGCCAAAATTGTGCTTTAATTATTTTTTTTTTTTTTATTAATTGTCAATTTTAAACCAATTGTATTCAATGGAACGACTGAAGAACAATTACTTGTTTTTAAAGATATTCCATATTCAAAGTATTACAAAAATTATTTATGACTATTTCTGAAATCAATTTCATGACGCATAAATTCTGTCTTAATTCGATAGTATTAATGTTAATGGAAATGCCCAAAAATTTAATTGTCATTGCCATCAATTCAATTTCAATAACATCTTCAACTCATTAATCCATCTAATGAATAAGTCCCATGAATGGTGTGAACAATAATTTTGTGTTAATATTATACGCACGACTTCGCTAAAATATACATGTTGTTCTTCTAATTGGTTGAGCGTTATTTGGAATGATAACAAAAGTATTGCATACAGTTAGGCGGTTGTATAATTTTAAAAACTATATTTGAGGGTAACCGGATTGTGTTCTTTGCATTGCATGCAGGGTCCGTAATAATTGTATGATTTTTTCATAAAACTCCATATATGTTATTTTTGGCTTTTTATGTTTTCGAACAAAAATAAAAGTTATTTTCTAAAGAAATGTACGTGTCATAATAATTTAGTTGACTTTAAATATTTAAAATATAAACACCGATAAGACAAATTACGTTATTGGAAAGTGGCACAATATATACTGCATTATTCTTTGACCCTAGACTCAGACGTTTGCGAACATGTCAGAAAAAAAGCATGAAAACGGCATCTATAAAATTTTTTTCAGAAAATTCGAAATTTTAAAAAGGTAAGTTATCGTTTGAGTGTCCGTCAGATACTGCTTGCTCTATTAAACATTAATAAGTGTTTTTATTAATGCAGTTAAAACGATCAGTCTATCGTGCCAACACATGGTGAAGATGAACTATTTTTAGTTGTGTTCAAAGCTTGTGGTCTTTACTAAAAAGTGGTTTGCGGGAAATGGAAATTTTAAACTGTTCCTCTGATGATGATGATGAAGGCATAAAAATTAATGACAATGTTCGCAAAGCTTTTTATGAAATTGATAACTATAGAGAAAAACGAATGGATGTTGATCAGGATATGATGGAATACTGGAACAGTAAGAAATATGTACTTCCCTGGCTACGTAGACTGACTTCTGTTGTACATTCTGTATCTGCGTTGCAGCCCTCAAACTAGGAGAGTTGCATTACAATTTGTCGGTGAATAATTTGGAAGCACTTATATTAGTAAATCTAAATTCTGATGTTTAAAATATACTTGATATTGACATTGATATTGGCTTGAAGAAATAAATATCAAAATATAACTTCTATTCTTGTTCGAAAAAATCAAAATCCGAAAACAATTATTTTTGTTAAAAAAAAATGATTTTTTTTTGGAAATAATAATAATCTAACCCATAAAAACAAAGTTTTTATTAAAACTCTTTCTTTCCTTATGCATATGAGTTTTGAATATCTCCGTGACTGTGCGTGACTTAAAATTAATCTTTGGCCACAACAAGTCTATGGACAAAGTTTCAGATCCATCGGATGAGGGGAAGTGGGGTTTTAACCTCTCCGTGACTGTGCATATGTGCATATGTATTTACATTTATAGTTTATAACAAAACCACAAGAAATCATCACAAATGCTAAGAACATTAATACAATCACATACCTGACCTTGTTCCCACCAGAGTTGGTTGGTTTGGTTTTTGAAAGGGCTGGATTGAAATAATCAAAAACAAATAAATAAGAAGATTAACCGACCTACAGCTACAGTATAACCTTTATAAAATGAACTAGAAATTAATAAAAAATTAAAGTTCGCGGTTGGCACTGCGAATGGTATAGTCGGTAAAAACGGTAAAATAATGCAAAATTTAGGTAGTTGGAAGAGAATTCCAAAAATGCTAGTAGGGAAAAATGGGGGCTTCCTGAACGAACGTATTTATGAAAAATTTTGGCTGTTTATATGTATCTCAAATGGCAGAAACTGTTGGAAGGGAATTTAAGAAATGTTGTTTGTATTAATATTAACATCCTCTTAATCTTAGTTCATTCCTGGGGTAATATGTTACCCAACGGCGATTTCCTTTATGAATATTTTTTTTAACCGTCTGGTGGATTGATTTTAATTTATAAATTCATCTTTATTTACATCTTATACTTAGCATATAAATTTACAATTTTCGAGATTTTATCTATAGATACTACAACGAATAATTCTAATAACAAAAGATCTTGATATTAATTGTTTAATTATAATATTATTCAAAGGCAAATAGGAAAAACCTTGATATTGAAGCAAAAATAAATTTAAATATATTAGAGAATATACGAGTATACAATGAAATTATCTAACGATAATACCAGTTATACACGTCATTTTCAATTTAATAATTTGTATTTCGGAGCTGCTATTAAGCCAATGGCATGCTTTCCCTTATTAGTTGATAAGGAGAATTTTGGATGGATTCATGGTATTTATTGTTAAGTTTTTTATGAAGTTGAAAATTAGTTCATATCCAACTTCGTTGTGCAAAAGTTGAGTTGAATATCTCCAATTTTTGTTGTTTATGATTTTAAGACATTTATTTTGAATGATTTGTAGTTTTTTCAAATGTGTTTTTGCTGCATTGTACCATATGGGACTAGCATAAGTCAAAGTTGGTCGAATCACACTTTTGAATATTAAGTTTTTGTTCTTAAGGTTACGGGTTGAACGTTTACTAAGGATTGGCCACAAGGCTCTGATAGTTTTCATGGATTTCATACAGATTTGACTGATGTGTTTTGCAAAGTTAAGTTTCTTATCGAGGCAAACACCAAGATATTTCACGTCGTTTTTAATTGTCTAGTGGAACAAAGGATTCATTATGAATTCATTTCTTTACAGCAATTATATCGACCAAGTTTCAGATCGATCGGATGGGGGAAAATGACATTTAGATCACTCCGTGACTGTGCGTGACTGTGCGAGACTATCCCAAAATTAATCTGCAGTCACTACAGGACTATGGGTCAAGTTTCAGATCAATTGGATAAGGGGGAATTGGGTCCACCCATGGCAGACAGACAGACAGACAGACAGTTAAAAGAAAGAGTTTAAAAATCAAAAAATATCTGTTACTTTTGCTCAAAAAAAAAATTTTTTTTTCTTCTTGGACTAGTCCATAAGAATGAATCAGTTTCCTGACATTTACTTCGATGTGTTTAAAATTTCAAAAATAACTAAATAAATTCAGTCACTGATTGCTTGCATTTTTTTTCAGCTCAATACGGAGAAAATCAGAATAGAAAAAATGTAGATAAATTGAGTAAATTTTCTTTTGATATAATACAGTGTTCACAAATTTAATTTATTTTCACGTTTAGGTAAACTCGATAATCCATTCATCAATACGCATACAAATTGTTTTCCAATTTGTTTATTATAAAAAAATACTTCACTTATTTTTATTGATAACTAGATGTAATCCGGTGTGCTTCGCTACACCCTCCCCCTGCCCCGGCACGAATCGTTATGGGAGGGCTCACGCAAAGTCCCAAGGCTCTCACTAATACAGTAATTCAGATATATCACATTTAATAATAAGTTTGTGTAGAGGTGCCACGCGCATTTCTCCAATCCCGCCCATTTTTCTGTCTGACTACTCACGTTAATAATAGATGACCTGAGACAAATTTGCAAAGCTTTCTCTATCATATTAATATATATGCTATTTAAAATTTACTTTGTATGGGAGGTGCCACGCCCGCTAAAAATATTTAAATAAATTACTGCCTATAGCACTCCCATATACGCAGTAAGACTCTGTGAAAATTTCAGGAAGGTCAGATGTGTAGTTACGGAGATTACCTCCTACAAACAAACAAACTAATATTATCTCTTTATTATGTTAGTATAGATTATTAGCATAGATTTTTTTATTCGAATACTTGTTGATATACAATGTTTTTTGGTTTTTTCATTCGGTACAACAATTATCATGAGAAGAAAATGGATTACCAAAATTAGATCTGGCAACACTTTACTATTGGCCTTGAACTTGGAATATGGTTTGGCAATTTTTCTTTTTAACGAATTTTGATTTGCTAGTTTTTGTTTTTGAAGATTTTGTGGGCGATTTTTATTTTTCGCAATTTTCGGTTTTGGCGAATTTTTGATTTTGGCAATATATTTTCCACGACAAATCACATTGATAACTAATGTACTTATCAAAAGACTGTTGCTTTCGTAGTACTTCATATTAATTATATAAGAGGTGCCACGCCCACTAATTCCCGCCAATTTTTTGTCCGACTATTCATACTAAGATCTGATGGTGTCACGATCACGGCCATTTTTGTCTAACTTATCACATGAATAACTTATGGGCTCACACAAAGTCCCAAGACTCTCACTATAACAGTACTCCAGATATATGGCATTTTATATTTAATTTGTATGGCAGGTGCCACGCCTATTGGGCCGATACCGCCCATTTTTTGTTCGACTACTCACATTAATAATATGTGACACCAGACAAATTTTAAAAGCTCTCTCTATCACAGTAAGATATATAATATTGAATTATTACTTGTATGGGAGGAACCACGCCCACTTGTCCGATCCCGCCCATTTCCGGCATAGCTACTAATATTAACAATAGTTGACCTCACACAAATTTGCAAAGCTCTCCCTATTATAATACTCAATATATGTATATGATATTAAAAATTTACTTTGTGTGGGAGGTGCCACGCCCACTAAAAATATTTAAAAGATTATAGCCTATAGCACTTCCAATATCCGCAGTAAGACTCTGTGAAAATTTCAGGAATATCAGATGGGTAGTTACAGAGATTACCTCCTACAAACAAACAAACAAACAAACACACATTACCTCTTTATAATATTAGTATAGATAAAGGCCTATAAATACATAAACATAATGAGGTTATTATTAAATTGTTTTGTATTGCGAAATTTTGTTCTAATTAAAAAAAAAAAACAAGATATTGCAGAGTCAACGATGATTCAAAATTCACACAATAATACAAAATCTATATATATAAAATTCATTTTCTGTTTGTTTGTTTATTGGTTTGTCTGTTTGACCGCTATACAAATTTTTATTTTTCAACGGATTTCTCTTAAATTTGCTACACACGATCTCTATACTCCAGGGAAGGACACGATATACTTTTTACTGGCCACGCATACTTTTGCACCCCCTTTTTTTTAATTTTTTACGGGTTTCGCTCGAATTTACTGCACATTATTCTCATATCCTAGGCAAGGTCGTCATTTCATTTAAATTTTCTATATATGCTTTTAATGTTTGTTATACATATTTAATTATTCAATGGACTTCCCTAAAACTTTGTGCATAAATCCCTATACTTACTATTCTTGAGTTTACACCATTATGAAATAAATATTGTAAATCAACCTAATACAAATATTCCCGACTTGCGTTTTTTAACTATATGAGTTGTACTACCCCAAAATTAATGCAGATTTATTTCATGGGTGATCAGATACAAGTTGAATGCCGCTGTAGAATTACCCCGATGAGATAACATCATACAAATATTTCCATCTCGCCTTTTGGCTACATTGGAAAGCAACCCATTACAAATATTTCCAATTAATCTTTTTCACTATATAAATGAGTTGTAAATGTGGCATACAGCGCATACATCCACGAAACAGTTTTGGTAAATTTAGTTATTTTGATTGAACCATGCCTCCTAAAAAGCGTATTTATATAGGCCGTAGTACCTCAAAAAGTCTTAGACTAAACAAAACTCTAGAGAACCCGAGCGGACCCAAATTCGTATCGAGTCTCGAGAAAACTGAGCAAACCCAATAACATCTTGAAGCTCAAAGATCAAGGCAATCTTTTAATAGAAGCGGAAATGCCTGAATCTACTGAAGTGCGTCTAGAAATCCAGCGGCTAAGACAAGCTGAGTTGAAGGAATATGAAGCTCCTGAAACGACTCAACAACGTCTTGAGGCCCAATGGAAACAAGCTGACTCCAGGGAATGTGAAACTACTGAAACGACTTTAATA
The DNA here is from genome assembly GCA_963682025.1 of Cordilura impudica. Taxonomy (NCBI): domain Eukaryota; kingdom Metazoa; phylum Arthropoda; class Insecta; order Diptera; family Scathophagidae; genus Cordilura; species Cordilura impudica. Next base: position 140,243,192 of record OY821521.1, read on the forward strand.
TCTCTACCAGAAAACTTTCGTAAGTTGGTTCCTTCATTGCAAAAGATGGTACAAATAGTTTTTCCTAACATTACGTACATCAGAGGAAAATATCTTGAGGTATCAGGTATCAACTAAGAATCTCCCTGTTTTTCTCATAGACAAAGTTGGGAGCCAGCACAATCTTTTCGTATATGCACCAGAAGAAAAAACCAGAAATCTTGTATATCCCAAAGCTCTAGAATAACTAAAATTCGTAACTTCCAAACAGCATGCACTCAAAATAATCCATGCATAAACATAGTTAGTTGTTAGTTTAATTGAAACTTTGCAAACTGCTTTCAATATCTATCAGTAGCATCATTTCGGCGATTTATCTCACAACCATAACAATCTTGGAATGTTTCAACGGTAAAAAAGGAGAAAGTACAATAGCATTAATAGCATTTTGCGCTTTCTTATCCATCAAAACGCAAAATATCGGAATGATCTGAAAACTATATTTTGGCGATTAAAATAAGTTGACGATAACTGCGCGGGACCACTGTGGTAGCTACCAAAAGCGCGGACGCGGAACACAGCTCAGCTAAGATATGGAATGATCTGAAAAATATATATTGGTGATTAAAATAAGTTTACGACAACTTCGCGAAACACAGCTCAGTGAAAAGTCGTATGATAAATTTTATCTACGTATGTGCAATAATTTCCTCTTGATCCAAATAGGCCACACATGTACTATAAGCAGTTGCTTAAAGCAACCTTGCGGCATGACTTTATACGTCGCATTAATTTTCCATGTTTGAAACTTCTATAAATTTGACGTCTCTGCTCAATGTTGATCACTTATTGAATGAAGTAATTCAATTTGTAAAAGTTCTAATTCCTTTAATTTGAAAAACATTCCGTTATATTTGATGTTTACAAAATAAAAAAAACTTCAAAAAAAAAAAAAATTAACCGGTCTCGCAACTTATTTTTCAAGAATTTTTGCTGTAGCGTCTTATAAAAAAATGAATTTAGTCTAACTTCAAAATTAAAAAAAAAAAAATTTTTAAATTTAAATAAAAAATTAATTTACTCCCCAAAAAACGTAAAAATTGGGGAATTTTTTCATCATGAATTAATTCCCCAATCCTATAAAAAAATTTGGGGAGAATGTTAATTTTTTTTTTCGTGGAATTTGTTTGTTGGGGGCTAATTACTCACCGCCTGCAAAGTAAGCCATTTTACAAGTGAAAGGCCTTTGGATCCCGGGCAAGACCGGCTAAAAACAGCTTGTGAAATATAAATTCAAAATGTATTCGCTAATTATTTTAAATTTCAAACAATTTTAATTGACTTTTATCTCTGATGCAACAGCCAATTTTATAATTTTCCACGAACATTTCCAAAAATTTACTTTATTTTATGTTAATATTAAAGTTTTTATTTGAAGGAGGTAAGAGGAACAAGGTTGTGCGACCTTTTAAACACTCATTCTTCAAATTTTTGCTTTGAAGTAACATAATTTTAAAGTTAAGAATAAAAATCATACAAATTTAAAAAGGGAACACTCATTAAATTTATCATTAACAATTATTTAGGATATGTGAAAACATGTACACCATTCTAGGCATTTTCCATTCATATCAAATTCATATTTCTTCATAAGCAATCATAGATATCGAGTGTAACTAAGGTCATTTTTAGAAATGACCACATCATTATTATGGACATCATCATTATCATTAGTCCCAATATTTTAGTCCCTTTTTTGTTGTTACTTTTCTAGTCAACATTCAGTTGTCATTGTGATATACCAATTCATCTTAGTCAGTTATTTAGGTAAATAAAATAAATACAAAAAATTAATATTCGTAAGTTGCCAGCTTAATGAGATTTTAATTGTCATTTTAAACCATTTTTTAAATAAAAAAATTAATACCTTTGAGTTACAATATCGATAATTTAATCATTGTGGATCTCTGGGTAGAAACTGTTCTAGCTTGTTTGCTTAAAAATATATTGAAATCTTGTTAGAAATTGTCGCAATTGTTATTCCCGCAATTCTAATGTACATATGTTATATGCAATATAACGATAAAAATAAAATTATACTTACCCATAAAAACCAAGTTTTTATTATGCTCCCTTTCTTTGTAAATTAAGTTTACCATCATGTAATTAAATAATTGATTGACTGAAAATATAAAACCGTTCAAATTTCGAAAAATCCAAAATTATGTTATAACGAGCTTAACCCGGTGTACTTCGCTACCCCTCATCGTTATAAAATAAAACAAAATAAAAAAAAAATATTTATACATTAACAAAATATTATTTATTTAATTTAGAATTAATTATTGCAATGCTTTAGGATGTACAATATTTTTAGTTTGTCCATCTGGAGCATAAACATATAAGTCGGTGGGTTTCCCTACACGTGAGCATGCAACATAAAGCTGTCCATGCGAGAAACATGGATTTGCTAAATTTAAGCCGCAAACTTGAAGAGATTGACCTTGAGCTTTGTTAACAGTCATCGCAAACGCTAATCGAACAGGAAACTGTAATCGTTTGAAGTCGAATGGTAAATCAGTTGGGATCATTGGAAAGCGTGGCAAAAGTACATCTGTTCCTTTATATTTTCCTGTTATAATGGTCGCTTCTATTAAATTATTTTGCATTTTTTTACTGCAAGTCGAGTGCCATTGCAAAGCCGTGGTGAATCGATATTGCGCAGTAAAATAATGGGCACTCCAATTTTGAGTTGTAGCACATGTGGTGGAAAGCCTGGCATATCAATAATCGAATATAAAAAATTGGGTGTAGTGAGTGAAAGTTTCACACTGCGAAAGTTTAAGGAAGAATGGTGTACAGGTCTGGCTTCCTACAAATCGGAAACAAAGGGACGTGGCCCGCCGACTTTCGCATGGAATGTGTACCTATTTAAGAAAACACCTTATTAAGAAAACACCTTATTAAACACCTTATATGCCAAATATTGAGTTATATGGCCGGGGCCTCGCCCCTTTGTCCACTAACAACTTCATATAGTCAAGGGCTTAATAGAAGTTATTACGGATTTTAATTTTTCCAAAAAGGGCGTGGTCCCGCCCAGTTTTTTTGTAGTACTATTTCTATTAATTTCAATACGATATATACCAAATATCATCGCCGTAGGCTAATAAATGGCCGAGATATGACGATTTTAAATTTTGGGTTATATGGGCGGGACCACGCCCCTTTGCCCACTAACAACTTTATATAGCTAAGGACTTAGTATTTCGCAAAAGTATCCTTTTGTGAAAATGTCATGACGATCCTTCCAGTAGTTTAGAAGATATTACGATTTTTTATTTTTCTAAAAAGGGGCGTGGTCCCGCCCACTTTTCTTCTGGTGTGTATTTCTGTTCATGCCAATACCATATGTACTAAATATGACCGCTTTAGGTCAAAAAATTCCCGAGATATGACGATTTAAAATTTTGGGTTATATGGGCATGGTACCGACCCTTTGTCCAATCAAAAATTTATATAGCCTATTATTCCTTCCAGAGTCACAGTAACACGATGTGAAAATTTCAGGAAGATCGGTTCAGGGGTTTGGCCTCCTATAAAGCACAAACAAACACACATTCATTTTTATATATATAGATTGAAAGCAGATTAATTATAATTTAAGGTAAAATGGGGCGAAAAAGGGGGATTTGGTAATAAAAAAATGTATGGCTACCTTACCTGTAGATAAAAAGTGTATAAAATTTTAGGTAAATACATATTACAAAAAAAGCATTTTGTATAGCAAACATTGTTAGTGGTATAAGTAAGTATCTGAATTAAAAAAAGGGGGCGGTGAAGTGGGCGTGGTTCATAGTTATATGGTGACGTTAACAGTATTAAGAGCAATATACTACCAAATAAAAAAAAAATCCGTTGGAAGGAACAAATTTGTACAGAGAACAAAAAGTTTAAAACTTTCAAACAAAATTTGGCGTGGAAAGGGGCGTGAAAGGGGGCGTGGCGTAAGAAATGTTTATTTCTACCTCGCCTGGAGTATAATGTATATACAATTTGAAGTAAATCTGTTAAAAACTATATGGGAGCAATTACATAATTTTGAAAAAGTGGGCGTAAAAGTGGGCGTGGTCAAAAAAAAGTACCCTATTAATCATGCCAGAGTCCCAGTTAAATGCTGTGAAAATTTCAGGAAGATCGGTCCACAGGTTTGGTCTCCTATAAGGTACACACAAACAAACAAACAAACAAACAAATACACATTCAATTTTATATATATATATAGATAAAGTTTTTTTAAATTAAAATTTTTTAGATTATTTTTATCATCGCCATGAGTTTGCCTGTAAAGTTTCAGCTCGATTAGATCGCGGGAAAAGCATTAAAAATCGATCCAAACTTTCTCGGCAGACAAGCAGACACTACGAGTTAAAATAAAGGGAGTAATAATAAGTATGAAAATTGATAGCCAAAATGTAACTGTTTAACAAAAACTAGATCTAGATATAAAGTTACGAATTTTTTCTAAGGTGTAGATCTGGCCGGCTCTGCGATCGTTTTTAGCTGAATCCTAAATTATTATTATTCTGTATTACATTCCTTATGAACGAAGTACAGAAAATGGAGAGGAAAGTTGTATGTCTATAATTAACAAATATATCTGCTGGTTCTGCAAAGTACGATGTATTCACATAGAACCAGTCTAAACAGAATCGTGATAGTCAGGTTAATGTTACGTAGACGGAATTTCAATTTTTATAGTGTTCCGTACGGAATCCCGTTGCTAACTTTATGTCACTCGTGGTGTAAACTAATATACTTACTCCTGTATGCTAAAGGGATTATCAATAATTTTGGTTGCCTAATGCCCTCCGAGTTGTAACAAAGTCATTATTAGAGACGATTGGGTACCAACAGTAAGGTTTAGGTCCCATTATAGGAATTGCAAAGGCCAGTTCGTAATACCCGGGAATTCAGAATTTAGTTACTCTCTTTCGCTCAGACAGCTGTTGAAGCTGTTATCGGTTGAAAAACAGTCAAGTTATATCAAGTGCCCCAGGCACTAAATGCGCCGGAGAATACTTGATAAAGAAAATCGAGCTCACATTTTGAAAGACATTGAAATAATTAACAGCAACAATATTTTTGCATTTTCTTGATCCCTTAATGATCATATGTAAAGTATCTTGCATCTTGCCTATTGTTATGCCGTTCTAAATTAATGTCAAAACGGTACGTATTTTGTAGGACTATTGCAAAATCTCCAATCTTACTTTTTCGAAAATTTTGTTCAAATAGTTTTTCGAAATCAGCGATTGGACTTTAAAGTCTTATTAGCAAAATATATGTGATTAAAAATGCCGAATATTGTAGGTAGCCTGTTCTTAATTTGGCGAGGGCAGCGTTTTTATTTCAGCGGATTTGAAGAAAAATGTGATTTTTCATACTTTTTCAACTTTTAGGGTACATCTTTTTGGTGTTTTCACATTTCAAATATCTTTTATCAGAATATTATACTACATGGTACAAGTTCTCAATTTTGTAAATTAAGGTTAAATTGAAACACTATAAACTGTCCCTCTTTAAGGTCAAAAGTCAAATTAAAGCACACCTCAAAATTCGACCAAAAAATTGTTTTTTCATGCAAACCGCTGTCACCCTATTTTACATATGTTCATGAAGACAGCGCCAAAAATAGGGTTTAACTATCAGAGTACATAAAAATATTGCCTTTAAGCTCTTATTAATATTTATCCTAAACCAAAGTATAAATACCAGTATTTCTGCCTGAAATGAGGTGGAACTTATGTCAATTGGTTCAAAGTTTCTAGCATGGTGACCATAACTACATGTCCCAACCCCGAAATTCAGTGTCGAACCATCAGTAAAACAATTTAGGCTTCTAGTGTCCACAAAAGGCCCATATTCGCCTTCTAACCAAAAGAGAAATGTTAGAGTGTCCATTTAAGGATTTAGAACCTGAGTTTAAAGCTATGATTTACTGAAGTTTTAATGACGATTATTTGCGATTTCAATCCGATGACGTCTTCTTAAAGGCCCATTTACATGATACGATTCAGTCAGACTGTCATAAAGTCTTACCGATATTATTTCTGCAAACTTAGGCCATTTAAACCATCACAATCAAGGCTTATGAAAACAGCTATTTAGAATAACAAACAAATTTATTTTAAAATTTATATTTTATTTCCAATTTCTTTGTTTTTGTTTACCTTTTTTTCTTAATATTACAAAAAAAAAAAAAAAAAAGAAAACAACCCAGGTCCGATGAAAATTTTTTCTAAAAATAAGAAAAACCATCGGACATCGAAAATAAACCTTCAGACTGCCAATTTCATAGCATAAGCTTTTTACATGATACGACTTTTTCATAATACTCGACTTTTCGGCAGGTCGCATTACAAAGTGTGATTGTGTTAACTGGCCTTAAGCCAACCATTGCTAAACTTGAAGTCAATTTCCACATATGAAGTAACTAGTCTTGCAATAGTTTTTTTTAAATCCAAATGAATATTTTGGGGTTCAAACCTTACGTTTTGCCAACAAAGCCTACTGTAGATAATATTATCAAGATGAGTATTTCAGGTCAATTTCCTATCCAGCAGATATCCTATATAACTGTTATATAATTAATTTTATATTACATATATAATTAAAGAAATGTTGTCCTATTAGTACATTTTGTGCATACAAATTTTACTAGAAATGTTCTCGTTCGGTATCTGAGACAAATTTAATTTCTGATGTTATATATGAGCTGATCTTGTAAAACAAATACTTTTAGTATTTATACCAAAAAAAAATTTCAATAAAATTTATTTTTAAATTTCATCTTAATTAAAATTTTTTGCTTTTTATACCCTATAAAACTGTTGTGCTGAGGCTATAATGAGTTTGTGCTAATGTTTGTATAGAAAAAATATTTGACCTAGACCCACTAGTTGCAAAATATTTTAATTGAAAAATTTTGTTTTAAAAATTCGTTTTATAAAATCTGTTTCTTTTATATATGAGATCTAGAGTTGCAGCTTTTTTGATAATTCTTATGATGACTACTTCCAAATATACTTATGAAGTACCACATATTATGTACTTTGAGCTGTTGTCAGAAAATTCGAATAACACTGTTGATAAAATATCTCTTTTACGCCCCATTTTTTTGGTATAATAATCAGGGTGCGGGGAACGATGATAATATGAGTGTTCTCACATTTTTTCGTGCGAGAATAGAAAACGTAGCAAAAGGGAGCATTTGTTGTCTTTCAAACGTAAGCTATTTTAACAATATTTCTCTTATTTAGGAACGATTGTTTTAAAATTTAATATCAAATGTTGAGAACATTTAACTTTCAATCGATTTTAATCGTTTTTAGTGCACATTTTTAACAGCAAAAAATAAGAGCAAATTGTTCCATTTAAAGAAAGACAAAAATAGGAAATTTTATATAAGAGTGGGTCAAATTGTAGGGGGCCGAAAAATTCTCCATGGGCTCATCGCGATTGTGGTACTATGGGCCATAACAAGTATATTTGCCCAAGGAACCATACCTCTAAAATCATTTTCGAACCCTCGAAAAACTCGATGACAAAATCGATTTATGTCGTATATGGGTACCCCACAAAATTTTATTTGGTTATGGCCCGTAGTACCAGAATTGCGATGAGCCCATGGAGCAAAAATTATTGACCCACCATAATACATATATATCCAATATTATTTTTTTTAATTTTGTACTGATATTGTTTTATATACATCTAGGAACTAGGTATTTTCGACCTGTTTGCATTTGAAGTACTGATTATTTTGAGCATATTTGCTGTTTAACAAATGGATCGATTCACGCTTGAACAAGGTTGGGACATATTAGAAACTTACCAAAGTGGTGAATCTTCTACCGAACGTGAAAAAAATTACTTTCAAAATTCGGTATATAATCTAACACATAAAAACAAAGTTTTTATTCAAATTATTTATTTCCTTATTCATGTGAGTTTTAAATCTTTCCGTGACTGTACGTGACTAAGCATGACTATATTTAAGTTATTATTTGGTGACAACAAGTCTGTGGACCAAGTTTCAAATTGATTGGGTTAGTGTGTGTGACTATCTGAAAATTAATGTTTGGCCACAACAAGTCTACGGACAAAGTTTCAGATCGATCGGATGAGGGAAGTGAGGTTTTAATCTCTCCACGACTGTGCGTAACTATGCATGACTGTGCGTGAATATGTCAAAGTTAATCTTTTTCCATGGCAAGTCTGTCGACCAAGTCTCAGATCGATCGGATAAAGAGAAATGGGTTTTGAAGCACTCCGTGACTGTGCGTGACTACCCCAAAATTAATCTATTGTCACAGCAAGACTTTTGGGCCAAGTTTCAGATCAATTGGATGAGGGGGAATCGGGTTGCCACATGGCAGACAGACAGACAGAGACTATGTATTAAAAGAAAGAGTTTAAAAAGAAGCACCTTCCAGGCAATATGTATATAATTTTATCTAACGTGTACATGAAACTGGTTCGTTATTCAATAAAATCACACGATCTGGTGCTCGTACAGTGCGTACAAACGAAAACACGTCTGTTGTTGCCTAGAATGTGAAAAACAACCAAGCAACTTAACTCGTAATCATTCTCAGGAATTGAACATTTCAGGTATTAAAAAAAAAAAGGTTTACGTTTTTTTGAAAAAAGTTTAACGTTCTTTTGAACTTTTTTTTAAAAAGTGCGTTTTCTTTACAATTTAAAAGGTTTTTTGGAAATTTTTCAAAAAAGTCCGTTTTCGCATTTACACTAAATAGGTAAAAGTTAGTTACAACACGACAAGAAATACAAGAATAATTTTCAATTGAATTTTATAATGATAAATTCAAGAAACAAACGCTTACAAAATATTGTTTTTGTGTTCTCTCCAGTGATGCCAGGAGATTTTTTCAGAAATCCTTATGCTTATGAAAAAAAATCCCTTTTTCCCTACACCCACTTTGTTTTTCCCTACACTTTTCCCTACACTATTTTGAATTTTTCAAAAAATAAAATTTTATTTTTAATTTGTACATTTTCAATTTCAATAATACAAAAATAACATAAAAACGAAGAAAAATAACATAAAAAGTAAGATAAGAATATCATAAGAATTATATAAGAACAACATAAAAACAACATAAAAAACTAACAGATATTATAAAAAAATTAGATGTGCATTTAAAATTTACACAATTAATTAAAATGGCTTGAAAATGAGATCTTATAACGCAAATAGAATTTGGGTTCTTGGGTTTAAAAGATTTTTTTATGACAGTAGTTATTAGCATGTTTACTTAGATCTGATTTATCGCAATTTAATATTTTTCAGAAGCCTTACACCTGCATTTAAAGTCCCATTAGCATCGCGTCTCTCAACCAACTTAAGAAAAATCTCTGTTTTCTGTATTTCTGTATTTCTGATTTCAGCATCATCGAAAAACGAATCGGACATGTTTCTAACATTTATTATGTTTCAATTTATAATATTTTAATATTATTTTTATTTACAAACTTACTTACTAAAATCAAAGAGATAAACAAAGATGGTGTACGTATGTATAAAAAAGATGCACAAACAAGTGTTTTTTCCTCGTCATTGTTATTAAGGAAGCCACATATTTACTTCCTTCATATTATAGAGTTATTACCAGACTCTAAAAAAGATATATATTTCTAATTTTAAAGTTTAAAATTGAAAAATATATAATTTAAGTTGCTAAAACAAATTTGCAAAAAAATCTCTACACTTCGACAAAAGTAAGAAAGCTTTCCCATTTTCTCTACATGTCAAATTTTTGAAAAAATCCATACAAAAAGGGAAAAATCCCTACACTTGACATCACTGGTTTTCCCATATAAGAGTAAATGCAATAAGTGTTAGCAATTGCGTTCTATCTTGTGAATACTCTCTTTCTTTACTTTATCGTTTGAAATGTGCATTTTATATTCTTGATCCTTATAAAAAAGAAGTCGCTCTATCGATGTCCGTCTATCTGTCGAGTGAGTGTGTCGTACTACTAAGAATTACAATGTTCGTCACAATCTACAGCAGTTTGGTATTGAATTTGGAGCCCTTAGGCCGAATAGGTGAGTATTGACGTACGCAAATGTAAATATACTCCGATAAAATTTAATATAAAAACCTAAAAATTGTGAAAAATGTTTATATGTAACAGAACATGTTCGTATAGATATGTATTACATATGTAACTTATGTGTTTACATATATGTTCATTGCATTTTATAATTGCTTTCAATTAAATAAAGAACGAAAATACCTAAAATTTTGGTTAACTATTGTGTTGATTTTATACATCTTTGTAAAAATATATCTTTATAATTTGAAATCTAACCTTTGGGGTCTCTTGGTGTTCACAAACTTGGTTATGATATTGTGTTTAGAAGTCGGCACAGTTGAATTTAACAAACTTACTTGTTCAATACATGTGCTTTTATGTTCCAAAATTTTTATTTAAATGTTCTATCTTCAAAAAAATCAATGAACGAAAGAAAAATCAAAAAATAAAAAAATAATAATAATTTAGTCCGCTGATTGAAATAAAAATCAGGCTTTTATATATTTCGTAACTTTTATAATTGAATGCTTTGTGTGAAGATCTATAAAAGGTTTTTCAAAAGATATATTCAAATAAAAAAAACTATGAAAGTCCTATCACATGGGAGATATGTAAACATCTATTTACATATTAATTAAAATCAAACAGTAAGCGCCATCTATGTATAGCAAGCAACTGCTATGGTTGTTATACTTGATGGTTGCAGTTGTTTGCTATACATTCATGGCGCTTTCTGCTGGTTGTTGAATCAGCTAAAAAATTTAAATCATATTCTTTGCACCATACACTTACATATACCACACACCGATTTTCCTTACGCTGTTTTTGCGATTGTATTGTAAAAGAGAATTTACCCCCTGAGTGCATAGATGTTTACCCATCAAAAACTTAAGTGTTTTGGTCTCTGCATATCTAGAGTAGTCCTTAAATATATATATTTTTTTTATATACATCAACACTCAGGGGATGTCCTCTATCAATGCAGTGCACTTTGTTGATATTAGGAAAATATGGCGCCTATTTCTCTAGTTACGAAATAATCCTTATCCACCTAGTTGTGTTTAGGGCAACCTCTCTTTGTTGAAGTGAAGTTGAGACTGAATCATAACCACTGTTATGAAAGCTCTCTCAGCGTCAATAAAAGCATATAATTCTGTTTATTTTTTCCTTTGTGTATTTACCATCTTTTATGTCCATTTAGAGACTTACGGACTGTATTAGGTCTTAAAGTATTACATGAAGAGAAGAAGAGTAATTGAAAAGTTAAGTGAGTGAAGTGAATGTTAAATAACAAAAATAAGTCTTAAGAGACTTGTATAAAAGTTAAGTTTATCAGAAGATTTCGAAATCATTAGTTCGGAAAGTTAAGTTTTACAGATTACTAATTGGATAAAATGTAATTCATTCAATTTATTAGGAAAACATGTTTAGGTAATAATTAGAAATATAGTTTGAGCATGAATTTAGTAGAACCTTTTTAAAAACATAATATTTACTTTATTTTTATACTGAGTACACCTATATTTTGTTATGTGGCATCACTGTCCACACACTTCTTGTAGAGACGTATACATAAACAAGTGTTTGCTTTATGTGTTAAAGTACATAGTACATACACGTCTATTTTCATATTTATACATAACACTATATTGACATTTTCAATTCACTTTAGGCAAAATATGTGTGTGAATTTTACCCAAAAATATACCCACTCATTCATCTGTTGGACACTCTTCATAGAATAATGAGGGTTGAACTCTTGTGTGTCGCTGACATCATAGTGAAACAAGTAGGTTGACTTTCTGCAAACCTTTTAAATTTATTTAGGTTAAATAAGGATTATTTTTTTTTCTAATGAAAAAATGTAAATTTAGACATACACGTACAAATCCATGAATGCGTTGGAAGATGTTAATTGGGCATGGTCAAATATAATATGTTTATAAACTTATTTAAAAATACTCGTAGCTTTATGTAATATAACGTTTATTGTGATTTTGAATTATGGTTTGTTTTATAATATTCTTTGATTTGGTTTTTTAACTGTAATTTTTTAATTTTTCTTGATATAAGAGGAATAAGAAGATACTTTTTAAAGTGTTTCTTTTTATTTTGTTTTAACTGGTTTGCCAAGTTAAAATTATTTGTTGCTTTAACTGACGTCACATTATATTTTTTTTTTAATTTTCTACTTGGTAATTTGATCCCAAACACACTTGTCTATTTTCTGGATAAATCTTTAAACTGAATTTTTGGACTTTTTTTTTGATAATTGAAAACTTGATTTTATTTCGTTACTGGTTTCACATCAGTTAAAAAAAAAACAATACTTTCCCATACTCTAAAGTATTATGTGAAAGTAGGTGGTTATAAGGCTTTATTTATATATATATATATATATATTTTTTTTTTGTTAAGAGACCCATATGTTGGTTGTTGTTAGGCAATTGTGAGTCAGTGTAATTAAGAATTCATAAAATACTTAAGTATCTAAGGGATCGTATTGTTAGTTAGGACGTCAATAACAACAAAAAAAAAAAGGACAAAAGATTTGTATATCCCATAAAATAGCATATTTCTTCTACTGCTTTTATCTTTTAAATTTCATCATTAAAAAGTATTTTAAAAAAGTTTAAAAAAAGAAATTCCCAACAAGAATTTTGTCACTTGTGTTTTTGCTCTTCTTCTTTTGTTCCTCATAATTAAATTGTATAATAATCCATTTGAAATTAAGTGGAGCTTTTGCTTTTTTTTTTTGGTAGTTTAAAAATAATATATGAACGTAGGAAAAAACTTTTTAATTATCTTGCAATTCATTTTTCTACTTAATTTCCACTAAATTCCCATCAAATAAACCAGGCTAAAAACTTTGAGAGCAACAAAAACCCCAAATGAAACCATAAACTCATAAACCCTTGGACTTCATGTGAAACTCTCAAAATTAACTGTACTGTATATTTCAATATATTTTAGTATTTAAATTTAATTGGTCAAGTCCGAATTAATTTTACCTAACAACATATTTAACTGAATCGCCATCAAAGGCTAAGACGAAATATTTTTTGGTGTTAAAAACGTATACAATTTTTATGATTCCGTTCGCCTTTTTGGAGGCACGTGTATTATTATAAATGCCAGAAAGAACAAAACAATTTTTTAATGACTTTGGCGTGATATTTTCGTACTTGATTTACGTTTTGTACAATATTCGCTTAATTGGTCGGCTGTTTCGGGATCATAGGCATATTAGCAACTCGTTATCTATAATATTAATAGGCTAGGTGATTTCTTGTGACTGATGTTTTGTTCTACTGTTTTACCCCGATTTTGACCAAACGTATATTAATTGAAAGGTATTTCTTTTAAGCCGCTTTGTAGATTTACAGATTTTTAAATTTTTCCTTTATTTTGAGTAAATTGCATTTAATTTTATGTACTAACACGTACATAAAATTATACAATGTTTATTAAATTTAATTTATACAATGTTTATTAAATTAAATTTGTTAATGTGTTTGTAAAAAAAATGAGTTTGTTTTTTATGTTGATTTGTGAATTGGCTATAATTGATTATCATACTTTTAGGGTCTTGATTTAATGAAAAAATAAAATTTCCTAGAATTTGCGCTCGAATTTCGAGGGCTGGAATCTGCTAGTAGTAATAAAACGGTATTGACACAATTCTGTGGTTTTCTAGAATAACCGCGTATGTCATAAAATCAAAATGATCAGGGGATTCAAAAAACGTTATATTTGAAATTATGGGCTCGATATAAAGTTTTTAGAGCTTTCTTTTAAACAATCCTGTAGATATGGGCAGTAACTACTTTACATAAAATTTTGAGTCAAAAATCTTCAGAGGAAGAGATCCTAGAGAAGGACGAAAAAATCAGTATGTAAATAACACTTAAAGTGTGTGCAGATAAAACAACTTATGTCGACAAACATCGTTTTCTTTGAAAAAGAAAACCACCAATGCAACCACCATGTAGAAATAAGTTGTTGTTGGTTGAAAAATGGATTTTTTTGTTCGTCAACAAAAAGTTAATGGGACTTAGGATGGAATATAACAACGTATCAAGAATAATAGTGACAAGAAATAACAGAAATAAACACACAAGTTTTTACATGTGGTTATAAACTGAAAACTAATCCAAAATTATTTTGCATTTTTTTCATTAATAACAACGTATGTCGCTATGTGTCGTTTTCTGAGCAAATAATTTGTCAGCGATCAAACGTAGGTTGACATACGTCGATAGTGCTGCAAATCAATTTAATAAACATTTAAGTTACGTCGTTATTTAAAGAAAAAACTCAGAAATGGTCAATATTTTTTTTAAAAAAATTTTACACATGTAAAGAGCATTAAAAATTAATATATTTGGCATCGTTAACTCAAAACTGAAAAAAAATAGATATACGCGGTTATTCCAGAAAACCACATAATTAAGGCTTTTAATATATTTTCAAAGGGTGTTGAATGATCCTTTTGAAATTTCAGCAGTGTTTGAAGTGTTTACTCGTCCGGGGGATCTTTGTTTTTTACACATTTTCTGCCTTACTAGAACAGTACGTGTATATTTTTTTTTTTTTGAAAAAGCCTGCTCACCAATGGTCTTCTGCAATAATCTTAACGTTTATTTGCGCAAACAAAATTTAATGGAAGTTTAACAAAATCAGGCAATGTGTTACAATCGCCAAATTCTCTGTTAGTTGTTTGTAAATAGCGTCAATGAATTTGTAGACATGAAGGTTGACAGAGATTTAAGAAGCAGTACTACGAACGCGGAAAAATATTATTATCCCAAATGATAAACCTGAGAAGTTTAACTGGAAAAGTCCCTCTTCATTTGGGCACAGAATTATATTTTTTTTTTTATTTATAAACCATCAATAGAAAAATAAATTGTCTATGACGACTTTTATACCCTCCACACCACTGTACAGAAGGTACATATCAGTTTGCCATTCCGTTTATAACGCATTGACAAATAAATTTCCGACCCCATAATGTATATACATTCTTGATCCCTAAAACAACTCGAGTCGATATAGCGATGTCCATATGTCTGTCTGTCTGTACGTTTTTCTGACTGTCTGTCTGTTTGTCAGTCTGTCTGTCTGTCTCTCTGTCTATCTGTCTGTCTGTTGAAATCATGACCATTCACAAAATAAATAACTTACCTGTGTAAGTTAAGATGGGGTAAATCGGACATAATTTTGCCAAGACGTGGTCTAAAATATGGAGACATCTCCAAAATATGCTAAAAATTTAGTGTGTCCATTGCATAATTACATAATTACAGGCTACATATTTAGAACAAAATGACTGCAATTTCCTTTAAGCAATGTTCCGTGGGTTGCTGATGGTTTTAGACAAAACTTACATCAACTACAATCGACATTTAACCATGTGTTACATTTCAGCACAACACTTACTACACTCAGGTCTATAGTGTAGGGCAACGAAAGAAAGAGTTTTTTAAAACCACAATGTGTGGCAAACGTCACATTGATGTCATTTGACTTGGTACAATGATGTGGTACGTGTTGGTTGGCTGGTTGCTGATGCCGAGCATAATGAGAATGATGATAAGGCTTTTGATGCTTAAAGTCAATTTAAAAAAAAAAAAAAAAAAACACCGGACCAAATACTTTCTGACCACGACAGTATAGTAACCCATTTTTCTTCTTTATTTAAAAAGTTTTTCTCACTTTTGTTCACATTTATTGTTAACATTCTATTTATTCCCGACTCTTATCCAACAAATTATTACCGGTTGAAGTTGTTTTGTTTTTTTATGTCTATCTGTTTTTCTATTTATTTCTTTCATTTTATACAATAACATCTAATTCTATAGTTGGCATTGAATAACAATACGATGGTAGATTAATAAAAAATATTAAAACAAAGAGATGACTTTTTAATTTTAACAATTAAAGTTCATTTCAAAGTATTTATGACTCAACACTAATACAATGAACTTAACAATCATTTAAAAATAATGAAGAAATGTTAAGAGGACTTATAGAAGGATTGCCCATGACAATTAGAGCGGCAAACAATCGGTTATGGGTACTAATTTGCAATGTTTGTGAAAAATTTGGCAAATGGCTACAAAAATTTTCTGTTGTCAACAGAGATTCTCAATAACACTATAATCGGAATTCGCTTTACACTTTGGATCTCCATCAAGCACATCTGAATGGAGGTTTACGTAACTTTCAAAGTATGACTATTGTATTCTGAGTCGATTTAAACTACGCGATTGATCATACGTTCCCTCGTTAGGATTTTTTGCCATTTTGAAGTTTGCAAGTACGTGGATATAGTTTTTCAAGCAAACCGTATATGATTCGTATATTATAAATGTGTTGTATTGCATCTTAATAGTTTTATTCGTCTATGATCGGAATTTTTTTTATACTTAGTGTTTCACTTAGAGAATTACTAACAGGTGGAAATCTTAAGATCGAGGTTTTTCGATATTATGTGTATTTAAGCCAACTATTCTATACTCTACACTATGAGCTTTGGTAAGGGATATCAGGTTTTAGGTCACAGTCCAAACATAGTGGGTGAGGTGATTGAAGGACATAAGATAAGCAGTGAATCAGAATATTAATTTTGTTATTTATAAAATTTTCACGTTTCTTACAAATATACGGATAGACGGACATCTACACAAAAGAGGTGAGTTTTTAAGTTTGTATGTAGGAAGCAGTTTCCACGATTCTTCATTCCATCCCAAAGATTATTTCATCAGTATTTAGACGCCTAAATTAGGCGTCAAATGTCAAATATCAGGAGTAATATAAGCAAATATCCCTACGCATAGAATGAGCGGGTTTTGGCCAAAGGGGATGGCAACTTCCATACAAAGTAAATATTTATCATGATATATCCGGAATAGTATGAGTTCACTCAATAATAATATGAGTAGTCATGTCAAAAATGGGCAGGATCGGAACTCCTATCTGTTGTGAGATAGGATAGTGAGAGAATGAAAATTTTGCGGGAGTCTATATGATAAATTTCTCTATTATAAATAGTTTTACCAAATTGTTATAACGCATCTTCAATGCCAATGAAAAACTGCATCTATTTATATTTCGAGTTAAGTATTTATTCATCATTTTTATATAATTTTTTTTTTTTTTTTTCATTTAATACAATCATCTTTTTTTAAAACAATCCTCAGTAGATGGAAAATAAACTGACATTTTATGATAACAAAACGCAAGCAATTTCACAAAATTTTACTGCTGGCATGTTATGGACCACAACAGGAATTGCGATGAGTTGATTTGAGTGCATGGATATTAGGGTATCCAATTATTTGAATTTTTTCTGGGTAAAAATTTTTAACAGGTGTAAAATTTTATAATCAATAAAATAAATAAATTCTAGCATATCATAAAATTTGGCGTTCAAGCAAGAAATTTATGGACGTATATAAGTAATTAATCTGCTTTGCTTTTGGTCTCCAAAAAAGGCTTCATTGTCATGAAAAACATAAAAATTGCAAATCAAAGTATTTCCGAATCCGTTTCTGTTTAAAAATTGACATTAATATTATTTTCTAAATAATTTATTATGTTAATCGACTATTATTTTAATTGACATTCTTAATTTTGTTTATTAATCGTTTGGTTACCCTAATGACTTAGCAAATTCTCTGTACGTACTTTCAATATGGTTGCCAATATGACTACATGGACTTGACTATTGGTTTTAAAGACGTGCTTGTGTTAAATGCGTATCAGCTGAATATGATGATGATGGTGATGATTTTTTTTTGGAATTTTTATGACCGTTGTTGTTGTTGTTGTTGACGAAAATACTTTATAGAAAATGATACTGAAAAGGCGTCGCTAATAAAAATCCTTTTAAGATTAAGATTCCTATTAAACCAAAGCAAATAATATTAAAACCAACAACAATAACAACAATAACAAAAAAATATAACGGAAAAAGGAAATGAATGCAAGCACGTATTAGGATGTTTATCAAAATGTTGTATGATTTTCCCATTACTTTTTTGTGCGATTATTTCTTTCATTTACTTTTTGCGTATTCATACACTATGGGTCGAAATTCAAGTATTGCTATGTTGAGCATTAAAATCGAAAGCGATTTCAGCTTTGTATAAAAGAGATTTTCATGTTACTTTTTCTATTTTCAAATGAAGCCAACCAATGTTAGGTCAATAGCTCATAGAGTTTTCATACATCTGATCCAACGGAATGGCTGGCATATTTTTGTCGCTGGCTCATGTTATTTTGATCACAGAAAATATTTAAATAACAGTTTTTCTTAACAAGACCACTTTCTGAACAAATTGAGGATGTTCCGAAAAAATCTTAAAATATCAATATTGCTCTTCGTAATTTGAAAATTATTACAATCTGAGAATTACTTAAACATCTTGTGAAATGTCGATAGGACTAAGTCCTTGTAGAAAAAAAGGAGGTAAAAAAACAATTGTTACATTTTTAATGCGGAAAGCTGACGTATTTTTTCAGGTTTTGTGATCTCTTTACAACATGAAAGCCTGCAAGTTTTAAATTCAAAGGTATCGGCCATAGAGACAACATCAGAATTGAAACAAGTAAGAAAATTATAGTCGGTCTAGACCGACTATACGATACCCTATACCATGCGTTTAGAAACCCTATCTCTTAGGCCCAACTAACTGGACATAGAAAATAAGCAAAAACCACATTTGAGTGGGATTTTTATTAATTTTTTTGGCTGCAGATATGAAAAAGTTCATATCGGATGCTATATCTATATGGGGACTAGGTCCAAAAATGGACCGATCCTGATCATGTTTGGTAAAGTCTCTTATATTTTGCAAGAATATATATAAACAAAATTTGAGAAGAATCAGTGCAATATATTTGTTTTTTAATAGATTTAAGTGAAAATCGGGAAGCTGCTCTATATGGGGCCAAAGGGATCATTTTTGAACTACTCATTAATGGATGTAATGAACGCATATAAACGCAATTTGTGTAAGATCTATATGATAATTTGGATGTTATGGCAATTTATGTCGATTTCATAGGGGTAATTTGTATGGGGGCTAGGTCTGAACATAGACCGATTCTCACCAATTTCAATAGCGTTCATTCCATGGCCGATAAAAGCTTATATGCCAAATTTCATCAAAATATATTCATATTTGCGACCTGCAGTTTGATTACAAGGTTTACATGGACACACAGACGGACGGACGGACGGATGGACATTGTTAAATCAACTCAGAAAGTGATTCTGATTCGATCGGTATAATTAAAGATGGGTCTAGGTCAAATAATTTTGGTTGTTACAAACAGCAGCACAAAGTCATTATACCCAAACCACATAGTGGTATAGGGTATAAAAAATATAGTTTTAATAAATTTTTAATTTTAAAATTGAATAAAATAATACAATGCATTGATGCATTGATAAGAATTTTATTGGAAACTGTATTTTTTTTTTACAAGTTTTGTTCCAACAACATCAATAAGTACCACTCAAAGTTCGACGTTTTTAAACCAATTTAAAAAAATACATAATTAAAAACACCACATTTATGAATTCAGTTTGAAATTTTTTCATTAAAATAACTTTTAAAAGTCTTTTTGGTTTTACTTTTTAATAGGGCGAAACCATAACTTTCATCCACTTACTTCCCACCTTTTTGGACTTCAAAAAATAGATAAGTGCCACATTTGCTCACAATTTACCACAAAAGCATTCACAAGAATCTTTGTCGATGTTCAACCGTCATACGATTTTTATAATGGTGGATGAAGGGTGGAGCCATTATAACGCACCGAAGATTAACCAGCAGTTACAACAATGAGTTTTTTTGAGGAATTGGCGGCAAAGATGGTCAAGTTGCATTTAGGCTAATTCCATACTGACAGACATGACATTCAGTGATCTTTCTAATCCAATAATATACAGTAAATGTTTTTCATTATTCATAAAAATATACAAAATTATACAGCCGGTCCTGACCAATATATTTACCATTAGAAAAAGTGAGAAATTAATATTGTTATTAATAATTAGGGGCAAAAAGCTGTCGCGACAGACATGACAACAGACAGGCATCAATTCAGGGGATGTTTGTAAAACACAGAAAAACTCTGAAGTTATTTGGATGCCAAATAAGAAACAATAAAAAAGCATATAAAAAATATGAATTCTAAAATAAATTAAAGTGAAAAGACGTATTCATAATGTGACAGACATGACACAGCTTCTAGTTTAAACATTACTCAATTACACTTTTCCTTTCTTAGTGGAAAAATAGGAGCTATAAAGATATTAAAAAATACATCTAACAATCTATTGTCTGTCATATTTTCATAACATTTTCTTTGAAATGGTATCAGTAAAAGTTATTTAAATTAAAATTTTAAAATTGGACCCAATGTTAAACTTTGCATGGAATTACCCTTTATCGGTTAAAAAGGTCATGATTTTGGGATGTATGTGGCATAACCCACACTAATTATCATCAAAAAGGGAAAGCAATAAACAGTGAGTGTTATGTCAACCTTCTGCATTGATTAAGGGACGATTAAAAAAAAACCTCTTTTGGTTACGAAGAAAGTGATTTTTCATCAGGACATTGCACGGATGCACACGCATGTAGATGCCATGGTAAACTTACATAAAATTGCGCTGCGAATTTCCACCTGGTCCATCGTGCTCTCTGGATTTAGCCGCACTGAGCATTTTATATTATAAATTCCAAATTCTATTATTTGGGAGTGATAAAAAAATGGAGATATGTTGGACAAATTGCATTAGGTATTTCTCAAAAAGTTAAGCGTACACCCTCTATTTTTTTCAGCTTACCTGCAAGTGCTACCTATAAAGTCTGTTTGTGGGTATTTAGTGCATTATTGGCTTAATTTCAAATAAACCAAAAATTACGAGAAGTTAATTCTACGTTGCAATAACAAAATTTCAAAATAATAAATTATTTACCGTTAATACTATATCTTAAGCTATTTAGCTGGAATCAACAATACTAGGCTATTAAGTAAACTTTCCAGCAGTTTACGAAAAGAGCTTGTTTCAATATTCTTCTATTCCTCCACAAGAATTCTCTTCAATACAGGTTTGGAAAAAATTTTATGTTTTTTCACATTTTTAACAACATACCTATATATACACAGAAAACAGATTCATTGTGGCTACCGAATTTATTGCTAACCGAATTGCGATGGTGCTAATAACCGAATTTCGAGTTCACTATGATTACAGTTCTGTTGCCTTAATAGTAAATGCATTATTGTAATAGAAAATTGGGAGATGCTATTAAATTTCTGTTTTTACAGTCGAAAATATAGTTATTCCACTTTAGAACAATTCGGTTGGCGAATATTTTTTCTCTGTGTATATAGTATTTTATTGAGAATAATATAGGTACTATGTGAAGTTGTATTCATTATATGTAGACGGTTGCAATAACCAGGTTTTAATTCCTGTAGTACTTTCCGAAATGGACGTAAGATTTGATGCACAGAAAAATGGTCCTTCCCTACGTATTTTGACAACTATGATTTCTTCATCTGTAGCGAAGATTTTAGGATTCGCTATAGCTTTTCAATATACACTGAATAATGAGGAGCTTCGCTAATATTTTTCTTGCTAGTATTCAGCATTCTTTGCTCATTTGTCCACGATGCTTTGCAATTGCAAATTTTTTATATAATTTGCAAATTATAGAGAAAAGCTTTGATATTACCTCTAAATACTTTCAACATTGTTCTCAAAAGTTTTAAATCAAAGATGGATTTTTTAAAGAAAATGTAAATGTGCGAATTCGGATTTTACATATTTTAATGCCTGTTTGGTTTGAAACCATCCCTATGATAATATAATTGGCTATTTCTAGTTTGAAATTTTATCAGAAATTTTCGCCACAAAGTTTCATTGTATCATTTATAAATAAGCAATTAAAGTAACAAATATCAATTCTAGTGTACGAATTTTGCTTTTAACTACTGTACATTTTTCTAATTTCGAAATAATTTAGAATCATGGCATAAGTTAGTGCTAAAGGTTTTTCGTGAAACTCGGATCACGTGACATTTTAAACCTGAATTTTAATATTCAAAATACTGCGATTCAATCAGATGGCAATGTCAATTTTGAGAAAACCGAAACGCAAATTTTTGGAGCAACAAATTGCGTCATTGACAATCTCGAATTCTCCTATTATTATTATAATTTCAACATATGTTGATGTAACTGGATTTCTATCTAGACTAGTAAATATTT
The DNA here is from genome assembly GCA_963682025.1 of Cordilura impudica. Taxonomy (NCBI): domain Eukaryota; kingdom Metazoa; phylum Arthropoda; class Insecta; order Diptera; family Scathophagidae; genus Cordilura; species Cordilura impudica. The sequence goes on from OY821521.1 coordinate 140,265,593, forward strand.
GCTCAGTTGAGAAATTAAATGAGATATCGTAGAAGTTTTGAAAAAATAGAACAATTTAAAAAAAAATTTTTGTTTTTGTTCTTTAAAAATACATTTTTTTTTTCTCATGCACTTATTTATTTGATCTTCACATAGTGAACTAACAATAATTATTCAAATCTTAGAACTAATACTTAACTTATTAAATCCGGCCAGAAAAATTTAATGTTTCTACATAAACATAGAAACCTCAAGTATTTATTATAAGATCTACAGTCTCTCTCCATCATAGGCGTTGGAGGATGCGATTGTTGAGATGGTCACGTGCTAAGAGATTCGGGTGAGTTTCTTGTTTTTTCAAGCAGCTTGAACAGTTTTTCATAATTTCGACTTTAACTAGAGGTATGTTTAATTCTCTATGCAATTGTGAGTTTCTCACACATCATGGGGCACGGGTAATCAACTTTAGGATTTTATTTTGGCATCTTTGTATTTTATTTATATTAGCGGTTCCCCATAACTGTATGCCGTAGCACCAAATGGGTTTCATGATTGAATTACATATCAATAACTTGTAATCAAGACCTAGCCTTGAATTTCTGCCAATTAGCCACGTAAGTTGAACTAATTTTAATATTATTTTTTTTAATTTTGATTCTATGTGTTTGTTCCAAGTAAGGCGTCGGTTAAGATGAAGTCCCAAAGATTTTACATCAGAATGTTGAGGTATTTGCTGATTGTCTACTTGGATTTAAGGGCATGTTTCTCTTCTGAGCGTAAAAGTAACGTGGATACATTTTTGTTCCTCTATTCTTATTTTCCACCTGTGTAACCAGTACTCAAATCGAAAAAGTGTAGTTGCTGTTGAGGTGTCCTCATAAATACTCAAAATTGTCGTGTCATCTGCAAAGGTTGAAGTAATCGTGCTTTCATTAGTTGGCATGTCCGCTGTATAAAGGATGTATAGGAATGGACCCAGAATACTACCCTGTGGAACACCAGGGCAGTAAAGTTGCTCTCCTTTATTGAGAATTTCCTGTTAATTGTATAGCTTTCCTTTAGTTTATGAACGTTTGGGGGCAGCAACGTTTTAATTTTATAGAGTATACCCTCATGCCAAACCTTGTCGAAAGCTTGCGAAACGTCAATAAACAGTGCAGAGCAGTACTTTTTTTCTTCAAAGGCTTTTCATGTAGCGCTTACTAACCTATGGACTTGCTCAATGGTGCTGTATCTTCGCCTAAATCCGCTACAGCTTCAGTAAGCTTATTTACTAGTATTTTCTGCAACAATTTTGACAGATTTGACAATAAACTGATTGGCCTGTATGAATAGACATTTGTGTGATCCTGGCTTGGGTATCATGGTAACGAGTGAAACTTTTCATTCTGAGGGATAATAGTAAAATTATTTTTTGTTTGAACAAGTATGGCGAGGGTTATTTCTAATTTACTTGGGCTTTGATTCGAGGGATCGTTTCGTGGATTTAAAACATTGGGAGGCTGAGTTTGATAGCGTAGCACATTTGGGTATGATTCGTGAGGCCGCTGTATTAGCGTATGATTGTGCGTTACTTGTTACATGTACGGGTGAGATATATTTTTTAATTTTCATTTCGCTATAAATTGCCGAATAAACTGGGCACCCCCGGTAGTTAGCTGTGTAATTTTTACCGTAATTGCTACATTTTTTACCTTTTCGTCATTATTTGACTTGTCACACTCACTGGTATTGTGCAGCTCACCACACACAACAAAAACTGGTGGAAGCTTACAGTATGCCCTTGTATGCCCGAACTCCTGGCAGTTCAAACACTGAACCGGGCCTTTCCTCTTATGCGGTTGTTCAACAGTAATTTTCCTATGTAAGAGGTATCTTAATTTGTAGAGAGGGTGCAGTTGGTTTTTGTGAATTGAATGTCGCCGGATTGAAATTCCACACGGAAAAGAGATTGTGGAATATTTTCGCGGTTTCGAATATTTGCTACTGTAAATCCTTTACTTTCGAGTTCACTTTATAGTTCAACGAGTCGATACCCTTAACAACTACTTGGAGGCCTTTTCCGCTCTTCAATTGCTAGGTATAGAAGTTTTTATTTTGTTTTTCGAATTCGGACACTATTTTTCGGAAATTGTCCTCATGTAGAACCTGTACTTTTGTTTCCATAATATTTCCTTGTTTAATGGATATAATGTAGAAAGAGTTTTCTCCCGTTAACTCTTTTCATCAAGTTGTTCGAGCTTTGTTCTCTTAAATAAATAGGAGGAGGTCTTGGTGGCTTGATTGCAACTGGTTCATCTTTATCTTCCTCATCCAAAATCGAGAAACGAATTTGGGGTTTGGAGGCAACATCATCTTTGAGAATTTTTGATGAAGAGACATTTTTTTGTGATTTGGGGCTGCGCGCTCTTTTAATTAATGTAATGTATCTATCCATACCAGTTTGCATTGATGATTTTGAAGTATTTAAATTTAGTGGATTGTTTTTTGAAAAAACACTTCTGATTGATTTATTATTACTTACGGTTTCAACGGTGTTAATATTAGTGCAATTATTTGCAGTACATGCATTTGTCACTATTGTTGTTGTTTTTACTTGTTCTTCTTTATTACCTATATCTGCTGACGTTGGCTCTGTTTGTTCACTGCATATATTGGGGGAACATGAATGCGCTCTCCCAGAGATTTCAGCTGTTAAGAAAAGCTTGTTGAATATGGGATCGTGCAGATTGTCCTGATCATTTAATGCAATATATATATTATTACGGTTTATGCTAAGTCTTCTCTCACTTGTTGATGGGCTTGAACAACTCATTTACCATTTATTTAAAAGAAAAAGTTTATTTGTTAGTAGTATTGTTGTTATTTTTTTCAGTTTTTTTTTTAACTACATTGATATATAATTTAATTTGGTTAGTATTCTTCACACATATGTATGTGTGTATGTATATAATTACATATGAATATAATTGCAATGTTAAGCGTCCAAGCGCAGTGGTTTAAAACATTTTTTTATTTTCAATTTTATTTTATTATTTTATTTTCTTTTTTTCACTTATGTGGCCGAAGTAATATATATACGTACGTACATATATATATATATATACGTATATATATTTTTTGTTTTACTTATTAACCCGATCGAGTAAAAACACGTCTCTCTCCCGGCGGTTTAAAAAGAATATCAAATATAAAATATTTCTTTCATTGTAATCGGTGCACAACTTTTTACTTTGTTCACAATTTACTGAGAAAACTCAATTGATAAAAATCGCGATTTCCATACAAAAATAACGTTTTTTAATATGCGCGTGTTTGCTGCTGTTCTATTATGCAATAAGAGTGTTAAAGTAATTGTTTTTAGGGCACAGATTTCAAATATTAAGTCAGATTTTTTCTATGAATTATACCTATCTATCAATTTATCAATAAAAAATGATTTTAAAGAGAAATAAAAATTTTTAATACACAATTTTACAACTAATCGAATCCAAATAAATTTAGAAACAACATTCAATTTTTAATCAACAAAAACCTTGTTCCCTTGTGTAATTAAAAATTTAAATTTTATTACTTAAGAATCTGACTTCGGACAAAAAATAAAAACATTATCGCCCCATAGTGCTGTGTGAAAATTTGGTTTATTCGCATACGAAAACATGTTAAGGTGACATTGGAAGTTTATGTTTTTTCTATTTAGTGGTCATCAAAACCGAAAAAATATTAAGATATTTTAAGGAAAACATCAAAAGAAGAATACATTTAGAGTTTCGAATATAACCAGATTTCACTCCCACTTTTCTAAAATTTATGACTCTCTACTTAATGGTTATTTTCGAATGTATTTGCGTTTATCTTGCAAGCACAAGAAATGTATGTGTGTGTGTGTCTGTGTTTATGTGGGTATTTATGTAGTACTCTTAAGTGCTTGTTTCCTTTTTCAATATAATATACTCTCTATGCTCTGCAAGTACTCGTTGTTTTGTGCAACGTAAACAAATTTAATTGCTTGTATCCGTTGCACATTTTATGATCGAATACATTTAATAGCAAACACACATACACACACATTCACACACACCCTCCCCTACAAATATCGAATACAATATCCAACCAATACTTAAGCACAATCACATATAAAACACTTCCATTCAGCATTGTACGAGTACAATGTGTAAAAGTGTCCCTTCGACAAAATGATGATATGTTGTTTAAAAGAGCACTTGTGTTACCGCAATTTTCCACCCGCAACTTCTCTGGAATAATAAGCCACTAACTGTTTTTTACTTGATTTTTGTTTCTTTGTTGTTTCTTTCTTGGGATTCTTTCTTACTTGCCTGACTGGTGTGTAATGCAAGAGTATCTTCCGTTTATTCACTTGTTTTGACTATCACCATTGTTTTACAATGTATGTATGTGTGATTGTTTGTAATGAAGTCATTTTGTTACACCATGTTGTTTTAAATATGGGAACTTGCATGAGTGCAATTATGGGGCATTCCATTTACAATAATTTTAAAGTTTGTTATAAATAAAACACTTTTATTTATTTGAATAAATGGTTTTATTTATTAACTTTGCTGAGCTGAACAATTTAGCTCTTAGAATGGTCAAAGCAAAAGTGTGTCGATTGAACAAAATCGAACACTATTTATACTTAAAATAAACTTACAAACTTGCTTAAATTAACGTGAAGAAATGTAGCATTGGACAGAACATCTTTGGTCAATTTTATATGTATATCTCAACAATCGTTGTACAACACCAAAAGGGTTGACTGTTACAGTAGGTACCGTAGCAGCTTAATTGCACACAGCACTACTTGAGTACTCTAAATCTAGAGCACTTGAATTATTGTATAAGCAGTGCTGATCGTGTTGGTAGCTTTAATTATTTTGTGTGTAACATGATCACTCTTTATATTTTATTACCCAAAAATGTTCTTGTTGGTAATGATGACTTATAGTTTATGCTACACCTCCCTTTTACGGAAGAATGGTCATACATTTCTAATGTTATGATCATTCTTTTACAATTATGTGTTATAATATTATTTTAAACATTGGTTATATTTCTTAAGTCTATTCTTATGTACTAATTGTTCTTTGTTTGTTTTTATATCTACGATTTTAAAATTATTTTTTTTCTAATATTATTTCCTTAATTCTAAACGGTCCGTTATATTTCCTATCTAATTTATGACCTACTTCATTTCTAATTAACACTAAGTCTCCTATGTTAAAATCATAATCTATCGTATTTTTGTCATAACTAGATTTTTGTCTTAATTTATTTTTATCCAATAATATTTGGGCCCTCTTATGTGCTACTTCTAACCTAAATTTTGCCTCTTTGGCATAATCTTCTAAATTATACAATGGAGTTATCCTATCTACCTCTCCGAGTTGTTGAAAACTGTTGGGAATTTTCGCAAAAACTAATTCAAACGGACAGTAATTGTGTGCTGTCGATGGCGTCGTATTAAAACAGTACGCGAAGTACTTAAGCCATTCATCCCAATCGCTTTTGTCAACCGATATATAAGATCTTATGTATTCATTAAAAGTTCTATGACTTCTTTCGATTGTGCCAAGCGTCTGGTGATGGTATGCTGTTGAAGTTAGTTTCTCAATTTTGAGGAGATTGCACAACTCTGTTAATATTGAATTTTTATATTCAGTACCCATGTCCGAAATGAACGTCTTCGTTGGACCGTAGGTAAGAATTAAATTTTCAAATATTGCTTTTGCGACCGATCTCGCACTTTTGTCAACAATTGGTACGGTGACTAGATATTTTGTCAAGTCGCATATTATCGTTACTGCATATTCGTTTCCGTTAGTTGACCTTGGAAACGGGCCAATTGTATCCACGTATACAGTATCGAATGGCATTGTTGGTGTCGTTGTTAAAGTCATTGGACATTTCAAGTGGTTTGTTATTTTTGCTGTTTGGCATTTACGACAATTTTTTATGTGTTTTATGTCTTTCGTCATATTTTTCCAGTAGTAATACCGTTTTATTTTTTCAGTTGTTCTATATATTCCACAGTGTCCCCCTTCTATGGGACTGTCATGGTATCTTTCTATAATATCTTGAATAGCTTTTGCATTTTTATTATCAATTTGGGTCACCTTATTTAGTAGCGCTACTTTTATTTCCTTCAATTTATTATTGCCCATATCTTTAAATTCATTAATCGAGACAAATTCGAAAATTTTCTCACTAGGTGCCACTTGTAATTTATCAATGTTGTGTTTACAGGCCACTTCTTCGAGCCTTGGGAAAAATTGTCCTAAGTCAAATTTCCCATTAATAAACAAATCATTGATTTGTATATATGTTATTATAGATTTTCCTCGTTTGATATAACATCTTGCGGGGTTAATCTTTAATTTATAGTATTTTCTGACGTCAGTGTTATTTATTGGTACATATATACTGGGCTTTTTATATTCATTTTTTTCATGCTGCTTATTCAAATTATTATCTACTGTCCTACTTGTTTTTCTGTTTGTCATTGATCTTGTTGTGACTTTATGTATTTTATTTCTATTTATTTCCTTCAAGTCATTTATAGTTATACGCGATAAAGCGTCGGCAATATAGTTGTCTTTTCTCGGTTACGCCTAGTCTTTGGGGAATGTTCAGGTTTTCTGAATTATTTCCGTCCGTAATTGCCAGTCTGATCGACCTTGGTTGTCACAATTAGTGTTATTATATAGGTAGTTACTGATGTTGCTTCCATTATTTTGTCCATACCCATTATCGGTATTTCTATCACGAATGGTTTCGTCATGGTTGCGGGAAGCAATAGCAATTAGTAAAGGGTCTTTGCCTATAGTGCAGAATAGTATTCTGCTGACTGGTGGCCTCAGTACAGCCAATTCCGATTGCTGAACTGACCCGCTTCCATGATAAGTTCCCATACTATGCTTAAAATCTATTATGCTTAGTTTCATTTTTGCCTGAGTTACCTGCATGAAAATCAAGCAAGTGTCATGTCCGTCATGTTCACTCATAATCTCAATAATAACACTAGATTTTCGATCTACTATTCTGGACATTTTGTATTTAAATTATATAAAACTAAATACTAATCATTAAAATATTACTATGTGTGTTTAAAAAAATTATTCATTTGTATAGGTTTGCACATAAAAATTAGCTAATAAAAAAAATATTAAAAATTAATTACAAGTATTATTCATTAAAGTTAAAATTACAATTATTCGCTCTTACTTATTCTTATATTAAAAAAATTATTAATTTGTAAAAAAAATATTAATTTCAAATATTACTCAATAAAAAATTAAAATCTTAAATATCATTTATTAATTTATAATGAATATAAAAAATGATTAATTTTCATAAAAATTATTAATGTAAAAAAAATTGTTGTAGCGAAATAAACTAAAATAATTTTCTATTATTAATATTATGTAGAATAAAAAAAAAATTATTTGTAAAAAAAAATGTTTTTGTCACAAGGCGGTTAACGCCGTTTGACCCTATGAGTGCGGCTTAAACGCACCTCTTTTTTGAGGAAATTTTGGTTATACTTTACATTATCAAGAAAATTGTTGAAGATATTGTTGTTCTGCATAATTGATGTAGTTGCTGCTGACAATTTCCATAATAAGCTGCACAAATTATTGTAGTCGGTGCTACGTACACGAACCAAATGTTGTTGTTCGAGGTATTCTGCACATACTCTTGTCAGCTGCCCCGGACATCTTTCGGACAACGCTGCTGACGGACTTTTGGCTGTCAACGTCAGGACTTTTGTAGTGCAATATCACGCGGTTTTTACGCGTTTTTCTTTTCTAGTCCTGTGGTATTTGCAAGCGGATTTTACGCTCTGCAGGACATAAGCGGATAATACGCTTTTCAGGCTTTATACGCGGCTTTATACGCGTATCTGGCAGGATCGCCATATAAATAAAACACTTTTATTTATTTGAATAAATGGTTTTATTTATTAACTTTGCTGAGCTGAACAATTTAGCTCTTAGAATGGTCAAAGCAAAAGTGTGTCGATTGAACAAAATCGAACACTATTTATACTTAAAATAAACTTACAAAGTTGCTTAAATTAACGTGAAGAAATGTAGCATTGGACAGAACATCTTTGGTCAATTTTATATGTATATCTCAACAATCGTTGTACAACACCAAAAGGGTTGACTGTTACAATAGGTACCGTAGCAGCTTAATTGCACACAGCACTACTTGAGTACTCTAAATCTAGAGCACTTGAATTATTGTATAAGCAGTGCTGATCGTGTTGGTAGCTTTAATTATTTTGTGTGTAACATGATCACTCTTTATATTTTATTACCCAAAAATGTTCTTGTTGGTAATGATGACTTATAGTTTATGCTACATTGTAATTATCCTAAAAGTTTACAAGTTTACTTACCTACGGGTCCGATTTTATAACTCAGTGACATTTTGAATAAAATATATTTTTTTCTGTGAAAATGCATTTCATTTTTCAATACAGTCTCTATTTAGCTCAACTCATTTAGTTCAGCGTTTCTCAAATTTTTTCACTTCTCAAAAGTAATGGGTTTTCTCTATGTTATCAAAATAGGCGTTTGTTTCAGTGATGTATTTTTCCTTAGATCCAAATCTCTTACCGCCGATCCATTTCTTTAAGATTTCAAACAGGAAGTATAGGGGCCTGGGAAGCATACTGGATCCACTGATTGTGGTCGAGCATTGCCAAATACTTCTTTGAAGTGGTCACACGGTTGGTCTTATTGTTGAGTATGATTAATCGTAACGGATCGCTTTTTCATTTCCAAATATATAATGACCTCTTTTAAACCACTTCTTAATTATTGAAGTTGGAAGTGCAGAGTTTCTATAGATATACCTTTGGAATAGTTTTTCCGCAAGAAAATAATGCTTTATGAGTTTTTGGACTTAATTTTTTTTCCGATTTTGCATAAAATTTCGAGTTTATCTACTGTCAAGGACTGTCAATTCAAACTTAATGATACTCCTTGCTGAAATTTTACATTAGTCTATTAACAGATGGTAGTTGACAGGAGTAGTGTTGTTTTCAACAACTACGATTGAAAGTTCAAAAAGACATGAAGTTGCCAAACTGAACTCGTATGGTGACATTCCTATATATGTAGATTTCCATATTCATGTATAGTTAGACGTGTTACATGAAGCTGAAGTTCAGAATAACTTTCTGAGTCGATTTAGCGATGTCCGTCCGTCTGTCAGTCTGTGTGTCCATGTAAACCTTGTAATTAAACTACAGGTCGCAAATATGAATATATTTTGATCAAAATTGGTATATAAGCTTTTATTGGCCATGATGATGAACGCTATTGAAATTGGTGAAATAGGGTCCATGTTCAGACATAGTCCCCATCAAAATGACCCCTATGAAATCAACACAAATTGCCATAAGATCCAAATTATCATATACATCTCAGTCAAATTGTGTTAGTATCTGTTTATTAATCAATAGTCCAAAAATAATCCCTATGGGACAATTCTTAGTCATAGGCCCCATATAGAGCAGCTTCCCAATCTTCACTTAACTCTATGAAAAAATCAAAAATATTGCACAGATATTTCTCAAATTTGGTTTGTATATATTTTTTCAAAATGTAAGTGACTTTACCAAATATGGGCAGGATCGCTGCATTTTTCGACCTAGTCCCCATATAAACATTGCATCCGATATGAATTTTTTCATATCTGCAGCCAAAGAAATTAATAACGATGCCACTTAAATTTGGTTTATACTTATTTTCTATATCTACTTAGTTAGACCGAAGAGATAGGGTCTTCCAACGATGGTATAGGGTATCGTATAGTCGGTCTAGACAGACTATATTTTTCTTACTTGTTGATATTGGATTTATAAAATTCAGGAGAAACAATGAATTATATAGTAATTCATATTGTGAGAATGTATTGCTATTTATTAGAAAAATTCTGTTAAGTTGAGCATGCATTAATATTTCAATAAAGCGTGTCCCATAACTCACGCTTGATATAAATTTAGCAGAAAACACAGTTTTTTTCGTCACACTGTTATTGTTTTTTTATAGAATCAGAAAGTACGTAAAATAAGTATAACACATTCAGGAAATTGCCTATACGATTTAGTCGCACATACATACATCCTCTTTTGTCGAAATGTTCCCTGATCATTTTGCATAAATGTGGTTGAGTTTTGTTTATGCATCGTTGAATTTTCTCCCTCGACGTGCAGTTGGATTACAAAGTTTACGTAGCCACACAGATATATGGACAGACATATATCCAGACGAACAGACGGACGATTATTGCTAAATCGTCTAAGAAAGTGTCGAGCGGTACAACAAAATTTGGGTCTTGATCACTTATTTTTGGTAATTATAAATTTTCAGCACAAAAGAAGTATGGGTAGATATATATTAATTATTATTGGAATCGAGTTTGATATTCAAGTATTGCTTACGTGAACAAAATCAACCCAAGCGATAACATCGAAAAATGAATGCATTCACAACGTTTTATGCTGATTTTAGGCTGAAGTCATCACTGGACTATACTTCTTCAAAAATGAGGCTGGTCATTAGACTGGAGTGAAAATGGCCCAAAATTTTTTCGTTTTTTTTTTAATTTTCTTGTATTGTTCATCGATGATCCTATAAAAAAGTTTAATTCATGCAAAATATAAATCCTTACGACTTTATTTGTGGGTGCCGCACGAAGGCTGAAGTTTGAGAAATATACATGGAATTACTATTATGTGCTTTTACGTTCTTTTCCACCACTGTAGAAAGTTTTAGCAAAACTTAAATTTATATGTGCGTAAAACGTTTTTGGGGAATCCCCTTGTCTTAATGATATTTTGCTACTGTTTCCTCATAAGAAAGAAAAGGTGTTTTTTCATAATAAAGTTAATGTATTAACTGTTAAAAAAAAGTTTAAAAAACTTTAATCAACAAATAATTGTTTTTATTACTTCTTAATAACTAAAATAATTAATATTAGTGACGCCAAGAAGCAACATTTTCTCAAGGACTCCCAAAAAAAAGTTATTTGACATTGCAACATGTATGTAAGTGTGCAACCAGAAATGTAATTAAATGCATTACTAAAGTACTTGCTGCTGAGGATAATTTTTTAAAATTCCAACTAAATGAGCGTAAAATGTATACTGGATAGGGTGACAACAAAATCTTTACGACGTAGAGAAATAAGAATGCTTGCCACTACAAGCAAGGTTCAGAAAATACACATATGAAACACACAATGTTCTGTTCTAAATCAGAACAGAACATGTACTTCAACGCGTACATCTAAAAATTAAACATTACCCAGTCGCGATCGAAAAGAAAAACGAAATTAAGTCACAAACAACATATAAAATATCTTTGTTTTCTATTTTATTACTATCCTTTTATTTGTATTCTTTTTATTATTTTTATTAATATCTTTTTATTTTTATTTTTTTATTATTTTTATTATTATCTTTTTATTTTTATTTTTTTATAACTGCTAATGAATTTTTTCAGATTTTTTTAATAAATTTGATCGAAACAATTGTTGTCGTTATTATAGGGGTGTTTCAAGTTTTTCCGATCGCGAGTGGGTAATGGGTTAATTTTTAAATGTACTTGTTGAAGAACATGTTCTGTTTTTTAGCAGTACACGTGCAAGAAAACGAACTTAAAATAGAGCTTCACTCGAATCTGTATGTTTTATGTGTGTTCGTAACAAAAACTATGTGATAGAAAAATGTTCGTGTAGATAACGAAATATTAAAACGAAACACAGTCATGATTGTGTTGGGTACTGTACAAAATTTAGAAACACACATAATTGATATGAAAATAAAAATAATGTGTGTGTTGGTGTGAGCTATGTTCGTTTACATTTAAGTACGAGTTTTTCTGTTTTTTTCTGAACTCTGACTACAAGTGCTACTTCATCTATGCCAGTAGAACATTGTTGATCCAGCAGCTCTTCAAGTGGAACATCAGAATTAAAAGAAGATGAAAGAACAAGAAAAGCCCAAACGAACGAAAACCAAAGCAGATGAGACATTAGTTTCAAAGTCTTGCTTTAGCATGTGACAGGACCAGAGTTTCAAATCGATCTGAAGTATTTATTGTTAATTCAACAATGCTTGATGTAAACGTTAGAGGTGCCGAAAACTCATTATGCGTAATAGACCGAAGTAAAATACGTCGAGAAAGGAAAAAGTACGCCAAGAGCTGAAGTCTATTGGTTACGAAAAACCTCTGACGGCCATTTATTTTGACGGTCGTAAAGATAAAACTTTAGTTTTGACTTCTATTGAAAATAAGTCACATCAGAAGACTATTACTGAGGAACATATATCAATGATATCTAACCCAAATTCTCAATAGGTTCAGCAAAAGCAGCTTATATTCAGAAAAATAGTGTTGGCTTTATGGAAGAAAAGTGTGAATTTCATTCACCTTTGGGGGCAATTGGATATGATGGAGCGGCTGTCCAAGGGACATAAAATATTTTTTTTATAAGAAAAACATCTAAAACGACCTTTACAATGGTTTGTCTGTTTATTGCACTCAAAGCAATTACCATTGTGCCATTTTTTTTAAGTCCCGATGGTCAAAATACAGGTAAAAATACCATATCCTTCGGTATAGGAAAAAAAAAATTGCCAAGTGCCTTAATTTTAAACCAAAAGCTTTTGTAGCAATAGCCACAGAATTGCAAAAAGTTAATAATAATTTTTTAAGGATCAAAGATACCTATACGATATATGTTCCGCCATCTCTGCTGGCTTAGTTTCACTAAGTTTAGCTAATAGAAACCAAGGAAAATTAGCACACTAATAGGATTCTTCGTTTGTATATTGGTACGGCTAAGCTACCAGATAACCTAAAACAACTAGCGCTTTTCATAATGAAAGTGTACGCACCATTGAAATAAAGTCAAGGCCACCTTGTAAATACGCTCCAGTTCATGTTTTCAATATGGTGAAAAGAAGTTTATATTTATCAAATGACCTTTTATGTATTGCTTTTAAAGCTATACATAGAAATTCGTACTTCGCATATCCAGAAAAAATGTTGTTGGCTATGCTACAAGATGATGTATCATAAATAAGGGAATTGGCCTTCGAAGAGCGTTAGAAGCCAGAAAAGGAACTATCACAGAGAAAGTTCGCGAGTTTCGTTTTCCAGAGATTCAAGTAAATGCAACAAATTATTATGATTTGATAGATTGAGTGAATGTGAAAGTAACCAAACCTTCAATAACCATCAAAAAGTAATGCAGAATTTTCAAAGATATACCATTGTGTAGACCATATCTCAATTTTTCCAACAATGAGACTGATAGTGGATAGAGAACTGAATTATATATACATTTTTTAATAATTATATACTTATTTATATTAATTGTATTTTATGTAGATAAATAAAAGACTGAAACAACTTGAATTATATAAAATTATTTTTATCTCAATAAATGCTCTAGTTCAAAAATTTAAGTCCTCTGCGCCACCTCAAGACCTTGACCAAGGAAGCTAAACTATTTTTTTTAGTATGTTTAAGGCTATGTAGCATCGATTCATAGTAGAGGAAAAACAAAATTCGAAAAAAATTTGCTCCACACTACTGGTCATGCAGTGACTCTTACTGGTACTCAATATCGCGACATAGTAACAGTTATTTCATGCCATATAGCCCGTGAAACTATTCAGTTACTGTATGACATAGTCGTTAACTCTCTCGTGTCGGTGATCAATACAATTGGATTTCTTTTATTTAAAATGAATATGCCAACATTGAAAGACGATATGCAACGCTGCATTAATGAAATTCAGGAGCATTGATGCAAAATGTTCATAGAAAATTTCAACAAAAGATTGTGTATGCCACAGAAAAGGGGCCATTTTTCGATGTTTCATTCCATACATAACCCTATTCTATATTTTTTTTTTATATAAAATTTATTAAAAATAGTTGCTTAACCTACTGTTATCACACAATTTACAGAGTTTTAGTTATTTACTAAACTTTTCATCTAAGATATAAACATTTTATATTACAAAGATAACAATATTTTTGAATGAATAAAATTATATATTTCAGAGGATATTTTATTTATAGCCTTTGATTTTATACATTGAGACAAAAGTATTGGTATACTATTATTAGTTTGTTATATTACTTATATTAGTTATAAGTTTAAATTAAACATTTTATGGTAGAAAAAAAATGGGGTTTAAAGTCCATATACTTACATGCATACCTGCAGCATAAGGCTGTATGTATGTAGGTATATGGACACTATTTAGCTAGACAGTGTTTATTCTGTCCCGAATTAGCTTTATATTGTTGCCGTTGTGAAGGATTCGGGTGAAAAAGTGCCATGGTAGGTTTAGCATAATTTTTAACATAATTTTTAATTTTAATGTGCGACGCAGCGCAAACGCCCCATACTGGGCATGCGTAGAACGAAATAGATTGGAAAACAATTTAGATAGTATTATTTTGTTCTCATGGCTTAAATATGATCCACGTCTTATAAGTGGATAAAGCATATTTCTAGCCATGTTAAATTTTTCAATTTGTCCGATCCATATACACTCCTAAGTACATCTTGTACATTGTCACTCCATTGAATTCTTGTCCCATTAATGTACAATTGATTAGTGGGATAGAAACAAGATTTGCGTTTTCGAGTAAAAAATACAGCTTGAGTTTTCTGCTTATTAGTCTTAATTTTCCACTTTTGAAAATAATTTCTTAATTCGTCTAGTGCGCATTGTAATTTGGTCACTATACTTTGACCAAATTTATGAAAGAAAAAAAAATAAGCAGGTATCACCAGCATAGGTAGCGCAGTTACAACCATTAAGATCTGGCATATCAGAACAATATAAAATATACAAGATTGGTCCTAAAACTGAACCTTGTGGAACTCCGGCTGGAATCTCTAAGAAATCAGAATATTTATCATTTAGGCAAACACAAAAATACCTGTCTTTTAAAAATGATTCAACAGTTCTTATAAGATAAAGCGGAAAATTAAATTGACTCATCTTGTACAATAAACCATTGTGCTATACAGAATCAAACGCTTTTTCTATGTCCAAGGTAACCAAAATTGTGGAATTGTCGTGTTTGAAACCCGTATAAATATGGTTATATAACCGCTTAATTTGGTGGGTGGTGTTGTGATATGGTCTAAAGCCAAACTGATTTAATGGATCAATAAATTTTGAAATTCTAGTTTTTAGAACCTTTACTGGGATTTAACAAAGGCTGCTCCATAAACTAATTGGGCGGTAACTATTTACTAAATTTGGTGGTTTGTTTGGCTTTAAAATGGGAACTACTTTCGCAGTTTTCCAGATTTTTGGAAAATGTTGTAATTTTAAACAGTAATTTATTATGAAGCAAAAATAAATAATAGAACAATTAGGTAATGGTTGTAACATCAAATTTTTAATGCCATCTGTGCCGGCTGCTTTTCGGGGTTTTAGTTCCTTAATTATTAACCTTATTTAATCAGTGTTTACATAATCTGTTGGGTCTATTATAATATCAATATTAGAAAATTGGTCATTAACAGTATTAACCATTGAAGCATGTGATTGTTTCCCCAAGTCCTCCGAAAGCTTGTGGTTTTTCAAAAAATTATAAGCAAGTTGCTTTGCCTTGTCTTCGTCACTATAATATATGGTCGTAGTTCCTATTATAGGAGGTACCCTATCCTATATATACTTAAGATTGAGTAAGAAAAATTACAATGTAAATAAAAAAAAACTGTGTTTTCTGTTCAATTCAAATCATGCGTGCATTTTGAGACAGCTTTTATATAATCGGCATACGTCGAGTATAAAATTTTGTTTCTAAATAATTTGCTTCGTCTTGAGGCCCTTATTTTTTCTAAATTTAATGTCTGATTAAATATCATTATTAAGTCTAATGTCTTAATTCATCTTTCACTTCTACAAGCTTCTCTAGGCGATGTCGATTCAGTAAACGTATTTTCTTTTTTTAAATATAAAGAAAAATACAGTTTATCTCTTAGAAATTGAGATAGTGAATTATTATATGCGGTCTAATCAATCGAATTTTGATTTTCAATGTGACTTACTGATTCTGAACATGGATCATAAGGTAGCTTTTAATATCTATCTTGAAAACTTCAAAAATAAATCAATGACTTTTGATAAACAGCGTGTGTTATTGGAAAATTTTAGAAGTTTAACTTTTGCTAATATTATGAACATACATAATCGCACTTCTTTCATAAGTAAAAGCTGTTCAAACTAAAGTATAACTGCTATACAAATATATATAATACGAACTTACCCATATACACTTGTTCAAAAAAATAAAAAAATAGTCCTCAATCCGGATCTTGCTTGTTGAAATGGCAATAGAGTGCATTCACACGTACATAACTGTATGTTTGGCTGGTGAGTTCGTTTGGTTTTATTAAAATGGTACGGGTTTCCGTACATATTGCGCAATAAGTATAACTAGACGACGATTGAGATGTGTTGTTGTATAAGTATAAGTGGTTTTTTGAACGTGTTTAAGTACTTGTTTCAGAAAAATTTTCAGCTCAATAATATGGAAGAGAAATATGTATCTCATCCAACCAAGTTTTTCTTTTAAATTTACACACATGTACTTTTATACATTATGGAGACCTTATTTACTCATTCAACCACAGGATGTATATAACAGCAACAACAACTGAATATTATATAAATAAATAAAAAAAAAAAAAACAAAACAAAAATTCCGACATATTCACAATTACAAAGTTTAACATTAATTTTATTTTATTCAGTTAAAACATGAATGAATTTTGATATATATATATGTATATATACGTTGCTCTAAAAGTATCTTGTTTGTAGAAGTATTAGCTTTCGAAATGTAATAAATAACAGCGATCGCAAAACCGTTTTAAATAATTCAAGAACTTTGGAGAAATATATAGAATATAAATATTTTGAAAGTGTTACGTTTTCAGATAAAGTGATTTATGATCAAAACAATTTATCATAGGTGTATGTACATTTAAGTACTTAACACAGCAAGGATATTTTTCGATCAAAGTTTATATTTAAATCGTACCTTTGTTATGCCACAGGTCCTTTTTCATATACATATTTAATTGTGCGCCACATGAAACAAGTACAAGTGATACATTTTTGTTTGGCACCGAGTGTGTGTGCGTGTCTGTGAGTGTATTAGTATCTTGTATTTTTGTTGTATGTCTGAAATTACATGCACCATATTTTTTAGTACTTTTAAAATACTTTTTCTATCCGCAGTTTTAAGCATTATACTGTGGGCTATATATCTGTATTTCAATGTATTGTGTGCGTATGAGTGAATGTTGGTATATGATACAATCAGACTTAAAGCAGTTGTGTGTACCTTTACGTTTGAAACACTTCCGTTTTGTAACCACATACACCAATGTGGTGTTTGTGTGTTGGCACTTGCATATGACGAACACAGATACACGTTTATTTGTACTTGGGATTGTGTGTGATTTGCCGACGTCAGCACTAGCTCCATTTGAATTGTTGCCATGAAACCAAGTAGGAATGATATAAAACTTTGGAACCATTTTCATAACAAAGATCTAGGTTGATTTTTAATAATACATTATTTATCTTATTCTCGATTATCGAGTGATGATCTTTCTCCTATGCTTAATCCAGCTAATATGATACGTTGGTATCGGGTTGGTAAACGGGTTGTTTTGTAATAATTACACTGGTCTATAAATAAAAAAAAATTGACTGCAGAATTCGCTGAATTCGAATTCATTTTTTATCGCATACTGTCAATAGTGTAAAACAGTCAATACTGACACTACAATTTCACAACTATTAATCTGACAGAAGCCCACATTCATTCTAAATCTCCATAATAGTTACGTTTAAACATGTCAGGAGGATCGTGTGTTACTGACTCAAGCTATTTTTGCTTTGTGTGTGGTGAATATTTGGTTGGAAAAAAAGGATATGTAATATCAGAATCATTAAAATATGCATATTTACTTTATTTTGGTTTTGTTGTCAGAAACTTGGACAAACCGTGGACACCTACAATGTTTTGCAATAGTTGCAGAACTGTTATATACAAGTGGTCAAATGCCAAGAAGATCTATTTCGATTTTTTATTTCCAGTACTTTGTAGAGAGTCAAATCACCACCAAACCGATTGTTATTTCTGTTTAACAAAAGTTGCTGGATTCAATATGAAAAATCGAAAAAATGTTACTTACGCGAATGTCCCATCGGTTTCCAAACCTGTTCCACGTCCACCAAATGATCCATTACGAGTCATTCCCAGTGCTACGAGCAGTGATTCCGAAATGTCATTCACCAGCAGTCGTAGTTTGTATGAGACTAATGATGAACGCCATTTAGTGACTCAAGCTGAGCGTAATGATCTAATTCGGGATTTACATTTAACGAAGCCAGACGCAGAGTTATTAGCATCACACATGCAGCAGTGGAAACATCTTGCAGTTGGCACAAAAGTAACAATCTATAGAGATACAAATTTGGAATTGGCTGCATATTTTGAAAAGAAACACTCTGTTCTATACTGTACTGATGTTGATATATGACAAAACTGAAAGAAAAACCATCCATACCAATTGCTCATGCCATTAATACAAAGGAAAACTACGAATCAATGACAGACATTTTGACATTACTCAAATACAACGATCATAAATGGAAGATCTGTGGTGACCTTAAGATGTGTGATTTAAAGTTTTTTGTAAAGACCATCGTAAATAACTGTAAATTAATCTGTTTCAGATCATTGGTTTGTTGACTGGTATGCAAACAGGTTTCAAAAAATATTGTTATTTCTATGGGATGTTAGTCGCGCTACATGTCATCATTACGTCAGAACAGAGTGACCAAAAAGAACTGAGTATTCACCAGGAAAACAAAACATTTCAATTAAACCATTAATTGATACAAATGGCATTCTTCTTCCGTTGCTGCACATAAAATTGGGCCTTTTTAAGAACTTTGTCAAGGCTCTGGGGAAAGATGGTGTAGCATTTAAATATTTGTTAGCGGTTTTTCCTAAAATTTCATATGATAAAATCAAAGAGAGCATATTTCATGGCCCTTAGATCAGGAAGCTATTAATGATGACAATTTTTCCCAATGCTTATTGGAGAAAGAATATGCAGCTTAGAAATCTTTCAAGAGCATCGTGGACAGTTTTCTTGGAAACAATAAGAGTGAAAACTACAGAAAAATTGTTGAAAAACTATCACGAATTAATTGCACGAATGTTACTCAAAATGGTCCGGTGAGCGACGAACAAGAGGAGCGTGCTCACCAAGATTTCATGAAAATTTAAAGAAATTATCAAGGATTTTGGGACAAAAGCATGCCGGGAGACTATTGCTGGGCTCTAATACGTTTAACCGAACCAACAAAATACAAACAACGCCATTCACTTTTGAAAATTTATTGATTTTATATAAACTAATAATTTTTTATGTAAAAAACGAATAAAAACATTTATTTTTGTATCTCGAAAACCTGACGCGATAGAAAAAAACCAATTGCAGATTAGAATACAGCCCACCAACTTACCCTAGGAAAGATAGATAGTTGCTCCAGTCCAAAACCTTGTTGGCTAATCTATTAATTATCCCAATTTTGATCAAACATATATTATTTGAAAGGTATTTCTTTTTTGCCATTTTGTAGATTCACAGATTTTTAAATTTTTTCCTTTATTTTGAGTAAATTGCATTTAAAGTTGCTACTAACACATGAATAAAATTATATAATGTTGTGTGTGTTTTATTAAATTTTTTAATGTGTTTGTTAATGAGTTTGTTATCTTCATTCGCAATAATAATAAACCATAATAGTGTTGGTTTATGAATTGGCTAAGTTGAAAAATAAAGTGGCCTAGAAATTGCACTCGAATTTCGAGCGCTGGAATATGCTAGTAATTATTAAATGTTTAAAAGCACATTCAAATTCTAAAGTGTTACTTTAGAACTAATGAAATAGATATTCTCCTGGAGTAACCACTTTTTTGCTGGTGTTGCTCATATTACATTGAATAACTTGAAGTAAAAAGAAATTTCTTTAGCCACTAAGGCAAAGAAAATTGCACCATATCCGAACATACTCTATCAAAAAATAATCGGCTAGTATCTGAAATCGCAAGCATTTATAGTAGAATAATCCTTTATGAGTTTTCACTTGATCCCGTTGTATGTCTTTCATAAATATTTGACTGGAGAATGTTGCAATAGTCTTACAATGCTATATTATTCTCAGGTGGCAAAAATTATGTTGTATCATGGCCGACCATATGGTACACAACACATTGAATTCAAATGCTCCCACGATGTTTGGTTAGGTCTGTATGAGCATAATTTCATTTGTTGTTTATATGCCACTGGGAATGAAAGAGCAATTAATTAGATGAGGTAAAAATTTATGGCAGGAATGAACAAGCAATTAATTAGATGTGGTAACAAATAAGATCTTTGACTTGAATGGAAATTGAATAAAGGGAGTGGATGCATTCAGGGTTAAAGACAGTTTGGGGCGTTGCAATTTTTTTTGTAATGTTATCAGAAGGTGCTTCTTAGCCGCGATATTTTCGACTATATTGCATTGAGTCAACACAACATGAACGACTATTTTAAATGTACAGTGTCACTATTTGAATTGACGTTTATAAAACATGTGTTCAAAAAAACATGTAGTCATAGTTATTATATGTTGCCATACCCACATAAAGGATGGTATACCCTGTAGGTAAATTTGTTTTTATTGCCCCTGACAACAAATAATTTTCTGAGTAGCCCACAACTATAAATTCCTTGATGAACTAAATACCTTTAACAAATTTTTGCACTTGCATATTCTTTTTTACATATTTAACATATCGCACCTGTACTTCTAAAGTGGGTTAACACAAAATATACAAATTTTCAGTAGAGGCAAAAAACGGGTTTTTTAATATTTACTATAAAATTTAAAAACAGTTGTTTCATTGTAAGGAATTGAGGTACAGGTGCGATATATAATTTTCTTGATCTTTTCTGTATCCTTTCATTCTGATTATCGTTTCTACTCTGTGCATCTTTCAACTGCATGTGGTCTCAGTTTATAATTTTTCAAAGTTTTTTTTTGTAAATCTTTTAAACAGTGTTGTTATTTATTTATTTTTTTGGCATATCTTTCAAAGAAAAGTTAGGTTTTCATATCAAATCTCTGCCTATATCATTTTACTAAATAAAGATGAATAAATCCAGAAGATCGTCCAGATTGAAGTATTTTCAGGTATTTTGTGATAGACAGACAGTATGTGAGTTGAATTAGTAAAAATTGTAATTTTCAAATTACCTCTATGACCGATCAGATTGAACATAAAACCTGCGTAGTTTCATAATCTTGAGATCACGTAATTCGAAAAGTAACAGGGTTTTTCAGTTTGTTTACTGAGACCGCATTATTATACCCTATAACACTATGTGGTCAGGGTATATAGGGTATATCCTATAACACTATGTGGTCAGGGTATAATGACTTTGTGCTGATGTTTGTAACTACCAAAAATATTTGGCATAGACCCATCTGAACGTTGTCCGTCCGTCCGTCCGTCTGTGTGTCCATTTAACCTTGAAATCAAACTACAGGTCGCAAATATGAATATATTTTGATGATATTTTGATAAGCTTTTAACGGCCAGAGCATAAACGGTGACGGCCATAGGTGAAAATCGGTGAATGTTCAGTCCTAGTCCCCATACAAATGACCCCTATGAGAACGACTTAAATTGCATTAATATCCAAATTATCGTATAGAGCTCCGTCAAATTGAGCTTGCCCATAGGACAATTTTCAGTCATAGCCCCCATATGAAATCTGATTCCCTACCTTCACGTAAGTCAATCAAAAAGCTAAAATATTGCACGGATTTTTCTAAAATTTGGTTTGTATATATTTTAGCAAAAAATAGGTGACTTTACTAAATATGGTCAGGATCGTCCATTTTTTGACCCAGTCCCCATATATATGTAGCATCCGATATGAGCTTTTTTATATCCAAAGGGAAAAAAATTAATAACAAATCATCTAAAATTTGGTTTATGCTTATTTTCTATTTGTAACTAGTTGGACCTAAGAAATAGGGTCTGTATATGCATGGTATAGTGTATGTTTTCATTGGAATATTTAAAAAAAATTCGTTTACACCGTTTTGAACAAAACTGGAACAACTGATTTATTCACACTTTTGACGTTAAGGTATGACCTGCAGTTCAAGCTCACAAAAATAACGTTTTTTAAAAGTTCTGTAAATAACGTTTTTTAAAAGTCGTAAAAACAGCCAAAATTGATAAATTGAAATGTAAGTAGGCGTAATTTTCAAAATTTTCCTCCCCTCCCAGAGCGATCGAAATTCGGCCGGCGTCATTTTGTTGGTCATCGCTTCAGGCAGGTCCTGACCTAGGATATTTTCAAAATATTAAAAATTGACAAAATGGAGCGATTTAATAAAAAAATAAAAAAATTGAGCAGTTTTTGGACACTGTTTAAGCGACTAAGAAAGTAATAATAAGTCGATCGATACATCAGAAAGTGGGTTCAGTTTAACCATTTTATATAGGTTCATGTAAATACCAACATTAACAGACCCTTTAAGACCAATGCCCATAATTGTGAGCTTTAGTTATTATTTTAAAATACTTTTGAGACCTTAAACTTCTGGATACAATTGCAATTTCAGAAACTTACACATCATAAACTGAAATATTTTTTCCCGGAGAATAAGAATAATAAATAGAAAAATAATAACTTTTTCCAAAAGGTGACCAGTGTCAGATTTTGCCATTTTAGTCATCAAACATTAAGATTTCATTTTTTTTAAATGGCATTTGATATTGATTTTCAGGCTCTAATAGTTTCAAAAAAAAAAAAAAAAATTTGAAACAGCGCCCTGGTTAAAGGTACCTTAAGTTGGTAAACATCACTCGAAAATGTGAATCGTGCAGACTCTAACGGCTTTTGACATGGCTTGTCTCTCTATTTTTCCATTTGTTTGCTTGTTTGAAACCACTTTTTGTAACTGAACTTTCACTAGCTTTCCGACTCACTAGAACTCTGAAAATTTCAACAATTACATTAAGTTTTCAATGGTGCGTGGTAGAGAAGAAGAAAGTATATATTTATTTCTGAAATTCATAACTACACTGTATTCTTAATCGCACCCGTTTCCGGCATTTCATCGGCGATTTATTGAACATTGTGATAATTGTTATGTTATAATTGAATATAATGTTTCTATATGAAATTTTTCTACTTAGGGCGGTCGTGAGATTTCAACCTGCGTCTATCTCACATACACTCGTACTTGCACTTTTTGGTCGCGCGCCTTAAAGTTGATTACAATATATTATTTAATAATTTTCTACATGGTTTTCTACATTATTTTATGCGGTTATAACTAGGATACTGAATATAAATTGCACTCAACTTAACATCATCACTATTGCATGAATAATGATGTAAGTATTTGGAATGTAATTCAGATTAATAGATCTTTTCGTTTGTAAATCAATATTAACTCACAAAAGCAAATCTGTTGGAGACTTCTAATTATTGCCCTTGTTCGATGTGTATTATCTTGATTTGATATTTTTTTTTTCAAAGAAGTAAATATTTTTTATGAATAAAATTATTTAAGAAAAGTTTATAAATTATCTACTGGGATGTTATAAATATATTAGTCACCCGTATGTTATTAACTCATATCATACCTATATAATCCTTAGTGAAATCTCAACATACCTGCACCATTACCGGGTTGGAACATGAAAATAGAAATAATGTCACAGCTAGTTTTTATGAATAATATATTTCTTCAGTGTTAATGTGACACTTACATACGAGCATAAAGCGGTTTCTGGAATACTCTCATCACTTTGGTCAAAGCAATTTCGTTATATTTTAAGTATTACCATTTACGAAAATTTCAGCGAAAGCAACTCCCATTAAAAACTGAACTTCCGAAAAGCAAGTTTGTAAACGAAACATGCTTCTTATATAGCGATTTATCACTTATGTGCACTTAGTTTTATCCATCTTAAATAGCCTTCCTTTCAAGCCTGCTACATTATCTGTTATTTAGTAAGCTCAAACAGTAGCTAGCGCTTACGTATGTACATGTGATTTATTCTGCTTCATAAAATTGGTTTGATGCAGTTACTTGTTCAGACGAAGCCTAATTGCGAAGTCACAGAAATGCATAAAATAAATAGTTTGTATAATGGTCTATGAAAAGGAGGCTGACGTGCGAAAACAAGTTATCGAGAAAACAGCTGAAAACAGCTCATACTCTATCCGACTCGGCTCTTTTTCCGATAACTTGTTTTCGCACGTAAGCTCCCTTTTCATAGACGTGGTCTTTATTTTCCACTACTTTGATGAAAATTATGAAACGGAAAATGATTCATAAAAATAAGTGCCAACCAAACATAAGCGATTTGCCTGTGCGTTTTCTTAGGTTTAAACATAGTGTCATTTCTATGACAGTTGAAATGTTAAGCTGATTTCGTTATATGTGAAAGCCTTAAGCATGTGAGATGCGAATTAATGCACTGTGTATATATTGGATGATGTAAAACAACACACATATACACACACAGACACACGAGATACACACACACACACACACAGTTAATATCAACCATAATATTGCTAATGTTTTACGTAATTTACATACTCGCGTACATACATACGAGTATTTGCATTCATATTTTCGTTTGTACGAGTATTTTCATTTTTTTTTGTGCATTTAAGCCTTGTTAACAAAAATGTAGTAAATGGAAGTAAAAGAAAATAGAAGCTAGAAAACAACTTAGCAAATAAACACAACAACGCAAGCATCTACAACACATAATAGACACTGTCGTTTTGTTGCACATAAACATTTGGTGACTTTTGTGAAGAGAATATAAAAAGTACTAAATGTGAATAGAAAAAAGCGGAAAAAAAAATGAAGAACAAGAAGAAAATTCAACAACAAGCACACAATTTACATTTGTCGAGTGTCATTGTAGCTTTTGTTAAAAGGACTAGAAGAACAAGACTATAAAGTGTTGCAGATAATAGTGATGATACTGTCATATTTGATGTCAACGGATGTCCTGTGACTTAGAAACGACTACAAAACTGTCTTTATATATAATATTTTTCTATACGATGACAGCGCATATACTACATACATACGAGTTTAGACAAGTATTTTGCATACACAAATACGAGTATGCATATGAATATTTCATTGAGATAAACGTAGAAAAAAAATATCTCATTCTAACAACTAATTTGTTAACCAAGTTCAAAAAAATCTTCGTAGAAATTGTTTTGTAAGTTCCCAGCTTAGTTGGAAAACTGTTAAAAAATGTTATAACTGCGGGCAATTTTTTTGGTCAAAAAGTGGGATGCGGTTGATGATTGAGTTGGGATAGAGTCAAAAATAAGTTTTTATTAAAGAAAACGGGGAAAAATATTTCTTAGGAATTGACTGAATTTTTTTTTTTTGAAAATCTAAGAATAATTTCGCTAGATAATTTAAAATTTATGTAGGTTTATTATAATTTTGAAATAGAAAAAAATATTACAAATGTTGGCTGGAGTCTTAAAGAGTTAAGTCCAAACTTCTTCAATGAAATGAATAATGTCAGGATATTATAAGTTCAGATTTCTTCTGATAAGTTACATTTCCATTTTTTTTTTAAGAAATCTATGAGAATTATGGTTTCAAATGGTTTCTCTTTGACCCAACATAAATATCTGAAAATCGTTAGTTTTCTTTTGATATGTCGCTGTGACAATTCATGCCTTATTTCTGGAATTAAAAGCACGGTTTCAGATATTTTTAATTTGTAAGCTCTTTCGATAATCCGGATATTGTAAGCTTTCATTTTATATATTGCTTTTACTGATACAATTCCCAAAGAAAAAACAATTCAAATTCTCAAAATAATGATATATTTTTTAAAACCCGATAAATCTTTAAAAGAAAACTATAATTTTGGGACTCTTTAGATAAATTTCTCGTCGGGTGCAAGATAATTAATAAATATTAACGATGATCTTGGTTGTAAATTCCATAAGAAATCGACCAAAAATTTAGCCGTAGTTCACATTTCACGCAAATACTCTGTGGGGTCATTTAGAAATTTAATTTATCACGCCCAGAAATTCAGTAAACTCTGGATTTATTCCGGTTTTTTATTTTGTGAAATTATCAAAAAGGGAAAGTATGTAATTTTTAGGTTGTGTAATTGCAGTTTTAAAATGCATTCATGGCCCCGTAAATTTTTGATTTCTTTGCGTTTTTTGAAAATATGGAATTTTGCAGTAAACTTGTAGTTTTAACTTTTTGGGCCACATCTTATGAAATGATTAATATATGTTTAAAAAAGCTGTTCTCCATTTTTTCATGTAAAATATAACTAATGCAAATGTTTGGTTATTTAGTTATAAGAAATAAAGAATATTTTGTTATATGAATTTAATTTAAAGTAAATTAAAATAAAAAACGATACAAAACCCAGATCTTTCAAAAAAAATTTTTTTTACATGGAAAAATTGCATGCATGTCGAATCTTTGATACAACTGATTCTGTATTCTTGTGGTTGTAGCAGTTACACACAAAAAAAATGCTTGATTGGAATGCGGTTACCACTAGAATATTTATATTAGATAATGAGAATTTTTCTTCTAATTTTTAACCTTTTTAAAATTCTGTATATTTTCTTCACTAACAACCTTATAAATACAATTTTAGAAAAATGAATGAACTCTTGATAGTAAAATTTGTTCAGTTAGCAATCAATGATGCAATTGATGCAACTAAATTAAAGTCAGTATAAAACGTTTCGTGACTAAATAGTGGGTAATTCCAATAACAGATTATATTAGAAGAACACATTTTGAGCAGAAAATATAAAATAATATGATAAAAATAATTTAGTTTTTGGAATTATTTTTCGGTTATAACAAAAGAACTGCAAATTTTTAAAATACTTGGGAATTTATAGCCAAAAGAAAAATCTAATTCTGTTGTATATAGCAAATCAGATAGCAAAATGTTGAACCCAACCGAGGTTTAAATTTATTTATCATTTTGGAGAAATAAATACAAAATCATATCTGAAAATTTAAACAATTTGATGTACTTTATTTATTAAGGCGTTTGATATTAAAAGCAGCTTTAATGTACTTTATTTAAGCGTTTAAAGCTGATTCTACGATTGTGTGAGTTCCTTATCATGTGGTCATTCTTTATTATTACTGCTATTTTTCTAAACAATTGTTTAATGAAATGTTACTTCATATTATCTACTTGCAAAGGTCGATGTTATCAAGTAATCCATTTCATTCATAAATGGTCATATTAGTCTTCAGCGTGAGCTTGATTTATAAGTTGAATGGTATAATGCGAACTTGATGGAACTGAATTTTAAGAAATGTAAATATATGGTATTTCACAGAAAGGGGATAATTTCTAACGAGCATTGCATTATTGCAATAGTATTAGATACCGTTCAAACATTTCTGGATCTTGGTGTATTTATAGATAGGAAACTGGACTTCATTGGTCATATTAGTATGAAGTCTACGAAGAAGTCTACGAAGAACTGCTCTTCGTAAGAACTTTAACAACTGACACTATAGGTGAATCAATATTTCATGTTTTGAAGGGTTACTTCAAAAGCAATCACGTTATCAAATATAATATCAGTAGCTACAAATGGAGCACATGCAATAGTTGGACGTTATCGTGGATTTATTAGCTATTTAAAACAAAATATGTCAGGGGTGTTAGCAATACATTGCGTCAGCCTTCGACAACATTTAGTTGCTAAAAATTTGAGTGTTAGATTGCATGCATCTCCTCAATTAGTCATTGATGCAGTAAAACGGATCCGAAGCAACGCGTTGAATATGCGATTATTTGCGCAGTTGTGTGAAGAAAATGACGAACACTTTCGTCAATTACTCCTTTACACTGAAGTACGCTGGCTGTCGAAAGGCTTATGTTTTATCTTTTGCACTTTTTGAGACTATTTTAGAATTTCTGGTTACTAAAGATTAAATTTTAAAAGACACAGACATCGCCTCTTTAACAGATTTGTTCACAAAATTTAATATGATAAATTTGCAGTTACAAGGCGACAGTCTAAATTTGATTAAAACTACGTCCATCTTATCAGCGTTTCTTGCCAGTTCCTCAATTTCTCACAGGGAAACTGTCAAGAAGACGACGTTTCAACCTACGTTCAACACTTAAATGCCCTCTATTCAGATTTTTAAACTAGTATACCCGTTACTTATCCCGTATTATGGATTATAGCGAGAACATTTTTAATTTCCTTTCCATCGTCATACCTAGTGAAAAGGGGGTTCAGCGCTGTTACCAATCTCCTAACGAAAAAAGAAACAGACTGGAATCATTAGCCGAGGATATTTGAGATTAAAGCGTACAAAATTGACGCCAAATGTTGATAATTTATTATTAAAGCATCAGATTCATACGTCTCACTAAAAACATTCACTTATTGCTTAGTTTATTTTATGTTTATTTTATGTTACTTATATTTTATATAACATTTTCAATATTTTAATTTGAGTGGTTTAAACTTAAATTCAATTAATAAATGTAAAAAATTTAGCATGTGTTTTTACTTTAACACTAAACTTCACTACAGTTAAAAATTTACAAACAATCAATATCAGGTAAGTAGGGTCCTACCCAAAACCGAAAAACATGGCAAGGGGGTCAACGACACAAAAAGTTTGGGAACCTCTGCTATAGACTAATGTTTATCAGACTTCCAATTCTTGCGAGTAGGAGAACCATGATGGGTTCTGCCTTTGTATTGAACCCTGCGAATGGTGATGTTGGCTTAGAGTTTCTTTTGTCAAATTTAAATTTTATCATTTCTTATGATTCATAAGACATTTTAATCCGCTTCATTTGGACTATTTTAGGACAAATTTTACTAATTCTTATCCTTTCCATAGAATTTGTCATGATTATAATGTATTACATAATTTCGTTGATTTTAATTGTAATGTATTGAAAGTAAAGCGCGATATAATTGAATAGCTCAATTAACTACATATTTGTTCTTTATGTTTTTTAAGTTTGTCTATTCCTAATATCAGCTGATGGCATAGGGCCGTATGCAAAAAAGATTAAAGTGTACTTCAAGTAGACTTTATGAACAAATTTTGTATGAACTTGAAGTACACTTTAATTTTTTTGCATACGGCCCATAGTCTTTTTAAGAAAGAGTACTCTTTAAGGGAGATTAACTGTTTTAAGAAAATTAATTTTTTTTTTTTTGGAAAAGTTACTTTTTAAGAAAATATTAATTTTTAAGCAAAATTACTTTTGTAATACGCATTTTTTTTTTTTAAAGAAAAAGCACTGTTTTAAGAAAAGGTGATTCCTAATGAAATGTACTTTTTGAAGAAAAAAATGCTTTTTTAAGAAAAGTAGCAAAGTAGCTTTAAAAATTTTTAGATTTATCGTGCTTTTTTAAGTGAAAGGAATTAGCAAAAGCAATGAGTGCATATGTAAACATATTCAATTACACTTTTGATTGTTTGTTTATCAGCGATGTATACACATTTTTGTTTACTTGTTGTTTTTTTTTTTAACAAGTGAACGTTCACATATCGGATACATATCTATGTGCACATGTTCTATTACGTATAAACATTTTTCACTATTCCAAAATAAGAATCTAAACATTACATATAACTCCCCAGGTGATACCCAAGCAAGGAATCTCCTTATTGCTACCTTAATCGAGAAAATGACTCTTGCATTTAATCAAAAATGTAGAAGCTTAAATCACGAACATCTGACGAGTTCAATCTGACGACTACTAACCAATCTATTAAATATATATGTGTATGACATTAGTGGTTCTGCTTAGCCCCCTTCTTCCCATTTTCATTTAAAAGTTTTTTAATATATTTCTTGGTGATCTAGGATATAGGTTTTTTATTTATTTTTTTTTTCTATAAATTTCTGCTGAGTTTTTGTACGATAAATTAATCCTTTTAATTTTTGTAAATAGATACTATAATATCCTTAAACAAAATCTCACATTAGGTAAGTTCTTTTTATAAATAATTGTAAATAATATTAGAAAATAATAATATAATATTTTCGAACCGATTTCTTCACCTTATTGGTCTAGAAGCTCCATCTCAATTTTATAACAGCTACGGATTATGGCGAACATTTAAGCTTAAGTAGTGCGACGCAATCTTCCTATTGCGGGCGGGTGAAAGTTTTCATCAAACAGACAGGCAGAAAGCCAGACAGACAGAGTCTCTTGAGTTTTTACGTGTATACCTGTCTTGACTTGGTCTTAGCACATGGAGAGATACTATGCGTCTTGCCTTCGCCCCGCCATAAGACGGTTACAAGCTGGAGTGATGTTCACGGCATCACTTCACACTTTGTTATTGTGTCGAGCCTATCTAAAACTCTTTTGCTTTAGAGCTAGCAACACCTGGGTGAATGCACCTCCACATCGATCTGCCATCTGCCCGCGGTACGGACACCACAAGCCACTGCGAAACTCCCCGAGGGGCCGTTTCCAATGAGATCGTAAAAGATTCGTCAAAGACTTCTGCTTTGACCTTGCTTACCATAACACTGTTTTCTGACCCATTTCCACGCACTCTTGTAGCGTCAAATCTACTCATGCTACATCCGCCAATCTTGCATCCGATTCATCTTGCGACTCATCTTCCACTCATGCCACCCAACCAACGCATATACCAGCATTTCCATCCAACGCATATACCAGCTCTTCTACTCACAACCACCCCTACTAGTCACACACAGCGATCTCCTCTGCACATCAGATTCGAAAGCCTCTAGTGCCACGTTCGTAATGTGGTCCAACAATACCGTCAATTCAACTTGGACTCACATATATTAAAGGGTTGTGACAACCTTTTCATCTGGTTGGATGTTTCACGATCCACCAGTCGGCTATCAGATTACAGTGTTATGGCTCGCTTGGTATCCACAAGAAGTCGAAGAGTCCTCTTTTTGGGCAATTCGATCTCCCCGCAGTACCAAATTTAGCGCCTTTTGGTAAAGCTTCGCTACTAAGTAGCCAATTTAGTAACTACCAGTTATCCCCAGTGAAGGGATTGCACTGGCAAACATTTCTCTTCCTTAACCTTTAGCCGCTAGGAATAATCACCAGAATTAACTGGCTTTGCCTAGCGTTGCCCAGGAGCACCACTTGGAGGTAGGTTATAGGCCATTGTATCATGTCCCTGGCAAGCCAGTTCTATGAATACAACTTTTGCTCCCAGACAGACAGACAGAAGGACATCGTCAGATCGATTCCCGTTTTATATGGATCAACAACATATATATATATATAACGGGTCTTCGGAATATATTTCGATCAGCTACAAATGGATTGACAAACTGATATATTCCGTCTGCATAGTGGAGTGGAAGGTAAAAAAAGAACTACTTAATAAAATAAAGTATTATCTTTAAGAAAATGTCGTTATTAAGATAAAGTTCTCCGTTGAGAGAAGGTACTTTTTAAGAAGAGGTATTTTTTAAGAAAATGTCCTTTTTTAAAAATGGTAATTTTTTATAAAAGGTAATTTTGTGAAAAAATATACTTTTTAAAAAAGATATTTTCTTCTAAAAAATACTTTAAGAGCCTATAATTTATAAAAGAAAGATATTTTTTTAGAAAATGGCAGTCAAAACCGAATATCCTTAAAATATAAATTGATATTGGGGAAAAAACTTTACATTGAAAGGTGAAAATTTTAAGTTGATAAATGTACCATGATTTACTAATGAAAGCTGTTATAAGTCCACTCTTTGTCATAATTTTCAGTTATTGAGAATAAGATATTTGTCATGACATTTTAATCACTGGTCATGATAAAGTTTATGACATCCAAAAAAGACAACTTTTGTAAGTTATTTGACAATTTTATGTTTAACCTTAAGCTTTTCATATATCCAGAAAATATGCAATTCATAGCATACTAAAGTAATGACATGTTGAATTTGTTGTTTAAAATTATTGCGGGAACCTAGTGTTCGCTCGCACTGATGTGATCTGACCTATTTTTAGGACGACTACTTTTTTTATAGTGTATCGTATTGTTGGCCAATAGACACACGAACTTTCTTTACTGTTTAACAAAGTATATTTATAAATTTGTAGCAATAGAATATTAATCAAACTTATCTTTTTTTCTCTTCTAGGTAAGTTAATATGCGGATGTAAATGCGGTGAGCATAAAGTTTTATCAGTTTTACTAATTCACTAGATGGTTTAAAGTAACCATTGCAAATCTCTACATTCTTTATGATTGTTTTTGTTAACTAAATATTATAACAATTTCTATATTAGTATAGTTATAAATTATATTCCACAATTGACAAAACAATTCCATAAATATTATTTCTTTGTTTATAAACACAATAATAAATAACCAAGTTGAACGAAATGGACATTCAACAGAACAAAAAAACATAAACAATTTTTCAATTATATTTAATGAGAATAATTTTAAATAATTTGTTTTCGAAACGATGTTCTGCCATTTCAAGTATTCATACAGAAATAGGACTGTCATAAACATTAAAGCAGAGCAATTAAACTAAAGTTTTCAGCTTGAACTAAAACGAGATTAAGGCACTGGTGCTCTTGCCTCGAATATATTAAATTTCACCGAAAAAGTGAAAAATACGCGTTTTATTGAAGACCTGAAGTGTTCAACGGTGCCTTTAAAGATATTTAATTAATTAAACTTTAAATGAAATGAGAATACAATAAAAAAAAATTAAATACATTTATACAAAATAACTATTCAACCAAATGTGGCAGTAAAAACAAATTGCAATAACGCTTAAAAATTTTACGTTTTATCGGGTACTCATGTATAGTAATAAAAAAAAAAAACTTTTGTTTTTGAAAGCGGAATTATTGTTGTCATAACTGAGCAAAAAGTTCTTGGAAATGTTCGTAATATGTTTGGCTGAAATTGTCATTTATACGACTTAATTACAATAATGTGACACATACAACTGCAAACGCACACACACAACCATAAAAAATGAAGTATAATGTAAAAAAGTATTGCAGAAAGTTTATGTTACACAACAAAAGGATTTGCAGTCAAGAATCAGTAAAATAAAATTACATCTCAGAAAACAGTTGTAATAATATTTGTTTAATATTATATATTTAAACTTTAACTTATATTAATTCAAATAGTTTAAAATAAAGTAAATCATAATATACAAAGATCGAATATGTAGAGAAGGATTCAATTCTTGGACTCAAGTTTCGGTTAAATAGGTTTAAATAATTTTTAAACGATACTTAAAACATATTTAAAGTCAAATATTTATGACTCATTAAATGCCAGTACAAAAAAGTTCTTTATATCTCAACATAATCTTCTTTTAGCTCGATACAATTTACCCAGCGATATTCAATAGCTTTGATAATCTGTTGAATAACTGTCAAGCTCCTTAAAATAGTCATCAACCGTAGACTCCACCGCTTCATTTAAGACAAATCTTTTACCAACGAGCCATTTTTTAAGTTCGGAAGTACAAAATAATCAGAGGCAGCGAAATCTGGCTAATAAGGTGCGTGAATGAGCAATTCGAAGTTTAATTCATGGATTTTATAAATACATGTTTGTTCCTTTTACTCTTGCAAGGAGCATAGGGGCGTAATTCATGGATGTTGGCCATTGCAAAAGTGGACGTGTGAAATGGTCTTGAATAAAAAATACTTTCTTTTTCACCATATGCGACATTTTTTCCTTAATTTCATCACTTATATGCTGCAGTCAGTTATCATAATAATTGCCGTTGATTGTTTTTATAATGACTTTGTGCTGCTGTTTGTAACTACCAAAAATATTTGACCTAGACTCATCTTTTATTATACCGATCGACTCAGAATCACTTTCTGAGTCGATTTAGCAATGTTCGTCTGTCCGTCTGTGTGTCCATGTAAAGCTTGTAATCAAAGTACAGGTCGCAAATATAAATATATTTTAAGAAAATTTGGTATATAAGCTTTCATCGGCCATATGACGAACGCTATTGAAATTGGTGAAATTCGGTCCATGTTCAGACCTAGCCCCCATACAAATGACCCCAATGAAACCGACATGAGGTGTTATAAGATCCAAATTATAACATAGATCTCAGTCAAATTGGGTTTGTATGTGTCTATTATATCCGTTAATCAGTAGTCCAAAAATAATGCCTATAGGACAATTCTTAGTCATAGGTCACATATAAGTTGCTTTCCGATCTTCACTTAAATCTATCAAAAAACAAAAATATTGCACAGATTTTTCTCAAATTTGGTTTGTTTATATTTTTTCAAAATATAAGTGACTTTGCCAAATATGGTCACGATCGGTCCATTTTTCGACCTAGTCACCATATAAATATAGTACCCAATATGAACTTTTTCATATCTGTAGCCAAAAAAATTAATAACAATGCCACTCAAATTTGGTGTATGCTTATTTTCTATATCGAATTAGTTGGACAGAAAGTTAGAGTCTCTAAACCATGGTATAGGGTATCATATGGCCGGTCTAGACCGACTATAATTTTCTTACTTGTTCATTTATGAAGTTAATCAATAAGAATTATCCCACACGCATCTCAAAAAACGGACACCATAACCTAGGTACAGGTGGAATTCTTTTCGCCTTTTGGGGCACGATTCTCCCATTTTCGGTCCATGGTTTTAAATGTGCCTTTCTCTCAGGTACGAAGTGGTGAACTCTCGTACTTTCTTAGCCATTTCTGGCATGGCCACCTGGATTGATTGACTACTACGGTGGCCTCGTTTAAACTTTACCACCCAATTTTTTATAGTCGTAACGGCGAACAATTTTTTCCATTTTTACAAATTCACTGAGATCGTTTTATTTCATATTAAACAATGCGGTGGCTTGAAACTGAAAAAATATATTGGATAAAGTTTCCTCTTTTACCAAAGTAATTTTTTTCAAGCTGTTGCAGCCATCTACAAGTCAATTCAGGTTTTTTGGGACCGCGCTGATAATATTTAGAACAACATTGAAAACTATAGTTCATAACAAGATTTAGCTATCGGCTGAAGTAGTAATATCGTGTCCAGAATCTCGGTAAGGACAACCAAAACCGTTTGTAATTATAAACACAATTGATTTCACCATTTATTTTTATTTAATATGCAATTTTTAAGAAATGATTGAGTTTGAAATTATTCAGGCTCAAGATCAAATGTTTTTACTTTAAATAAAGCATAAACATTGGCATATTTGTCTCAAGAAATTCATCTATATTCTGCACGACAGGTTATACAGCTGTTTCGGGAACAGTCACCAACCCTTATCAGTAACCAAAAGCAATAGATAGTTTGTTTGGAAAAAGTTAAATTCATATATGTTTGCTGAAAACAACCAAATGAGAATTCAAGCAAAACTATTTAAGCCTCTTCCAATATAACAAACTAAAAAATAAAAATAAACAGAGGGCACGCCGTATAAGTACGCTAAATATAAGTTTATCAAAAACAGATTGTTTTTCTTGTTTTTCAAGACAAAAACAAACATGTGTATTACAGTATGCAATGTGTACTCATATACAAATATATTTGTTTCAAAGTTGTTCTATATTTTTTGATGTGTAAACATCTATACGCGCAGGGGGGTAAATTTCTATTTCACAATACAATCACAAAAAAAGCGTAACTCATATCGGTGTGAGCTGAAGCAGATAACGCTGTGTGACTTATGATTGGATTGGTAAAAAAATTATGATATAAAATTGTTTTTTTATGCCACTTTTTTAAAAGCGTCATCTATGTATCACTTATGTATATACGTTTATATTAGGATATTTTTAACGTTTTACAGCAAACGGTTGTTGAATTAGCTGAAACAGTTTTTGCTATAAGTGATACATAGATGACGCTTTCTGTTTGATTTTAAAAAATGACATAAAAAAATCTTTAATTACTAGATGTTTACACATCTTCCCTGTGATCGGACTCACATGATTTTTTTTTATTTTATTGGAAGAGGCTTAAATAGTATAACCTTTGCTTGAATTCTCTTTGGTTATTTTCAGCAAATATATATGAATTTAACTTTTTGCCAAACAAAGTATCTACTGCTTTTGGTTACTGATGAGGGTTGGTGACTCTTACCGAAACAGCTGTATAACCTGTCATGAAGAATATATATCAATCTTTGTGCCAAATGTGCCAATGTTTTCGCTTTAAAACATTTGATCTTGAGCCTGAATAATTTCAAACTCAATCATTAACATGATAAAGATCGAAAATAAGATTTTTTTATTTTTATAAAAAACAATAAAATTTTTAAGAAATATAATTTATTGGGACTTAGTACAAATGCATCAAATATCAACCTTTTCCGAAACACCTCCTATTAGGTCTTTGAAGGTTATTTCCGATACTTTTTTTTTTAAAGGTGGTCAAAAGGCTTATGTTTAAACCCCGTCATTGTGTACTTTTCGCCGGTATTTGGTCTGAGCAGTTTGGTGGATAAGTCTGCATATCATTTAAGAGAGTGGTCGGCAAACACATACTATCATATTTCTCTTACTTAATGCACTTAGAGAAACTCATAGTTAAAACAAGAAAATGTACGTAAATTAATTAATTAACCTATTTTAAGGTTCATGTTGTATAACACAATCAGCATCAGTTAGACGATTTTCATTTTTATTTTTAATCAATTTTAACGAGGAAAATGAAGACTCACATGTTGACCCAAAATATTCATTCTTTGATTTTGGATATGAAGCTTCATTAATATTTTTCCAAAACTCAATACCAATTGTAAGCGGTAAGCTATTTTAAGGTCATTTAAAGATGCAAATAAAAGATAATTATTTAATTGTTTCATCCTATATTTCGTTGGGATTTTCCAACTTCTTCAAGGATTTCTTTCTTTATTAAATATATAATCTTTTGTGAACTTTCTCATCTAATTTTTTATAAACGCAAGTTTTACACAACACAAAATATAAATTATTAAAATATAGAATTGTAAAAATAAATAAGAAAATTAAATATCACGGAATTAATTATTAATGTTAAGAATCACAGTTGAATATATTTATATTCAATAAAGAGGGGAATCCCTGAAGAAGTTGAAAAATACGAGCGAAACGAAAGATGAAATAATTAAATAATTATCTTTTTTTTTGCATCTTTATATGACCTTAAAAACGGGTCAGAAAGAGAAGTTCTGAATATTCCTCACATAATACGAAAAAGGCCGATATATAAAAATCTTAAATACATATTTTTAATAATAACTACATAAAAGTTTTACAATATGTATATTTTTAATATTTTTATTTTAATTATAAAACTAACTAGCTGACCCGGCCAACGTTGTTTTGCCATATAACTTA
Source organism: Cordilura impudica (assembly GCA_963682025.1). NCBI lineage: Eukaryota > Metazoa > Arthropoda > Insecta > Diptera > Scathophagidae > Cordilura > Cordilura impudica. The sequence continues at coordinate 140,303,131 of OY821521.1, forward strand.
TTTCTAGTGAATATTTTTTTTTAATTAAAAAATAATGAATGCGTTGTAAATGAGTGGGTGTGGGAAATATGAAAACAAAAAACACCAACCATTTATTTTCTCAAAACAGTGTATTTCTTAAATGTAACCAACATATTCATTGTTAGATCTCTCAAAAGTTAAACATAAAGCAAAAATAGTAATATGCTGTTTATCGTAAAGCATGAAAATTAAATAAAGAAAATCGTTATTCATTGGCGATTTTTGTGTTTCGCGATTTTCGGTTTTGGCGATTCTTGCTTTTGGCGATTTTTGTATTTAGCGATTCCGCCCATATTTTCCAAGACTAATCACATTGGTAACTGATGTACTTGTCAAAAATTGCAAGACTGCCGCTTTCATATATGTTTATATTTATAGTGTAAGAAGGGGGAGTGTCGCCATATAGTGTAAGAGGGGGCGCCAGCTATGATCACCAAATAATATAAGAATCGCTGGACCGTTATATAATGTATGCATTGTAGCAATCTACGTACATAGTGGCATTTAAATTGAATATAGTGTATGTATGGTGTATAAAAGGACACTAAGATTGGATGAGAACCGGACCAATCTTAGGAGGAATTTTGTCAAGTGCTCTCCTCAAAGCAGTTTCCGCGTGCACGCTAGATGCACCTTTTTAATGTTTTACAGAGATAGCACGTAGGCAGATCATGCCAATGTTTAAACCCTTTGGCAGAATATGCCAGTAAAAGGAAAATCAGAATTATAATTGATTATTTATTTGAAAAATGCTGGTCTTTAATATCATTATAATTTAATATTTTTACTTAATTTAAATGATAGTCTTCTCTTTTCTTAACATTCGCATATTACAAGTTCATTGATTTTTGAACGTTGGGCTCAATAGCCAATCAGAAAACGTTCAACAATCAATTTAAATTTTTCCCCTCAAAATTTGAGTGATATTCCTATTTGTCATGGGTTATTGACACAATTTGAATTTTCACAAATTTGTCACTTTGCATTCCAGTGATATTTAATTAATTAATTTGTGGTATGCGTTGAATGAAAAGAAAAGATATGCAAAAAAAAAATAAATAAATGTAAACAAATAAATACAAATAAATATGTGCATGTGCATATAGTAAACTAAAATAAACAAAAAAATATAAACAAATAAAGATGAATAAATGAAACAAATAAAGATAAATGAAGATGTGTGTAACATCATCACATATTTTTATACCCTCCACTCCAGTGTGCAGAGGGTATATATAAGTTTGTCATTCCGTTGGTAATAATTAGAAAAAAAAATCTGGACCCCATAAAATATATATATTTGTGATCCTTATAACAAGCGGAGTTGATATAGCGATGTCCGTCTGTCCGCCTGTGGAAATCACGATGGCGGCTTCAATCGGGCAACTAGGTTGCTCGTTGGTATAAAAAATGATTCAGTAACATCCTGAAAAGTTTGCTATTTAAAATTGTCCAAATCGGTTTATCTGGTCCCGAGAATTGAACGATGGAGTAAAAAAAATCTTGAAAAAATTTGATTTGACTATGTTGTTCTTGTCACGATAACGTTCTCAATAGGAAAGCTAGGGCGCTTTTTGTTAGTGAGAATGGTACACCAACATCACGAGAAGGTTTCTGTTTTTTAAATCGTGACAATAGGTTTCATAGGTGCCGAGAAATCACTGAAAAGTTAAAAAAAATATGATGTTTTCCTATATTGTTATTCTAAATTTTGTATTTTGTCACAGCTGTACTTGTTGTTTTTATGGTCGTTGTGGTAGTAATATAAAAATTCACCAATATCAACATTTTATGGTGTAATATTTAAGTTAGTTAATTAATAAAAGAAACTATATAAAATCAATATCAATATTCTGCGATCTTTATAAGATCACAAAATATTACAAATTGATACATACTACTGTTGCAAATATCAAAATACTATAAATAACATTCATATATTCTGTGTATGTATTTCGATAATAAGCGCATATTAAAAATAATAAAATATAAATTATTTTATTTATACAAAATATTGCAATTTTTAGGGTTGCAAAAAATAGTATGATTTTAAGGGTTCTACTTTTAGTACATACTTGCATTCAAAAGTAGTATTGAAACCATAAAATACTACCCTGTTAAAAATTGGTGTTTAAAAAAAATTTTTTTTCTCAGATGATAATAATATAATGTCAATAATATTTAATTATAATACTTTTTTAAAATTTATTATTTAATGTTTGGCGCAGGCAAACGCCATTCCCGGACTACCGAGAATTTAATGCACGATTTATTCCGCATTAGGAATAATCGCGGAGCTCAGCTCAATCAAAGTGCAATGATTAAGCCTCGCTCTGGGAAACAAGTGTTCATGCTTCCCTTTGCACAATCGCCATTCCCAACTACCAAAAATTGTAGGCACGAGCTATCCACATGAGGAATAGCCGCGGGCTCAACTCAATCAAAGTGCAATGATTTAGCTTCGCCCTGGGAAGCATATATTCATTCATTTCTTAGCACAAACCGAACTTCTTATTGCACATTAAAAATAAACTAATTGAGAAGTACAATTCATCATTACGCTGTATTATAATACTATTTTCTTATTTTACTACTAGCTAGTAAACAAAGTGATCGTATCATTGTAAACGAAATAGAATTGAAATTGTGTGCAGATTTGTTTTACTTAAAAAAATGTTTCTACAGATAGTGAATAAAATCCCAGTAAACATTTTATGCAATAAGTGATCATGTGGAGTCTTTTTTGACTCCTCTGTGCTATTAAAACAGTCATAAATGCGCTCTTTTGCTGATCACAAAATATTCTTTTGTTGGGAGGAAATATTACCTTACCCCCGACTCATCTTGAGAACCTTTTTTATCCAATTTTCAGATTAATTTCGACTTATTTTTGAGTCATATTTAATGTCATTTTTCTATAAATCACTTTTTAAGCGTAAGCAAAAATCATTTCTTAATCTTTTTCTAATACCGCATGTGATTAATCAGTTTTTAATCAACATAAGTGCTCGAAGAAGACACAGTAAGATGATTTTTGTTAAAACAATCTTCGAACTGATTACTGGGATATCGTATATTTTTGTTTACACACACACATACATAATGGCACCAGTTAGCCGAACTCTCTCATGAAACACATAGACGACAGCGGCTACACGACTACAGCCTGTCAAAACTAAAATACACACGTTTATATGAAAACGATTATTTTGACACCAACACAGCTACACGACTACATGACCACTTTTGCTGCTGTAGTCAACTTAGGCTAATTTCTGTTTTTGTTGGCTACAAAATAAAAATAGTGTTGACAATATAACAAAATATATAAAAGATATTAGTGCTATGAAATATTTTATTTTGTTGAAAAAATTAATCGCAAAATGAAATGCTATAATAATTCTATTAATAAGTAAATTTATTTATTTATTTTTACGTTATAATAATGCATTATAAATAAGTAATATATTTAAGACAATTTTATATAGAATCATACATGTTTTCTATTTTAATAAAGTTAAAAAAAATATAAATGGCACTACTGAAATAAAAATGATTTTGTATAAAAACAGCTGTTTATATTGTTGTTATATGTTGCTGTCGTTTCCAAAAAAATCAAGTAGTTGACTGCACGACTACAATTATAGCCAGCAGCATTTGTATCCATGTGTTTGTGTAGCCTCTGTCGTCTATGTGTTTCATGCATAAGTAACAATTTCATTTAGTCTTATGAAAGCTTTTGAACAAAGCAGATATACGTCGCATTGTTTTGTGAAATCTTACATTGTTTTTTAATAGGTACCAGTGATGCCAGGAGATTTTTACAGACATCTCTAGGCTAATGAAAAAAATCCCTTTTTTCCCTACACCCACTTTTTTTCTCTCTACATTTTTCCCTACACTACTTTTTTCAATTTTTCAAAAAAAAAAATTATTTTTAATTTGTTAATTTTCAATTTCAATAATGCAAAAATAACATAAAAACGAAAAAAATATCATAAAAAATAAGATAAGAATATCATTAGAATTACATAAAAACAATATAAAAAATCAACAGATATTATAAAAAAAATATTTTTAATATTCTGTATAATTCATCATTTATATGGCTAGATGTGCATTTAAAATTTACACAATTAATTAAAATGGCTTGCAAATGGGATCTTATAACGTAAACAGAATTTTGGTTGTTGGTTTTAAAAGATATTTTTTTTTAAGACATTGGTTATTAGCATGTATACTTAGATCTGATTTATCGCAATTTCATATTTTTTCACAAGCCTTGCATCTGTATTTAAAGTCGTCATCTTTGACCTGTTCTATCCCATTAGCTTCTCGTCTCTCAACTAACTTGAGTAAAACCCTTGTTTTCTGTATTTCGTTGATGTGTTTTCAGCATTATCGAAAAACGAATCGGACATTTTTCTAAAATCAATTATGTTTACATTTATAATATTTTAATATTCTTTTGATGTGTAAACATCTACACGCGCAGGGGGGGGGGGGGGTAAATTTCTATTTCACAATACAATCACAAAAACAGCGTAACTCATATCGGTGTGAGCTGAAGCAGATAACGCTGTGTGACTTATGATTGTATTGGTGAAAAAATTATGATATAACGTTGTTTTTTTATGCCACTTTTTTAAAAGCGTCATCAATGTATCACTTATATACGTTTATATTGGGATATTTTTAACGTTTTACAGCAAAGGGTTGTTGAATTAGCTGAAACAGTTTTTGCTATAAGTGATAAATAGATGACGCTTTCTGTTTGATTTTAAAAAATGACATAAAAAAATTTTTAATTACTAGATATTTACACATCTTCCCTGTGATCGGACTCACATGATTTTTTTATTTACAAACTTACTTAAGGTGCTATTACACGAAGAGTTTTTTACATATGTACCTCCACTTTTTTTATCCATATGAAATTCCTCATGTCTGTCAAAATTTTTGCTATCACACGTGCATATGTATTTCCTTATGACATAACCTCTAAGTGTAAACAACAGCTGATTTAATTTGTGAATTTACAAAAATTTATTGTTAAAAAAAAGGTTATATATTTTTTAATTGTTAATACTAAACAATTTATTTTTCTTTCAATATTAATCTTTAAAATTTACTCTGTTTTTCTTTCGCCACAAGCAGTGTTGTATTTTCACGTTTGTCATGCAAAAATAGAACCTGTTCTAATTGAAAAATGTACGTGTGACTTTCTTCATGTATTGTACATAAAAATTTTTGATATGTATCACACGATGTGTACAACTTTTGTTTGGGAAAATTTGACAGTACATATGTAAAAAACACATCATGTAATAGCACCTTTAATATAATCTAAGAGATCTACAAAGATGGCGTACTTATGTATGTATTAAAAAAAATGCACAAAACAAGTAAACTGCACAAAAGTGTTTTTTACTTGTCATTCTTATTAAAGAAGCCACGTATTTACTATCTCCATATTATAGAGTTATTACCAGATATAAAAAAGATAGATATTTTTAATTTTAAAGTTTAAAATTGAAACGTATAATATTAAGTTGTTAAAAAAAATTTTTCAAAAAATCCCTACAATTCGACAAAAGTAAGAAATCTCTTGCATTAAACACATAGACGCAAATCCATTTATCGATGCGTTACAAATGGAATGTCATAATAAGATCGAAAAAATAAAACTGATTAACGCTAGTGCTTTTAAAATATGAGACATGGTCAAGTATTCCGAAAAAGATCCGAAAATTAAAAATATATTTTGTTTAATATCTTCTATTGACTTTAAAATTGTTAAACGTAAATGCTGAAAATTCAGAGTATTTGTTGTAATAAATTACTAAATTGATCAAATTGTTTACATTTTCAAATATTTTATCTAAATTTGTTACAAATAGTGCAAGAAAACCTTGGTGGAGGGTATCAAAGATTCGGCATAGCCGAATTTTACACTCCTACTTGTTATTTATGTAGGTGGTGTCGCGCCCACTAATCATAACCACCCATTTTTTGTCCGGCTAGGCTCCAAGGTCCCAAACCTCTCATTAATACTGTACTCCAGATATGTGACATTTAATATTTTTTTATATTGGAGGTGCCATGCCTATTGATCTGATCCCGCGCATTTTTTTATCTGACGACTCATATTAATAAAAGATGACCCCAGACAAATTAGCAAAGCTGTCTCTGTCATAGTAGTCGATATATATGATATTGAAAAATGACTTTGTATGGGAAGTGACACGCCCACTTATCCGATCCCGACCATTTGCGGCATGGTTAAGACTTTACCATACCTACCAAATACACGTAAAAAATTTTTATAAAGATCGGTCAATCGATTTCAGAGTAGTATGAACACAAACACCGTTATACGAGGATTTTATATATATACTAGATGTAACCCGGTGAGCTTCGCTACCCCTTCCCTCCCGAATCGAAATGAAAGGGCTCACACAAAGTCCCAAGGCTCTCACTATTACAGTAATTCAGATATATCACATTTAGTATTAAGTTTGTATGGGGAGTGCCGCGGGCATTTGTCCAATCCCGCCCATTTTTTTTGTCTGACTACTCACTTTAATAATAGATGACCTGAGACAAATTTGCAATGCTTTCTCTGTCATAGTATTTAATATATATGATATTAAAAATATTTTAAAATATTTTAAAAAAATACAGCATGTAGCACTTCCCCTATCGGAATACCTCCTACAAACTAATACATACACATTACCTCTTTATTATGTTAGTATAGATTATTAGTAAAATTTTTTTATTTCGATGCTTGGTGATATACAATGTTTTTTGTTTTTTTATTCGGTACAACAATTATCACATTTTTCGGCGTTCCTACCTTGGAGAAAGGTACATGTAGCTGCCCATGAGAATAACATGGATTTTCCAAATGTGATCTGGCAACATTTAACTATTGGCCTTGAACTAAAAATATCATTTGGCGATTTTTCTTATTATCGATTTTTGATTTTGCCCATCTTTGATTTTGAATATTTTTGTTTTTTGGGCGATTTTTATTTGTCGCGATTTTTGGGTTTAGCGATTTTCGATTTTGGCGATATATTTTCCACGACAAATAACATTGATAATGTTAATGTACTTGTCAAAAGACTGTCGCTTTCGTAGTTCTTCATATTTTTTACATAGGAGGTGCCACGTCCACTAATCCCATCCCGCCCAATTTTTATTGGACTACTCACATTAATATCTGATGGACTCGTGCAAAATGTCGAGTCATTCCCTTTTATAGTACACCAGTTATATGATATTAGATATCTACTTTGCATGGGCTGTGGTACGTCCACTGTTACGATCACGCCCATTTTTTTGTTCGACAAATCATACAAAGAACCTATGGGCTCACGCAAAGCCACAAAGCTCTCTCTTTTCCAGATATGTGACACTAAATAGTTACTTTGCATGGGGAGTGTGACGCCCATTGGTGTGAACCCGCCAATTTTTTGTCCGACTACTCATACTAAGATCTGATGGGGTCGTGCAAAGAGTCAAAGCTTCCCTTTTTTAGTACACCAGTTATATGATAACATATATTTACTTTGTACGAGCGGTGCCACGCCCACTGCTCCGATCATGCCCATTTTTATCTAACTAATCACATGAATGACTTATGGGCCCACACAAAGTCCCAAGACTTTCACTATTACAGTACTACAGATATATGGCATTTTATATTTACCTTGTATGGCAGGTGCCACGCCTATTGGTCCGATACTGCCCATTTTTTGTCTGACTACTCACATTAATAATTGGTGACATCAGACAAATTTTAGAACCCCCCCCTCTATCACAGTACTCGAGATATATAATATTGAATTATTACTTGTATCCGATCCCACCCATTTCCGGCGATGCTGCTAAAATAAACAATTGGTGACTTCACACAAATTTCCAAAGCTCTCCCTATCATAGTGCTCAATATATATGATATTAAAAATTTACTTTGTGTGGGAGGTGCCACGCCCGCTAAAAATATTTAAAAAATTATATCCCATATCCGCAATAAGACTCTGTGAAGATCAGGTGAGTAGTTACGGAGATTACCTCCTACAAACAAACAAACACACATTACCTCTTTATTATATCTATAATATAAATAGGCTAGGCGATTTCTTGTGACCGATGTTTTATTCTACCGTTTTATCCTGATTTTGACCAAACGTATATTATTTGAAAGGTAGTTATTTTTAGCCGTTTTGCAAATTTACAGATTTTTAAATTTTTTCCTTTATTTTGAGTAAATTGCATTTAAAGTTGCTACTAACACATACATAAAATTATACATATGCTATGTGTGTAATGTGTTTGTTAATGTGTTTGTTAATGAGTTTGTTATTTTATTCACAATAATAATAAACCAAAATAGTGTTGGTTTGTGAATTGGCTAAGTTGAAAAATAAAGCTGCCTAGTGATTGCACTCGAATTTCTAGCGCTGGAATCTGCTAGTTAGTATAGATAGATGTTATTCAGCAAGAGATTTTCTCAAGAAAAAAGCGAAGAGCAAAAAAGTATCAGAAAAAGTGCGAATAGTCCAAAATAGCAGCACTGATGAACACATGTAGACGTAAAGAAAAAGTATCACTTTATTAAATGGATGATTACTAACAAATTTAGTAGACATTTGTAAGTTTTTATGGGCAAAATACTGGATTAAAGCTACATTAGCGCGTAATCGAGCTTGAACTAAATTTAACTAAATTATTCAAAGTTGTTTTTCATACTTAACAATCTCTAAAAGGATTGTATTCTTAAGTATTTTGTAGAGTAGTTCAGTTTACTAAGCTATACTCTAACGTTACGTAGCAATAATATTTCTGGGCGCTCTGAAATAACTGCTTTTGAAAGATTCCATTAAAATATCATTTTATAAATTTAAGTTTTGAAAACACAGACGTAAATTTTTGTGTTGTTTTTTCAAAATATATTTTCAATCATACAGTAAACGTTGGACGATATTGGGGTATATTATTAGAATATGATGTTGAGTTGCATTTTTCGTTACAATGATAAAATCATAACAATTTTTTTCGAAGTTACACAGTAGCACGCACATGGATATCTGTTGTCAGACTACGTAATCTACATTTGCCATATGCGCTTAAACAGTTCGCAGTACAATATTTAAAGATGAGAGTTTCTTGCAGCTCAGCTAGAAATGATGATTATCCTAGTTCGTAGATATTATAAAAATTTCCAATGTTTTTGTTGCAGAACAAACACACGCAATAATTATTATAAAATGAAGCATACTTGACACTTCCGATTCCGATTCCATTTCCGTTTCATTTGCATTCATATGTTTTAACTCATCTGTATCGGTATGTAGTGTGAGTTGGTACTTATATCAATAATCGTACCAAATACAACTTGTTGTTAGTGGTTATAAGAACAGACTACCATTGCAAACAACAAAAAAAAAACATGATTATATTTAACTAGTAATGGTAATGACAGTGGCGCTTGCCTGACGCCATATTTGGTGTTTTACGACTACTTTATTTTTTGTTTTATTTCAATATACGTAATTTATTTACTGCGGGAGAGCGACATGGAATCTCGCTTAAAATTCCTTCCTATGGATGAGCAAACGATAATATGTATGTACGAGTATAACTAAAATATGTTATGGTGTGCGGTTGTGTGTGTTCGACGTGTTTGTTTTTGAGTATTTCAGTATTTCAAGTTGTCCGCATATTGAACATCACAGGATATTGTTATGAAGCCAAGTATATACTCGTAAGCGAAATAATAATTTATCAAAATAACAATTGTGTGACGTTGAGTTGAACTGTCGTTGTTTGTTATTTTCCATATTTGTTGTCATTTTGTGTTTTATTTTTGTTATGTATGCATATATTTATCTTTATTGGGGTGAAATATATATTTATGTACTAACTATTTTGATAAAAAGCCGACAACTTAGTAATAATTTCTATGGCAGTTAGTTCAGTAATATATGAAGAATACAGTTTAGTTGTGACAACATGCTGGCAGGCGCAGTATCTTTTGTGCTCATATCCGCATTTAGATTCTGTCAATAGAATATCTGTTGTCTTAACCGATCAAATTGCTATCAGAGTAAATATCTTTAACGGATTTAGATGAACTTTTATATTTTCTGACTATTTGGGAAATAAGTAACAAAATCCTAAACTTTTTTCATTTACATACGTATGTTTTCTTAACCTAGAACAATAAAAAAAAGTATATACTAGAAAACTGGACTTACACAAAGTCACAAGACTTAGTCCAGATATTTGATATTCTTTTTTTGCTTTTAAAGGTAGGTGCCACTTCCACTATTCCGATCAAGTCCACTTTTGATTTTAATATGAACATTAATAACTACTATACTATTCTATATATTAATACTTAATTCATTCTACTACTCAAACTTTATCCTGTGGACACAAAGTTAAGTTCCTCAGTTTTTTATACTAATCTAGATATTTGGTATTAAAAATTTTCTTTGTTTGTGGGGTTCCATATCCACTTGATATATCAAAAAATACATAGAAAGGCTCAATTCAATCTTTTTTTCAATTTATTTTTATTGTTGACAATACAGTGGTTAGGAATACAATAATTTAGATATTTATATAAACGCTAAGAGGTTAGCCCGTTTTTACTTATCAAAATATATAGTTTACATTAGGTATTGAAATTATTTTGAATGTTATTTTATACTAGTATAGCCCAGCACTCGAAATTCGAGTGCAAATCCTAGGAAATATTATTTTTCATTCAATTTTTGTCTTCCAATGTTTTTTTAATCTATATATATAAAAAATTTATGATTTTTAAATGAGTCTAAAGGTATGTTATTCAATTTTAGCAATTCACAATTCAACACAGTGCGTCTGATATATAATTTAAATCATTCGCATTAACAGGGTGTAACGAATTATTATTCCAAAAACTCAACTGCTAAAAGCGCGAAATAAATTCGTAAAAACCGAAATCATCATTCATAGAATAAAATATATCAAGTAGTAACCAATTATGTAAAAGTCCCAATAATCATCTTTTTATACCCTATACCTCTGTGTGGTCAGGGTATAATTATGTTTGTAACTACCAAAAATATTTGACCTAGACCCATCTTTTATTATACCGCTCGACTCGGAATCATCATCTGAGCCGATTTAGCGATGTCCGTTCGTCCGTCTGTCCGTCCGTCAGTGTGTCCATGTAAACTTTGTAATCGAAGTAAAAGTCGCAAATTTGGATATATTTTGATGAAATTTAGCATATAAGCTTCTATAAGGTCGACTTAAAATGCCACTATCTCATTATAGGGTCTCTAAACGCATGGTATAGGGTATCGTATATCTATACTAATATAATAAAGAGGTAATGTGTGTTTGTTTGTTTGTTTGTTTGTTTGTTTGTTTGTTTGTTTGTAGGAGGTAATCTTCGTAACTACCAATCTGATCTTCCTGAAATTTTCACAGAGCCTTACTGCGGATATGGGAAGTGCTATAGGCTATAATTTTTTAAATATTTTTGGTGGGCGTGGCACCTCCCACACAAAGTAAATTTTTAATATCATAATCATATATTGAGTACTATGATAGGGAGAGCTTTGCAAATTTGTGTGAGGTCACCCATTGTTAATATAAGTAGCTATGTCGGAAATGGGCGGGATCGAATAAGTGGGCGTGGTACCTCCCATACATGTAATAGTTCAATATTATGTATCTCGAGTACTGTTATAGAGAGAGCTTTTTAAAATTTTCTGATGTCACCAATTTTAATGTGAGTAGTCATATGCAAAATGGGCAGTATCGGACAAATAGGCGTGGCACCTGCCATACAAAGTAAATATAAAATGCCATATATCTGGAGTACTGTAATAGTGAGAGTCTTGGGACTTTGTATGAGCCCATAAGTTTTTCATTTGATTAGTTAGACAAAAATGGGCGTGATCGGAGCAGTGGGCGTGGCACCGCCCATACAAAGTAAATATATGATATCATATAACTGGTGTGCTGAAAAAGGAAGCTTTGACACTTTGCACGAGTCTATCAGATCTTAGTATGAGTAGTCGAACAAAAAATTGGCGGGTTCACAACAATGGGCGTGGCACTCCCCATGCAAAGTAACTATTTAATGTCATATATCTGGAGTACTGTAAAAGAGAGAGCTTTGTGGCTTTGCGTGAGCCCATAGGTTCTTTGTGTGATTAGTAGAACAAAAAAATGGGCGTGGTCGGAGCAGTGGGCGTAGCACCGCCCATGCAAAGTAGATATCTAATATCATATAACTGATGTACTATAAAAGGGAAAGACTCGACATTTTCCATGAGTCCATCAAATATTAATATGAGTAGTCCAATAAATATTGGGCGGGATGGGATTAGTGGGCGTGGCACCTCCTATGTAAAAAATATGAAGCACTACGAAAGCGGCAGTCTTTTGACAAGTTCATTAGTTATCAATGTGATTTGTCGTGGAAAATATATCGTCAAAATCAAAAATCGCCAAACGCAAAAATCGCGAAAAATAAAAATCGCCCAAAAACAAAAATCTTTAAAATCAAACATGGGCAAAAGCAAAAATTGATAAAAACAAAAATTTCCAAATGATATTCTAAGTTCAAGGCCAATAGTTAAGTGTTGCCAGATCTAATATGGATAATCCATCTTCTTCTCATGGGCAGCTACATGTACCTTGCTCCAGGGTAGGAACGCCGAAAAATCTGATAATTGTTGTTTCGAATGAAAAAACAAAAAACATTGTATATCAGGATCAGCAAGCATTGAAAAAAATCTATACTAAGAATCTATACTAGCTTAATAAAGAGGTAATGTGTGTTTGTTTGTTTGTAGGAGATAATCTCCGTAACTACTCATCTGATCTTCCTGAAATTTTCACAGAGTCTTACTGCGGATATGGGAGTGCTGCAGCCTTAAATTTTTTAAATATTTCTAGTGGGCGTTGCACCTCCCATACAAAATAAATTTTTAATATCATATATATTAAGTACTATGATAGAGAAAGCTTTGCAAATTTATCTCAGATCATCTATTATTAGCGTGAGTAGTCAGACAAAAAAATGGGCGGGATTAGACAAATGCGCGTGGTACCCCCACACAAACTTAATAACAAATGTGATATATCTGAATTACTGTACTTGGGGCTTTGCGTGAGCCCTTTCATAACGATTCGGAAGGGGGTGGGGGGAGGGTTAGGGTGTAGCGAAGCACACCGGGTTACATCTAGTGTATGATATTTTTATTAAATTTTTTATATGAAAGTCGTTGCTGAAATTGGAAAAAAACATGTAACTCATAACTATCCTGATGTCCAGATTTTTATATATACCGTTACAGAATTTGGTTTAGTCTTGTTTGTTATACCCGTTAATCGCAAAATAGAGACTGCGTTAAATATATTTAATATCTTAAATATATTTAATATCTGAACCTTACTGAAATTATAAAATTTGTTCTTGGTCGGAACATTTTTAGTATATCAATAATAATAGTCCAAAATGTTCCGATCAAGAGCATATTGGTTGTTCCTAGCTCAAAATATAAATAGTATAAATAGTGAAACTAATTCCAAAAAACACAAAAATGATTCATAAAAATAAATTGACCATAATTTTCGAGTTTAGCAGGCAACAGTACATAAAATATTGGTTATTGCCTAGTGTTATTATACGGGAACTGGATCCAAATAAGGTCCAAAAACGTATGCAAACGAAGTTTGAGTAACGTATTTGATATTTGTAAGTCTTAAGTTTGACTTTCGTGATGACCCCAGCGGTCTGCTTTTTATGGGCCATATATTATCCTGCACAGATTTTCAACATTTTCAATAGCGATTTTCCAGTGGTTGGTAACTAATTTCAACAAAATTTATTTTCAGTTGAACACAAGGAAAGATGAACACAAGGAAAGATCGATAAAATAAAATATGGGATCAGGACAAACATTCACACGAACACATTATACCCAAATCAAAATAAAAATAAGTTCTCCCCTAATGTTTATGCAATTGTGTGGAGCCTTATGTAAATATTCGGAATTGTTTACCATCACATACACTAGAGCTTGATGATGTCCTTGTGCGTAAATATCGACTTACCACACTACGATGCCAGCCCTCCCTCCTTCTCTCATTACTTGTCGTACCCTCGGCCGTATTTACACTACACACATTTGTATAATTTACATTGTGTTGGTTTAGCATTGCAACTCAACAAGCGGCCATTAATCATACCGGAAATGACAACTTCACAAAAAATAACGAATATAGTGCCATACAATATTGTATGTATATCGTTGTTTTTGTTATCGTTGTTGTCGTTGAGCTACAAAAATTGTTATGTAGGTCCCTTCCAGTAGTGCAAGAGCGAATAGTATGTATTAATAATCGTTTGTACATTCAAAAAAAAAAAAAAAAAAAAAAAAGAAATCGCAATCTTGATATTCATAATACATAATAACTATGCACAAACATACACTTTATACATATTTTGTTTGAACTATAAACATAAAATTCAGTTTTATTTCATTTAAAATATTATGTCTTTAGTTGAACGCAAGAATGTTTAGAAAATAAGCCATTAAATTGTGGCTGACTATATTCGAATATCATATAATTAGTTCGACTAGGTACAAAATAGTCAGCTGTTCAATTGCAATCTATTTAAAATTGTGTACTAAGTGAAAATATAAAAAATATATTTTTGTACTACGAATATTACTAACGAAGTAACTATCTATTAATCAGTTCTGAAGATGGGTTGAGTTGTTTCTTCTTTAAAATCTGCTTGGTGTATCGCCCCCGAATGCAGATTGCTTGGCAAAAATAAAAATTTATTTTTATTTCCACCTACTGTATATTAATGGACGACGGGAGTTTGTTTAAAGTTGCATCTTTATTACGTTTCAGAAAAAACATTTTGATTGCGATGTTAATTACTTCTCGGGTCAAGCTTCAGCTCTTTCATCTATAACATATTTTTGATTTGCATCTTTTGACGAGATATTTATGTCGAAAATTATAGTAAGGGTTACACATAATGAGAGTCCCAATATGGGCGCCCATTTTGGTTTAAATTTAAATACGTTATTATTACTTTACTTTAATTATAACATTTTTTTAACGGTGCTTGGCACAGTGGGATCGATTCATACATTTCTTGGCAAAAAGTATAGGGAGAGCTCGTGGAACATACAAATTGGTCACAGAGCATTATATCAACTCAGTTAAGAGAAAATTAAAAGTTTCATAAAAATTGACCGCGCCAATCGCCCCCCGCCCAAATAACCGGAAAAGATTTTTTCGCCCTAAATTTTTATTTCCCTACCAAAAGCAATGAAACTTGGTAGAAATCAGTGTTATGAAGTTGAGATATCGGAAGACTTTCATGAATTTTTCTACCCGAATTTTTGTTTCTTCAGTAAAAGTTTTGTAACTTGACACAACTTATCAGTAATATGAAGTAAACATCTACAGAAATATTCCACTCCCACCGCCCATATAAAAAAAAAAAAGTGTTTTATTTAAAAATTTTGTTTTTGAAACAGACTGAAAAAGTATACTAATTCGGCTTAAAAGCTATAAGTAAGAATATTTTTCTATGAAATAATCTAACCCATAAAAACAAAGTTTTTATTAATCTGGACCAAGTTTCAGATTGACTGGATGAGAGGAAATGGGCGTTAAATCACTACGTGCCTGTGCGTAACTACGTCAAAGTTAAACTTTTTTCACAGCAAGTCTATCGACTAATTTCAAATCAATCGGACGATGGGAAATGACATTTAGATCACTCCGTGACTGTGCGTGACTATGCGTGACTGTGCGTGACTAAGTCGTTAACCTTTCTTTACAGCAAGTATATCGACCAAGTTTCAGATTGACTGGATGAAGGGAAGCCCGTCTTAAATCTCTCCGTGACTGTGCGTGACCATGCGTGACTGTGCGTGACTAAGTAAAAGTTGGTCTTTTTTTCACAGCAGGTGTATGGACCAAGTTTCAGATCGATCGGATGAGGGAAAACAACATTTAGATCACTCCGTGACTGTTCGCGACTACCACAAAATTAATCTGTAGTTACAACCAGACTATGTGCCAAGTTTTAGATCAATTGGATAAGGGTAATGGGATTGCCCCACTGGGGCAATGGGGTTGAGTTAAAAGATAAAGTTTAAAAAACAACTGAAACATGATAAACGATAATGACTGATAAATATTTTTACGTTTATGCAAGTATAGAGTTTCATTCATCTTCTATCATTTCTTTAACGACATTATCTAGTTCCAGTACTTCTTACGACTCTGTTGAACTTTCTGGAGAACATTGGTCAATGCCTTTTATAGTCCTTACTTCGAGCTTCCTCAGCTTCTTGAAACATATGGGTCTAAAAGTATTCACCATTTTATTTCGTGTTTCTTTGAAGTACTGAAATGAAGTTTCGTGTGACTTTTTTTTGATAAAATTTATAACTTTGTTCAACAGTATACAATATTCTCTGAATTTTATTTATTAAGTTAAAAGAATACACTCTAACCTTTAATTTTGCAACCAGAACATAAAGGTCGATAAAGCTCACCTTCTTTTGTCCAGGAAAAACTAAAAGCAGTTAATTTTTGAGTGCCAACATAAAAACCTGAATGTTTTTTAAACTTTTATTTTTACACAATTAATTTTTTTTATACCCTATACCACTATGTGGTTTGGGTGGGTATATAATGACTTTGTGCTGCTGCTTGTAACTATCAAAAATATTTTACATAGACCCATCAATCGACTCAGAACCACTTTCTGAGTCGATTTAGCGATGTCCGGCCGTCCGTCCGTCCGTCCGTCTGTCCGTCTGTGTGTCCAAACAACAAGAAATTTGGTATATAAGCTTTTATCAGTCATAGGATGAACGCTATTTAAATTGCTGAAATTCGGTCCATGTTCAGGCCTAGTCCCCATACAAATGACCCCTATGAAATTGACATAAATTGCCGTAAGATCCAAATTATCATATAGATCTCAGTCAAATTGTGTTTGTATGTGTTTATTATATCCATTAATCAGTAGTCCAAAAACAATCCGTATAGCACAATTCTTACTCATAGGCTCCATACAGAGCTGTTTCCCGATCTTTACTTAAATCTATCAAAAAACAAATATTGCACAGATTTTTCTCAAATTTGGTTTGTATATGTTTTTGCAAAAAATTAGTGATCTTGTCAAATATGATCTGGATCGGTCCATTTTTCGACCTAGTCCCCATATAAATATAGCACCCGATTTGAACTTTTTCATATCTGCAGCCAAAAAAAAATTAATAACAATGCCAATCAAATTTTATTTATGCTTATTTTCTATATCCAATTAGACCGAAGAGATAGGGTCACAAAACCATGGTATAGGGTATCATATAGTCGGTATAGACAGACTATAATTTTCTTAATTGTTTAAAATGGATGTTGAAATACTATATTTTTCAAGTGTACTTACTTCAAATAGATATGACAAAATGAAATTATCTACCCGAACCATTGCAATTCATGAAAAAGTGAGGAAGTTAGTGCTGAGTTTCGTCTAGGAGTCTCGGCCCTGTTATTTTGGACAAAAAAGGAATTTCTTGGAAAAAAATTATGTCGCATGTCTCTTAATTAAATTATTCTTTACAAAACTGCATCATTACATTTTTGATATTTTGCACTCGAAAAACGGAATTTTTGCCAAAAAATCCCACAGTGTTTTATGGATGGTAATGATAATACATAAGTATTTTTTTGGGAAACTTAAAATGTTTTGTGCCTTTAAACTACTTTAGATATGTGGAAATTATTTAAGTTTAACTACATGTATTAGTCTTCAGAAAATATTTTTCAAAGATTATTTTATTGGAAACTTTCAATGATTTTCAAGGATGCAAAATTTAAAGAACATTTTTCGCATCTCTTTGTTCCTATAAAATAATAATAAATAATCAGCATACATAAATATATATTGTCAAAGGGCGTAGTACCATGTGAAAGGTAATATTGTTTTAATAATAAGTAAATATTTCCTTTTGAAGTGTGGGTGAAGTCCAAATTTTGTGGAACCAAAAAAGAGAATCTTGCTGAACGGCTGTCAAAAATGTAGAAACACCAGCGTTTTTTAAGGTTTTTCGAAAGGAAAAATGCAGAGTAAATTCAAATTACTTATATATTATATGTTCCCAAGATCAAGCAAAAACTACTACAATATCGCGTTTGGAAATTTAGATTCTTACAACAAATTTAAAGGAAAATGTCATAGGAAATGAAAGGCTTAAATAACAGCAGCGCACTCTGTATGTGAAGATCCATTCAGATTAGACATAGATTAAATGCAATGGGACCTATATTTATATAAAATATCCTAGATCAGAAAACTATATATTTAATTTATTTATTTATTTAATTTATTGAACAATTAAAAAGAGCATTATGGTGGGATTCTCTGACTTTAATAAATAGAGTTTTTGGCCCATTGTTGCCGGAAAAAGAAAACAAATTCTAAATAATTATCGTTTTTAGAAAAAGTCTTGATTTACATGATATTTATAAAACCAGCTTAAAATCAAAACTTCATTACATTCGCTATGCCAATTTTGATATTTTCGAAATTTGTAAAAAGTTCCTATATACTCAGGAAATGAAAAGCTTAGTTTTCTTCTGACAGAAAAACAAGCATTTTCACAAAAATAAAAGAGGAGAAAGTTCACACGATTTCTGATATCTAATTAATCTGAAGTCATTTGGTGCTACTTGCAATTAAATAACATATTTTTAAACCGTATAAATTATACAATTATTTTTATATATTACTAGAGGACCCCTATAATATAATACCAAAATTTGCCAAGAGAAGTTAACGTTCAGTAATGCCAAAATATGCCAAGATAAGTTAACGTACAGTAAAAGTAAAGTTGATTGTCCACGTATAACTTTCCTCAAACCCTACGAATTTGCCAAGAGAAGTTAACGTACAGTAATGCCAAAATATGCCAAGATAAGTCAACGTACAGTAAAAGTAAAGTTGATTCTCCACGCATAACTCTCCCCAAACCCAACGAATTTAAGCAGTTAATAGCTCAAAAGAAGGAGCTTGATCCACTAAGTGTTCTTAGACCTATGTCAACAGCCTACGTTAATTAGAACTCTAGTTATAGATGTATGAGAGAAGAAAAATATTGAAAAAAAATCTTGAATGCAAAGTTAATTCATAAATTCTTTTAATATATAAGATAATAAAACCTATATTTCTAAATAACGCAATGAAAAAACAGATCCAAGAAGAACCAAAAAAAAAAAACGAGATAGAAATAATAAAAATTCGTATAATTAATGGCAACATTGTGAGCCAGTTAAAACATGAATTTACAATTTTTTATAATTTCTATAAATATTGATGTGACATGAGAAAAACAAATTTTTTTTTTCAATGTAAAGTCAATATAAAGTTAATTTTTGTCATTTTTCGTTGTTATTTTTTTCTTTTTTTTAAACTATTGAATGTTAAATGTTATAATTATGTTTTTTTTATTTTATTTATTTATACTAGCAGATTCCAGCCCTCGAAATTCGAGTGCAAATTCTAGGAAATTTTATTTTTTCATTAAATAAATACTCTTAAGTTATGCAAAAAAAAACAAACCCTTATTTATTACGAACACATTAACAAATTTAATAAACACAGTCATAGTTTTGTATAATTTTATGTATGTGTTAGTAGCAACTTTAAATGCAATTTACTCAAAATAAAGAAAAAAATTTAAAAATCTATAAATCTGAAAACGGCTAAAAAGAAATAACTTTCAAATAATATACGTTTGGTCAAAATCGATTTATAGATTTTTATATAATAATTAGCAGACTCGGCAAACGTTGTTCTACCTAAAATATTTATTTGATTCCAAGATTTGTTTTGTTATTTTTTTTTTTTAAATACGGTAGGTATTTTTTAGTATGAATGAAATGATATTCAATATGCTATTTTAAATAAAAATTATATTTTAATAATTTCAATCTTGTTTCACATACTGCAATACCCATTTGATCTTAGTAAATAATAATTCATTTGTTTCTCTATTTTCGGATACGTCACCCAAATTTATTCTAAATCTCCCTATCAGAGTTGATATAAAGAAATGTATGGGAGGTGCACATCAGGAAAGCAAAGCTATGCTATCCCTGTCATAGTATTCGAAATATATGGTATTCAAAAATTTCTTTCTAAGGGAGGTACCACGCTCAATTATCCGACCGCGTCATTTTTCGGCAAGGTTGCTACCATTAATAACAGATGATGTCATACAAAGTATCAAAGCTCTCCCTGTCATAGTGCTCGATATATGCGATATAGAATACTTACTTTGTATGGGAGGTGCCTACTTATCTGACACTGCCCATTTTCAATACGCCATAAAATCAAACAAAATATCGTAACTCTATTGAAAATGCACTTTGTAAGAAAGGTGATAGCCCATTTACACAACCTAACACAAATACGAAATTTTATGTGAAAATATAAGGTTTACCAGTTATAAATCTAAAGGATATTATATCTGCACTGGTTACAATTTCAATAAATGCAAATACAAACTAAATAATCTACCCCATAAAAACAAAGTTTTTATTAAAACTCTTTCTTTCCTTATGCATATGAGTTTTGAATATCTCCGTGACTGTGTGTGACCATCTTAAAATTAATCTTTAGCCACATCAAGTCTATGGACAATGTTTCAGATCGATCGGATGAGGGTAAGTGAGGTTTTAATCTCTCCGTGACTGTGCGTGACTATGTCAAATTTTTTTTTCACAGCTAGTATATCGACCAAGTTTAAGATTGCTAGGATGAGGGGAAATCCGTTTTAAATCTCTCCGTGACTGTCCGTGACTAAGTCAAAGTTAATCTTTTTTCACAGCAAGTGTATGGACCAAGTTTCAGATCGATCGGATGTGGGGAAATGATATTTAGATCACTCCGCGAGTGTGCGTGACTATGCGTGACTGTGCGTGACTACCCCAGAATTAATCTGTTGTCACAGCATGACTATGGGCCAAATTTCGCATCAATTAGATAAGCGAGAATGGGGTTGCCCACGACAGACAGACAGAGAGTATAAGTTAAAAGAAAGACTAAAAGTTTTAAGAGATTTATATCATGAGGTTCTGGAAAGGTCTTCTCAGATCATACTTTGCTGATCATACTTGCAGATAGGAAAAATGTCGTATAGGATGCTATTTTTATATGGGGACTAGATAAAAAAGGGCCGACATATACAACCAAATTTGAAAAAAATCTATACATTATTTTGGTTTTGTGTCAGAATTATGTAAGTGAATATCGGAAAATAGTTTAATTACAAGGCTCGTATGGAAACACAGACAGACAGACGGACGGACGGCAAACCCATTCAGAAAGTGACCCAGAGTCGGTCAGTGCCGTAAAGGATGGGTCTACATTACATATTTGTATTAATTACAATCATCAGCACGAACTCATTATTCCCTGATCACAGTGTGGTATAGGGTACATTAATATTTTCCTATACCGTTTGTATTAAAATTGGCCTAAATTTAGCGACCTCTTGAAGTAAATGAATAAGAATATACCGATTATCACTTTTATTAAGTTTGGATGTATTTTTTTTATTTTTGCTTATGAAACAAAGCACTGCGAGTTGGAGTGATTGATAATTTTTTCCGATACCCTACAATGCTAAGTGTTTGGACAGAATTGATTGATTTGGATCTTGTGGTTCCAGTAGGATGGCACAACCTGTCATACTGTACGCAGTATTTGAATTGCTGACAAAAAAAATGCATCAGAACTGTCTACAACGACCATATGACTTATCGTTGTGCAATTGCGTGCGCTTTGTGCTTATGTAGTTGAACTATTGCAGTATTTGAACTAATGAACCACAATTATCCAACGATATAATATTAAGTTTCATTAAGATTTAGGTGCAGATTTGTTGAATTTTTTATACCATATTAATCACAAAATTTATTCTATATAATGAAAGATAAATATAATTTAATATATAATGTTTTAATTTTAAAACAAGATTCTTTTCAATGAAATTAATGTACCGCTACCTTTTTCATTTCTGATCAGAATTGACTTTGAAGAAAATTTTGAATTTGAAACAAACTTTTTCCCACCTTTGCTTTAATTTGGGATAAAAGTAAACCAACCATTGTCAAGCCATAATTTTAAGAATGTGTTCATTTGAAATAGTTATTTTGCAATATTTCTTCATTATCATGCTCACTCGTTTTGATAATTAGTGTTTCTATTTATTGCACAACAAAATGCTCATTTTGTTTTAACAAATTTCTTACATTATCCTTTGTCAGAAAGTTGTTCTTTTATTCGTTGTTAGCTCTATCTACCCATTGTTTATATTATAACTATTTCTTTTTCTTTTGGAACTGGACAATGGAAACCAACTATTTTATATTGCTGTTGTTTTAAGTTTCATTTATTCGACATTTAATTTCACAAGATTGTTGTAGAAAAGTATGCACGAACAACAAAATCGTTCTGTGTTTTTTCCTAGTGCAGTTCATAAAAATATTGAATTGCTTTTTAAATGCACATATGGGTCGTAGATTCCTTGCTGATCAGGATTGCCTTACAAATATATCTCTGGCTGATAACGCATTTCATCTAAAAGCATCAAGATTTATTTGGAGTATAGTTTCGACAGAATTACTCTCCTCTAGTGTCCTCATATACGGCTGTCCTCCCATGCAACGTAATAAAATTTAGATCATCATTTTAATATTTCCAGTTAAGAATAGTTTTTTTCCCCTTGCCTGATATATGTTGGCTACATTGATTTGCAATGAACTCACTTCCATATAGCAATGATTTAATTAGCAAAGGAATAAATTCTTTAAAATTTAGTGGTGTCAGAGTTGTGTACTGTGTAAATAAGAGCTGGTTTTTGTATGGTTTCATCAGCATTTGTCTTAAATTGGCATGTGTATAGATATAGGATATATATTTTATATTTTTTACTTTTCCATCTAATTCTCCTTCTGTCTATATCCTTTCTTCATTAATAACTTAAAATTATACGGGTGAATAAAGAAAAATGCATTTTATGGTTTGAAATTAAAATCCTTGTATTCTAAAAGTGAAATCGATATTACTTTGTATGATACGAGTTGAAATGTAAAAAAATAACTATTAAGGTGGTCCGAAAAGTGTGTTCTCCTCATGGCTTAAAATGCAATAACATCGACTATAGTTTTAATTCAGTTGGTAAAGCTTTTCAAATCGTTATTCGTGTGTGTTTGCAAAGGCGGCTTGATATGTTTTCTACTGATAAATATAAGAACAATTGAACAAAAACAATGCAGGAACCCATTAGTTCCAACAACTAAAATCGATAAGACCGAAACTTTGTCACGGGTCCAATTTTGTCTTTAACGCGTCATATACGTTACCCATACAAGTCATATTTATGTAATCTTCATAAGTGAATATCCCATTCACAATAGTCTCGTTTGGTCACAATATTACTACTCTCTATGACAAGCATTAGACGGTTAAAGTAGACGTAGAGAAATTTCTATTTTCTAGAAGTCATCCCAATTATTTACATTAAAATCCACAAATACAGATTGCAATTTCTGAAAAACTAGAACTACTTCATTCTGCGAACAAAATGCCGTACAGGCTGTAGCTATAAAATATTGTTCATGATGCGTTTGTGAAATGTGGAAGTAACCGCATAAAGTACATGGTATAAATAGCTGATGAACCTAAATCAGAATTTATCAGAAGGTTATTCCAACTCACAAATTAATCTGAGGTTTCGATACCACATACAAAATATATGTTAGAATTTTTCTACGGTTTGGAATATCAATTATGGCCGCGGACTCTGTCATAGACAGGACAAAGATCCGGTGTACATGGATGGCTCCAAAATGCAAATGGGGACAGAGTTCCCTCTCAGGCACTTCATATTTAGTTGTCTTGCAGTTTTCCGGACAAATGTAGGGTCTTCCAGGCCGAGATTATGCAATTCATATAGCAACTGATATCATCTTGCAACGGTATTTTTTATGTTGAGTCTCCCCTTAGAAGCACTAGTTTTTTCGATTATAAATGATTTAGCTTACATACTTATTTCCTTGTAAGGAAGATTTGATAAGAGAAAGCACTTACATATGCGCTTTCGTTTTATTCGAATAATGTAAGGGAATGTATTAAATCTTTTAACCAGATCCGTTAACATGATGTTGCGCTAGTGAGGGTTGAAAATCATAGTGAGGTTGTGGAAAACAAGTTAGCTGACGAGTGTGCTTCGACGGGCTCTGATTGACTGGGCGAAACTGTTGAAAGATCTAAAGGATCACAAATATACTTCGATTGTCGATCAATTCGAAGATTCTATAACGCATATATCGAGCACATTTTCTTTGAAGCCATTTTCACTACAACTTGATAAGGGTTAAGTGTTCTAGCATTCTCCAAAGAAAGCTATATATAATTTCACCATTCAGTGGATTGCGTGAATCACAGCTATATAGTCCAAGCACGAGTATAAAGCACTACTTCGTTGATTATATTTATTGGAAATGTTTTGTAGTACTTTGAACTAATATAAATGGAACGCTGAATCACATTAATATTGCTTTTGAAGTGAAGATTTAAATAAAGACTGTAAATTTTGTTCGATTCAAACTTTTACCGTATGTCCTGATGCTTTCAATATTTTTATAACTACCAAAAATAGTTGTCCTAGACCCATCTTTTATTATACCGATCGACTCAGAATCACTTTCTGATTCGATTAAGCGATGTCCGTCCGTCCGTCTGTGTGTCCATGTAAACTTTGTAATCAAACTACAGGTCGCAAATATGAACATATTTTGATGAAATTTGGTACCTAAGCTTTTATCGGACATAGAATGAATGCTATTGAAATTGATGAAATTCGGACCTAGTCCCCATACAAATGACGCCTATGAAATCGACATAAATTGCCATAAGATCCAAATTATCATATAGATCTCAGTCAAATTGGGTTTTTATGTGTATGTTCTATCCATTAGTCAGTAGTCCAAAAATAATCCCTATAGGACAATTCTTATTCATAGGCCCCGTATAGAGCTGCTTCCCGATCTTCACTAAAATCTATCAAAAAACAAAAACATTGCACAGATTTTTCTCAAATTTTGTTTGTATATATTTTTTCAAAATATAAGTGACTTTGCCAAATATGGTCAGGGTCGGTCCATTTTTCGACCTAGTCCCCATATATATATCGCACCCGATATGAATTTTTTCATATCAGCAGCCAAAAAATATTAATAATAATGCCACTCAAATTTGGTTTGTGCTTTTTTTCTACATCTAATTAGTTGGACCTAAACGCATTGTATAGGGTATCATATAGTCATATAGTCGGTCTAGACCGTGCGTCTGTGTGTCCATGTAAACCTTGTAATCACACTACAGTTCGCAAATATGAATATATTTTAATGAAATTTGGTAGACAAGCTTCTACCAGCCATAGCATGAACGCTATTGAAATTGGTGAAATGAGGTCCATGTTCAGACCTCGGTCAAATTGGGTTTGTGTGTGTTTGTTACATCCATTTATCATATGTCCAAAAATAAACCCTATATGGCAATTCTTTGTCATAGCCCCCGTATAAAGCTGCTTGTCGATTTTCACTTAAATCTATCAAAACACCAAAATATATCATAGATTTCTCTCAAATTTGGTTTGTATATATTTTTTCAAAATATAAGTGACTTTACCAAATATGGTCAAGAGCGGTCCATTTTTCGAGCTAGTCCCCATATAAATATACCAACCGATATTAACTTTTTAATATCTGCCGCCAAAAAAATTAATAACAATGCCACTCAAAATTGGTTTATGCTTATTTTCTATATCCAATTAGTTGGACTGAAGATAGTCAGTCTAGACCGACGACAATTTTATCACTTGTTTTTGATACTAATGCTTTGCATTCCAAATTGCAATGACAATTCAAAGAGAAATGTTTAAATTTACATATGTAAAGAATATAATGCTGAAAGTTTTTATAGTCCGAAAGCGGGTAAATAAATCCGTGTGCAAAATAAAGTTTTGTTTCTCAACATAGTCTCATTCCAAGACCGGAGAATATGGGAGATGGAAAGGAGACTGCACACATATGTATGGTCTAGCGGACAGTTTTCTAAAACCGAACTGATCATTTAACATCGAAGAATGGCTCTGTAATTTATACAAGAAATACCTAGACATCAAAACTCCTACGCATTTTCTCTCTCCGAGCAGCCAACACCATATCTTGAAAGTTCTTGTTGACATTTCAGGATGTAGGGAGTTCAATTGGTCGTTCAAAACATTCTGTGTTACTAGTGCTTGTGCGATCACGATTGAAATTAATTGCGCAGAGTCCCATAGTGCTTCTCAAGCCCTTCCTTGAGATTCAATTTTTAAAATTAAAATTTCTTGAGTTTGTGTCCTTGGAATAGCAGCTAAATACAGATTAACTGATAGACACTCGTATAAGATATGTACATGTTAATTTATCCATTTACCACAGCCAAACACTAATTGAGTTACCTGCGATCTTTTAAGTAACATGAATGAGTGGGGTATGCTGATTTCAAGATTTTGTCGTGTTTATGGATCAACGTTATTTTTACATTACGAAATACAGCGTATTTTTATCATGAGTTTTTATGGTTTCAAAAATGGTATCTCTGTTTGTAAGTCATTTTTAGTTTACGAGATATCGCTCATGGAAGATTTTTAAATTATTATTTCGGCCCTCTTTAAATCTTACTAGTGAGTGCCATTTATCACCTTGTTAATGACTGAGACACGATTTATACTGAAAAAGGCATGAAGATTGCAAAAGTGCTATCAGAGTATTTTTTCGCTTTAACGTGTACTAGCAGATTCCAGCGCTTGAAATTCGAGTACAATTTATAGGCAACTTTATTTTTCAACTTAGCCAATTCACAAACCAACACTTTTATGGTTTATTATTGTTGTGAATGAAAATAACAAACTCATTTACAAACACATTAATAAATTTAATAAAACACACATAGCATATGTATAATTCTATGTATGTGTTAGTAGCAACTTTAAATGCAATTTACTTAAAATAAAGGAATAAATTTTAAAATCTGTAAATCTGTAAAACGGCTATATAAAATACCTTTCAAATATATACGTTTGGTCAAAATCGGGATAAAACGGTAGAACGAAACATCGGTCACAAGAAAGCTCTTAGCCTATTAATATTATAGATACTAAATCTTTCGTAATCCCATATAATTAAATGCATGCTAAATCAGTGTTGGCAATTATAGTTGTTAGAAATAGCACTTTTTTAGTCATCTGCGGTAGATTCGGAATCAGCAAAAGAAACTACATTTTAAACAAGGTTTTGTCACAACATGACGTCTAACTTTGTCGGGCCATGTAACGTCATGTAATTAGAAAAGACGCAGTTTTAAATTCTTGGTGTATTAGAATAATTTCTACTTTTGTAATTTCAGTTCCACTGGTAAATTTATTGGAAAAGTATGATTCAATTAATTAAAAAATTATGACGATTCATTAAAAAATTTGAAATAACACTCAACAAAAATCTGAACTTACATGAATTGTGTAAAGTACACACATACAAACATAAGTATGTACATATTACGCATTATCTTGTCCCGTCAGTACTGTAGTGCTTTGCAGTACTACCCCTCAAATGTATTTCGAAAACTATATTTGTTTAATAAATACTTCACTAGAATTTGAATGGTGTTCGCCCCCCAATAAGTTACGAATTTCGAGTCTTTTGAGACCGACATTTTTTAACGCGATCGCGAACTACAAGCAGGTAGAGGGAATAAATATTTTGTTCTTATAGTATTCATCTGGTCAACACCCACCATTTGAGGGTTCTCACTACATTATATTCGAAATTGTTTAGCGGGACAATCTAATGGACATGTAAGCCAACAAATGACATTAACATTACGAAGCTGAGAACAAAAAAACGTACAACAACTAGATCTAATGAAAAACCATCAAAAAGTTAACTTAATAAACACTAAACATACATACTCCTACGGCCATGGTGATATTTATTCTAGTAATATGATATTTTTCATGGGGTGATGTTTTTCAGCATGATTGCTTTTTTGGCCAAAAGGAAAAAAAAGAAAAGAAGAAAAATAAATAAAACAACACAAAAACAAAATGTTGGTAGTTTTTATACTGAAACCATTACACCACCAACACTGATTTATGAAACGAAAGCAATTTAGCGGTTTTTCTATATTACAAAGACAAAATACAACATATTTAGTGAAGGCACATATACCAGCCAAATTTAAGTAACATTTTTATTTGTATCGTATGTTATTAGATGGCTTTTAATCAATGACTATATCTTTTACATTTCAGAAATTCTTATATATCAAATATGTTGCGGAAATTCTAAAATATACTTCAGTAATTCGCCAATATTTTTCAGAAACTATCTATTATATAACTATCTATAAAGACAAATTGCCGAACCCAAAAACATATTTATTTGGGTATTACTGTGCTGTTTTAACATTCCTTAATATTGCTAAAATAGAAAAAGGGGCATAAGTGAACCAAATATCCATTTCCAAGTAAGGAGTATTTTATGCTGGTTAATTCTTGTGGATCAACTATTGTTATTGTGTAGGTTATCGTATTGTCGGCCAATTATTGTTTAATTTGCGTTTTTTGTATAACCGATTTTTTGGTTATAATTCAATAAATTTAAAACATTTTTATGTTTATGTTTTTTTTTCGAATCACTCATATTAAGTTCGCTCATTTCTTTTTTTTTTCGTTGTTCTTCTGATTGATGAGCTATTTAATTGGGGGTATTAAATGACTGTCAACTAACTACAAACTATTCATTTGATGACACTGATGATACAGTTGTTGTATATGGATGTTATTTTAAACAGAATTTTCTATTTGTGAACAATTTGATTGCTGTACTGTACAACTTAATCCGGACTAGCTACAACGTTATTAATTTATACGAAATTACAAGCTTCGCAGACAAATGTGTTGGTCAACTTTCAATCGATTTCAATACAACTGCAATTTTCAAAGCTCCGCTGTGTTACGTGCCACTTATTGTTCATCATAGAACAATTTTCAATTCAAAATAAATTCACTAAATTATAGGTTTATGTATGGAGAAAAGCAAAAAAAAATAAAAAAATAACACGTAGAAGAAGTCAATATGGAAATATTTGTTTTGATAACACAAACTGTATGTAGATTCATCATTTGACAGATTCAAGCATATAAATAAGATAAATTATGTATATTAATTGGATATATCACAGTCATTTGTATGAATTTACATTGGCTATCAAGAAACAAACATTAAAACTCCGTATAATTTAAACATCTGTCCTTTTGTAGTAATTGGAAAAACATCACTCTATAATTTTTGCGATTCATTTACAATATGCGAGTATGATTGTGAATGAAATCAACGTAATACTGTTACGTCGTTTGTAATAATATTGTGTGTTGGAAGCGCTCTATTAAGTTTGTCATTTGATGTCTGTATGAATTATTGAAATGTGCATCAAAGAAGCCGTAAAAAATATTATAAGATTGTTTTAAAAGATGCATTAAATTTACGATCAATTTAATTATTGATAAATTGGAAAACAATTTTAAGAACTCTGACAGCAATTGTTTGATGGCCGAAAGTACTGCAGAAGAATGCTATAGCAAAACGTTGCGACTCACAATGACTAGAACGCGTACTTTGTACGAAAACCGGTTCCATCAATATTAAAATTTCGAGTATTCAGTCCCTCAAAACTTTTCATAACCACTATAGGAATATATGTATATAAGAGTGCCTCTAAATTCAAAGTTTTTTATGTATCTCTCCATGAAGTCATAATTTATAACTATTCGTAAAGTGTTAGAGATATAGTGATAAAGTCGCATTGAGAAAGCCTCCAAAATTGGTGTTGCCTATGAATAAAAAGTAAATAAGGCAACTTTAAAAAATTTGTTTTGTTTATTTTTTTTTTTATAGAGATCGAATAATATTATGTAGATCTATCTTTAGACTTAAGATAACGAGATTATCGTATATTTTTTCATGTTTTTAAGCGATTTTCGTGAATTTTCAAATACTTCGATTTTTTATATCCATTTTTTTAAATCCAAAACAACTTTGGAGAGTATAAGTGGAATTACCTTTCCAACGAAGTGTGGACCATATTTTCATTTGAAAGTAAATACCAGTGAAGCTCGGGAGCCAAAAAATTGCGACGCTTTTTAAATATATCACAGCGAACAGGGTCTACGAAAATGGACTTTCTCAGTATTTTGCTAAAATTAAAAATGTCTTTGTAAATTTTAATTTTGATATAACTGTAACTTTTTTTTTTAAAGATTTTAATATAACATAAATTTTGTATAATTTTGTAACTTCTAAGCTATTAATGTTAGAAATATAAAGTCACTGATCTGTTTAGAAGTTAAAACCCTCCATAACTTTTTTTTTATTATCGGTCGATATTTGCGTTTTATAGCAAAAACTAAAGGCTAAAGCCCCACCTACCAAATAAAAAAAAAGCTGCATATCAAAATTCCAATGCAATCAAAATTTATGGATTTGTGATCGCCTCTTGTGAAATGGTCCACTGTACAACGTCTTAAAACTACAAATCAGACACGAAACGAAAATGTTCTCAATTTGAGTATGGCAACGCTATACTGCGAAATTATTTGTGCCAAATAAGTAGCACAATTCAGTTAAGGTTTAATTAATTATTGGAATAACTAGCAGAAGACTACGCATTTCGAACGGTGTGATTAAAATGAAAATGCGATAAGAAATGACAGAGTTTCATATATTAAAATAGTTTTTAAACATTAAAATATTAATAAGAGACTTATTGTGGGTCTACGTAAACCATGTAAATTTGGTTATCATAAACCAAATTTAAGTGAGATTGTCATATATTTTCTGTCTATAGGAATGTTTACGTTCATATTGAAAGCGAATATTATACGTAACGTCACTCGTACGTTCTAAAATCATATAGCATTAAAATTTAAAAAAATTATAATTGTTTGTTTGTCTTTAGATACAGTCGGGCATCGATTATCCGTGATGGTCGGGACCAGAAGTATTACGGATAATCGATTTTCACGGTTATTCGAATAACGATTTTGATTATAGAGTTTTATTTAATATTTTCATTATTTAACAAGTGAACATTGGTGTACATACATATTTACATTAAAAAAAATTAATTCAAGAAGTTTATGTACATTTTTAAATTAAATAAGTATGTATACATTAAATTATCTACTGAAAACATGAGGCAAAAAAGGACATTAAGCAAAAAAGAATACAATTTCTTAAAAAGAGTCGTGTAATGTTGTTTGTCTAATATTTTTCAACTTATAATTTTCTTTTATAAGTGCTCTGTAATTCCGAAACAACCAGGGCTATCCAGGAAATTCAGCAATGTGCTAGATGCCTCTATTGCTTCTTTTAAAGTGGTTTCTGAAACAATTACATCGTCTTCATCAGTGTCTTCCAATCCATTGTCTCGCTCAGGTTCATCTGAGTTACTGTTTGCCATGCTTATAATTTTTTCATCTGACAAAACAGCAAATTGGGAGGCATTTTCATCACATTTGAGCCATGTCTTTATATCCTCTGTGATAAGGTCATCCGTAATATTGATTATATGTGCCACATTCACGAGCGTATTTGATATTTCCATACCTATAACAAAAACAATGAATTTTTGCATGAAAATATTTCATAAACTTTTAAAAATTTTGATTATCTGGGCAGAGCATATTATTCCAAGCGTTTTTCAAAAGTTCAGAAGTAACAGCGTCCCAAGCATTATCAATAGGCCACAGGGCTTTCTTTATATTAAATTCTTTCTTAAAATCTTCTCTATTTGTATTTTTGTACTATAGTTTTACGAAAATGGCATTTAAACCTCCATATTACACCCTGATCCATCGGTTGGATCAAGGACGTACAATTCGGTGACAAATATTTCACAATAACGTTTTTAGCATTAAAATTGTGAACGTCTGGATGTGCCGGGCAGTTGTCCAATAACAAAAGGATTTTGCTATCATCCGTAAGACCGATTTTTTTAAGATGCTCTCTTACCTCTGGCACAAAGTTTCTGTTAAACCATTCTAAAAATATTGGTTGCGTTACCCATGCTTTGGCCTTATAAATTACGGAAAGTTCGTGTACATTTTTTAGGGCTCTTGGACGAGCACTTTTACCAATAACTAAAGCTTTGCACTTGTGTGTACCAGCAGCATTAGCGCAAACTAAAGTGGTTAGTCTTTCTTTTGACACCTTATGTTCATCTATGAATCCTTCATTATGAAAACCCAAACTGCCCTCGGGCAAACACTTACGAAAAAGGCCTGTCTCGTCCCCATTATAAATTTGCTCACTGGTAAGATTTTCCGTTGATATCAATTCATTTAATTGTTCTACAAACATTGTGGCACTTACATAGTCTGCTGAAGATTTTTCTCCTTCAATATTAAGTCTTTTTGTTCCATGTCTATTTTTAAAATTTTGCAACCAACCGTTGGAGTATTCACAATCAGAATGAATGTTTAGTTTCGTGTGGTATATTTTAGCCTTTTCTTGTATCATCAGTCTTGTAATTGGAGTGCCTTTAAAACGCTCTTGTCTGAACCATTCGTAAAGTGCCAAATCTACTTTTGGCTCTTCAGCTGTCTTTAAAATTTTTCGGTTACGAATTCCAAACACCGAATTACTCTCTGCACAAAACTTTAAAAACTTGTCTTTGTTTTTTAAAATGTCATAAACGGTCTGCATCCCAACTTCGGATTTTTGAGCTATCATTTTAACACTCACATTATTTTTCGAATGCTCGTTAATTATTTTAACTTTATCTTCAATATCTAAAATGTTTCTTTGTCTTTTTACCACTGGTAACGATGCCATACTAAATATATTTAGATCTAACCACCCGCACTTCTCAAATTTCATTAAATTAAACTAATCACTTGTAAATGCGTCTGGCCCATCGTATGCAAATAGGGGAATTCCCAGTTTTCATGTTTATTATATTCAGCTACAGTGACGTGCTTGTGTGCTTGTTTGTATGTGTGGTGCGTTTCAATCCAACTAACTAAAAAAATTCTGCCATCACGGATAACAGAGGTAATCACGGTTAATCGAATCAAACAATTTGAAAACATTGCAAACAAAAAAAAAACAATAGACTGATCTTTGGCAATCACGGTTAATCGGGGTTACCGGTTAACCGGATCACGGATAATCGAGGCCGGACTGTATATGTATTTCGTTGAATATCTTTCTATCTACAATAGTATAGCCCAGCACTCGAAATTCGAGGAAATATTATTTTTTCATTAAATTTTTGCCTTCCAATGATTTTTTATCTATGTATATAAAAAAATTTATGAATATTTAAATGAGCCTAAATGTATGCTAATCAACACAGAGCGTCTGATATATAATTAATATCATTCGCATTAACAGGGTGTAACGAATTATTATAAATATTTTATTTAATATATTTTTAAGACAGATTTAACATAAATTTTATCATTCTCAGCTTCGACTCCATATAAACTATAACTATGCCAATTTTCACACTCCTTCGTGCCCGCATATTGCTTAAAAAGGGAACTAAATATTTATCTTCACGTATTAATATATAAATCGAAAAAATATATTTCTAACTTTAAAATTTTTTATAATAAAAATAAATTGTGCTGTGATTAATAACTTCCAAATAATAACTTCCAAATAATTACTTCCAAATAAAGCCATATATCAAATTTAGGTGATAAGATATTTCAGGTCAAACTATATAGGACACTTGTATCGAGGGGCTAGGTCTGAATATATACCGATGTTTGCAATTTCAATCGCGGAGAACCGGTAAGCAAATTGACACTTATCTATCGAATTTCAGCTCAATACATTTTAAATTTCGCCACTAGATTTATATGGACACACATATAGGGGGCATCCTTACATCGGCTTCGAAAGCGGTTCAAAAACTCTTTTAACCTTGACCATAGGGCAGTATGGGTGTAAGAAGGGGTATAATTATATTAAAATCACTTTTTTAAAGTACGCAATTCAGAATCGAAGTATACTTAAATCACTTTTGGAAACAAAAATAAAACTGCAGAAGGCACCCCAAATATTTTTTTAATCATAAAAATACCATCTACGGTGGAGTTTTCAAAATATGCAGTTGTACAATCGTCTAAATATTTTGAGAATCACTATAAAATATATGTGTATTTAATTTAAAGAGGTACCAGCAACATTACCCGAAACAACTACATTATCAGCAACAAAGATATAATCAACCACGTGAACACGATTTTAACACCAACAACAATAACATTACTTATTCCGATGCTGTAAGAGGTGTAGATCCTACTGATTCCTTTTAAAGAATGGAAGAGCTAGTTAAGAGACGATCGGATATTACTGAAAAAGTCCTTTCTATGATCAGTCTCTTAGTAAGTAAGTTTTGGAAATGGATCTCAGACTTGCAATATGAAATGCCAACGGCTTGTCTAACCATATGCATAAAATTGATATGATCCTTATATCTGAAACACATTTCACATATAAAACATATTTTAAATAAAGCAACTAAAGACCTTAAAAAATATCTTAAGGAAATCAAAAATAAATCGCTAGGTGAGTTTCTGGAGAATTTAAATCCAACCCAATGACGATCACTCCTTGTGGAAAGCTTTAAAATACCTAGAAAGGCCTAAAAAAGGTATCAAATTTTAAGGGATACAAGCGGTGTATGGTGTAAATCTAATTATGAAAAAGTAACGGCCTTCGCCGATCATCTAAAAGGAACGTTCAAACCTTTTAATTTCAATTCTGGTTCATCAGACGAATCCTTGATCTTTGAATTCTTAAATGATACTTCTCAAATGGATTTTCCCAAAAGAAGTATCACACCTTCAGAAACACACAGCGAAATAAATGAACTTACTGCAACTAAATCGCCAGGTTTTGATAAAATAAATGCAAAAATGATTAAAAATTTACCTGTTTCGAGCATAGTGTTACTTACCCATATATTCAGTGCTATATTAAGACTCAGTTACTACCCAATGAAATGGAAATGTGCTGAGATAACAATGATTCTAAAACCAAACAAATTTGAGAAAAATATAACATCATACAGACCGATAAGCTTACTAGTATCTTTCTCTAAAATATTCGAAAGATTATTACTCAAAAGAGTGCTGCCCTTGGTAGATAAATATAATAAAATTTCAGAATACCAATTTGGATTTCGCCACAAGCACGGGCCTCCAGAACAATGCCATCGGATTGTTAACTATATTAGCGATGCATTAGAAAATAAATAATATTGTTGTGCAGTATTTCTTGATGTTCAGCAAGCTTTTGATCGGGTATGGCTTCCCGGTATATTATATAAAATTAAAAAAATACTACCCACACCACACTTCTTATTATTTAAATCATACTTAGATAATCGCTGCTTTTACGTTAAATACAATGATGAATTTTCAAACATACATAACATATCTGCTGGAGTGCCTCAAGGTAGCGTCTTAAGTCATTTTCTGTATACCCCATTTACATCAGATATGCCAGCCGGCGATAATGTACTTTTAGCTATTTATTCTGATGACACAGCGATCTTGTCAGCTAATGCCCGTAAAGACGAGGCATCAACCACAACACAAAATCAACTTTTAGAATCCTGGTTTAAAAAATGGAACATAAAAATAAATTTTACTACAAGAAGAGGCAATTGTCCATCTATCTCGATTGATGGATGTGTTATTCCTGAAAAAACATGTAAAAAATATCTTGGCATTCACATGGATAGACGGCTGGAAGCAATATATCAAATCCAAAAGAGAACAATTAAATATAAAATTAAAACTTCTATACTGGATGCTAAGACCTAAATCTCAATTTAATATATACAATAAGATTAGAATTTACAAAGCTATAATCAAACCCATATGGATTTATGGTATTCACCTATGGGGGGGAGCTAGTCCTTCCAATATTGAAATACTTCAAAGGTTTCAGTCAAAAACTCTACGCTTAATATTAAATGCCCCTTGGTATGTATCCAATAACACCATACATAATTACCTAAATAGCCCAACGGTAAAAGAAGAAATCCGCCAGCATACACAAAAATACCCAAATAGAATAAGCCATCATACAAATGTTCTTGCAATATGCTTACTTGGTGAAACAAATGAAAGTAGAAGACTCAAAAGGTTGCACGTCCTCGATCTTCCGTATAGAAATTGAAAATGTTAACAAGCGCATATGTACATAAAAGTTAAATAAGTTACTTAATGTAGAAAATCACACCTATTGTAGTTATTTTTGATGTAAAATTTATCAAATTTGCTTAATATCTTTATTATTTAGAAAGATTGTAAATAAAATGTTTGAAAAAAAATTTTAAAGAGGTACATACAAAATTTTGTTTTGGTCCTGTACAACTCAAGGCACTCTATTGTATATACATGTGAACATGTAGACAATAACAGTTTTCTTTTTACCTAAACTTACCATAATGGTAGGAGTTGGAGGAATGCAGTGAAAGGTTTCTACCTTTTCTGGCCGTTAGGCTGAAATCTATTAATGCTTTTTACCTAACCCTTCTACTATGGTAAGACTGCCTTTTACATTTTCCAGCTTTTGAGAGTATTGAATTTATTTTTGCGGAGCTTACTTAACTACTTTTAATATTAAGGTGGTTGGTAGCTGTGCCAAGAACCTGAATGGATAGTCAGTGATTAAAGATGAATAATCGCTAACAACTCCCCTCCGACTATGCCTTCATCATAACTATATTCTGTCGAACTAGAGAAAGTTATGGTTAGAACTATATGCAAGGTAGGCAAAAGAGTACGTGAAAATGTCAAACGCTATAGGCCATTCTCACTTATGGCTCCCTAATATGGTAGACCAATTATATAGAACCAAATCTATAAATTGCTGCAATTCAGATCTAGCTCTTGGAACTTCTCAATGACTTGCATATAAAGGCAACCTCTGTTAGAAGTGCAGCGCGATTGGCTGTTGCAGGTTCAGCGAAAGTCCGAACCTATGGACATGGTAGGATTCTAAATCGGATGCCACGTAATTTAAAGATATAAAGATGTTACATGAGCGAAAAGGAGGCCGAGTGTGGGTGCGTCAGTGATCCTGACAAATTACCATGACGGAGGAATTTGAGCGAGAGTGTGGGTCGATGACGAGCCACAGGCGTTTGAGGCAGGTGCGCATGTCAATGCAGCGTCCAAGACGTGTCGGAGACCAGTTGAAAAGCGAAGTACGGAACGTTGACGTAAGCATCATCTTGCATGATGGCGCCGATTAGTAAGTCGGGGCGTAGTAGACGGATGAAGACGTGAGCCGAAAAATTCGAAGTTGTGAATGGGTGAGCTAGTACCAGTCTTAGCAAAGATGACCTTATGGTAGAATTAGTCGGCAAGAGGGTCGGGTAGAAGACGAGTAGCCCATATCGTAGTACCCCATAATCGCGGGAAGAACACATTCGATGTGGAGTTGCATTCAACCGGGTTCTATGTCCCATAGAGTAGGCGGCTTTTAGATCGGGCCAACCGAATAGCAATGGGAGGAAAGTGTGCCAAATCACCTCTTCTAGCTTGCTATTCATCTAATCAAGGGGCGCCGGTGGACGCATTGTATCTCACCTAGTGCTAAAAACACCGTGTGGTTAAGTCAACAAGACAGGCATACACGTAAAACACATATGACTTATGTATTACACCTAGAATGGATTTCGAAAGATCAATTCAGATCAAGTTACATTCTAGAAAGGACTGGTATATGGGTCCTTCAATGGCAGGTATGGCTCAAAGATGAGTTGTGGTGTCGGCGTGGTTGTCTTCTCCTATAACATTGATATTCAACTTTCTTATATACTGGTGGAGATTCTGGCGATCAGGGAAGCTTGTACGATTTTTCCGATATAAGATCAAGGGAAATGTATGCAGCTTTGTCGACAGTTAGGCGGTACTTGTCTCTCTTAACTCTCATATTACATATTCCTTGCTGTTAGTAAAATGCAGGGAATAACTGTCAAAGCTAACCCACCTTATATGGGTGCCCGGCTATAGGGATTTTTACGGCAATGTATGGAGAACAGCAGAAGATCTTGATGCTTCTCCTGCCGTGTCAGTCGCAATTCCATTGGGAACTACTAAGGGAGGGATCGTGCTGCAATTCCTACGAGCAGCGAAAAATAGAGCTAATAATATTGACGAGAACAGGACCGCAAGGCAAACTTTGCCTGGCTATATCTTAAGACGGACTAAATCACTCCTCAATAGAAGTAGAAGGGACGTATCAAGGCTAGCGGCCGTATTGACGAGTTGTTGGTTGGTCGGTAAACATGATCTTTTCCGTAGCTGTTGAAGTCCTGGAGAAGAGAATACAGTATATCATCTCTTCTGCAAGGTTGAAGTTTTGGGTAGTATTAGGTTCAGAGCACTAGGAAGACACATACTAAATAACCTATCTAAGACATCATACTTAGGGCTGATTGATCTTATCTGCTCTTACTATCACAAGTTATATCTAGCAATTTAGCAATATTGCTTTCGAGTGGTGTGTTTGTTTTTTTAAAGGCGTCACTTACTATACTTGTTGATTTCACCGACGGCGAGACTGCTGAGATGGCTTCGGATAAAAATTAGTAGATCAGATTGAGCTGCTGGTGTGCCTTTTATATATAAAAACAGAATTGCATATATTCTTCAAATACCAACCTATTGGGAAACGGTTGATATAATTTCAACCCAACTCTGTGTACCTCACTCTCACTTCACAAATTATATTCTCTTCACGCGTACATATTCTGTGCGAATTCTCCTCACTGTGATAAATGTGTTACCATTAAACCGAAAAACAATTTAGAATAATCTATTTAAATAATTTTACCACAGGAAAACATTTTATAGTATTTAGTCTGTGTATTGTTTTAGCAATTTTTTATTTTTTAATTAATATACATACATATACTTACATACATTTATATATATTTAAAATATGTAGAATATTTTTCAAAAAAGCTTACACCAACTAATTGGTAGCATTCATACTACAGTTTAAGAAAGCTCGGAGTTATCTTGTGATAGAAATAATTAGGCAGACCAATACTATAATTGGTTCTTATCACCACCACTACTAAAGAGTTGGGCTCCTATAATTTTTCTATTAAAAAAATATATATTCTATATTATTTATTAATTTTACAACAGTTTGAAAATTTCCAAAAAATTTATAAAATACTCTAGAATAATGAAACGGTACATCACAAATTACAAATATTCATACCTTGATATTGGAAAGTGTTTTGGTTCATTGGTCACGAGATTCATCACAAATAGGCATTGGGTCAGTCTTAAGTCTTATTTTTCTATATAAAAATACCTTGGAAAATTTGATATGGAAAAACGTGCAATTTACCAGAGACCAAGGTCTCATCATAGGATTATTTGATTCCAGTAGGGTTTGGCTGGATCTTGAAATAAAAAGATCAACTATATTTTTTTTTGCATGGTACTTATTAAACAAATTAAAAGCTATTTACATAAATAAAAATATCAATCCTTAAAAAATAAAAGACAATAAAAAAAAATTAATTCCTAACTTAAGTATCTAACAAATTAACAATTGCATAATTCGGGGCATTACCTCACTTTTGCACGAAGGTTCTGTTGTCTAAATTTAATAGTATATCCAATATATCTTTGCTTTTTTCAACTGAGTCATTCATTTTGGAATGGATTTGTACAGATTAGATACATAAACCACAGTAATTTGCTTCCATTCAGCCTGTACCCTCTCCTACAGTTCACTAATGCTCTTCGGGGCCTCTTCGTACTCTGCCAGCCGACGTTTTTAATAAGACCACATTTTTTCGATCGGGTTGAGATCAGGGCTCTGCGCTGGCCACTGCATGATCCCAACCGCCTGTGAACTAAGCCATTCCTTGACGATTTTCGCTGAATAATTTAAGTCGTTGTCATGACGGAAGATGACATATTCAGGTCTATCTGAAATTTGGGCTATAGCTAAAGGCAAATTCTCTTGCAAAATGAGAATATAGTTTTCCCTTCTCATTATGCTATTGATCCGTATAAGTGGGCCTACACCATTTTGTTTATACATCAACAAACCAAGAGAGAACCACCTCCGTGCTTTACAGTTTGGTTTGTCCCAATACCAAACTTTTCCATCTGATTGGTATCGGCTGATTTTGTTCTCCTAGGCTGGGTTTGGTGTCATCAGACTAAAATAAACCGATACCAATCAGCTGGAAAATTTGGTAGTGAGACAAACTATTGACCACACCAAACCCAGCATATGTAGCTCAAACTGTAAAGCACGGAGGTGTTTCTCTCTTGGTTTGTTGATGTATAAACAAAATGGTGTAGGCCCACTTATACGGATCGATAGCATAATAAGAAGGGAAAACTATATTCTCATTTTCCAAGATAATTTGCCTTTAGCTATCGCAATGCCCCGAATTATGCAATTGTTAATTTGTTGGATACTTAAGTTATGAATTAATTTTTTTTATTGTTTTTTTATTTTTTAAGGATTGATATTTTTATTTATGTAAATAGTTTTTAATTTGTTTAATAAATACCATGCAAAAAATATAGTTGATTTTTTTTTATTTCAAAATTTACCTCACTTTTGCACCATACTTTAAGTACCACTTGAATAGGCTAGATAGTTTAAAATGATTTAAATTGTTCTAATGGATAAAATGAATCATTGT
Source organism: Cordilura impudica (assembly GCA_963682025.1). Lineage (NCBI taxonomy): Eukaryota > Metazoa > Arthropoda > Insecta > Diptera > Scathophagidae > Cordilura > Cordilura impudica. The sequence goes on from OY821521.1 coordinate 140,344,106, forward strand.
TTATATAATAACTAGAAGTAACTAACCTTGCTATTAAACTTTTGTCACTCCCTTTTTCAAACCCTGAAGTTGAAAGAGTATATAGGAACATGGACCTCTTCAAGTTCAAAAATAGAAATCGAATGTCATAACATTCTGTTAATGCTTTGCTTCACAATAAAAACGGATTGAAAAGAGAATCAGTATGTGATAAATTAAAATAAAATTTAAATTAATAATTCTTGCTTCTATATAATATAAAAAATATTAAACTTTAATTGTTTTTTTTATTTGTTTTTATATTATTTAATTTTATTTTGATTTTTTTGTTACTTTTCACAGTCAAAAACTGTGTCAGAAAATTAATTTTTTTAATTTAATAAGAAAAATATATAAATAGCATTATATAATTTTATGTGTGTGTTAGTAGCAATTTTAAATGCAATTTACTCGAAACAAGGAAAAAATTTTAAAAATCTGTAAACTTGCAAAACGTATACGTTTGGTCAACGTTTGGTCAAAATCGGGATAAAACGGTAGAACAAAACATCGGTCACAAGAAATCGCCTAGCCTATTAATATTATAGATATATATGATAAATATATGAGTTGCTTTCAATCTTTTCTTACCTGCAACTAATAAATATGTCCGAAACTCAATACATGAGTACGTAAAAATTACAATTAATTTAAACAGAAATTTTCCAAAATACTTGTGGGTTGAATTGAATGATACTTTCAGTCATATAAAAAAAACAATTCACATGCCAAAAACTATTCGGCGGTAATTCAATTTTTTGCAGGCAAATGATAGGATTGGCATACTTACTGTATTTTTCTGTGAAGGGTTTATAATATTTACTTCTTGTTCTTTTCTGTTTTTCAGATATGATTTTTAATCTCTTTTTTGATACTCTTTAAATCGATTTTATAAACTTTGTATATCATGCCGTAATGCAAATATTGTATGTCTATAATTATACCCTATACCACTATGTGGTTTGGGGTATAATAACATTCTGCTGCTGTTTGTAACTACCAAAAGTATTTGACTTACCCCATTTTTTATTATACCGATCGACTCAGAATCACTTTCTGAGTCGATTTAGCGATGTCCGACCGTCCGTCCGTCCGTCTGTGTGTCCATGTAAACCTTGTAATCAAACTACAGGTGGTAAGTATGAATATATTTTAATGATGTTTGGTGTATAAGCTTTTCTCGGCCATTGAATGAAGGCTTTATAAATTGATGAAATTCGGTCCATGTTCTAACCTAGTCCCCATCCAAATCCCCTATGAAATCAGGATCGGTCCATTTTTCGATCTAGTACCCATATATATATAGCATCCGATAAAAACTTTTTCATATCTGCAGCCAAAAATAATAATAACAATGCCACTCATATTTAGTTTATGCTTATTTTCTATATCGAATTAGTTGAACCGAAAGATAGGATCTCCAAACATATTCATATAACATATTCTTTGCTGCTTGTTTTTATAATATTTAAGACCACAATGTGGTTAAAGGATATAAACCACATTCAACTATACAAGTTTGTTTGTGTAAATGAAAGTACGAACATCCTCTGTTTATTGCCTCAACATGACAATCATTTATGGATCCGATATGTATATTAACATATACAATACAAGTAATTTTCCCATAGATGGGTTTAAAATTCAATTAATTCCATATTTTATCATTTCCTGCAACTTACTTTTGTTTTACTCATATGAAAAGTTGTATAAAAATATAAAAGTGCTACTTAACACACATATACAGTAACATTTCAAAAAGGGTCATTCAATACATATATTGTAAATTGAAAATAAACTATTAATTGTTATTGAACATCCTTCTGACTTTCACCCATTACGATGTACAAATTTTTTTTCAATAATGGACCGATATCAAAGCTTCTACATCCTCTATAACTTTGTAGCCTGAAAATAATACGTTAAATGTTTCTATTATAAGTGTCCATGTGAACTTTGTGATCAAGGAGTATACAGTACGCAAATGGACAGAAATTTGAATGAAATTTCAGATCAGCTCAATCGCTTTTGCAATCGATGAAAATCGGTGCACGTTCACACAATACGGTCATAATATTTCATTGATAGTATTTTATAATCTAATCATAATTTCAGCTTATGCTTTTACATTGTTTTTTATTTATTTAAAAAAAAATTTTTTTTCTTCTAATTAAATTATTTTACTCAGTTCTGAACCACCCTGTAGTTGTGAAATTTTGACTTGTTGTTAAGTTTATGCCTTTTTTTCCTTCCATTTAAATTCATAACTTCAGTAATCATATTGTATGTTTATAATTAATGTACGTTGTACGGACAAACTCTGGTACACATGTAAATGTGTTTATTCTTGTGCATGTTATTTTATTCACCTCATCATTTTTTCATATTTGTGTTTGCAGACCAAACTGAAATTAAATTAAAATAAAATTGCATTACAAGTTGCATTCTTAACCCACTTTCTTTCATATCAGAAAAGAATGAAAGTAGTAAAAACTCGAGGTAGATTTAATGTGCCAACCGAATTTATTGCCAACCGAATTGTGATGAAATTTAAAACCAAATTTAGCCATGATTAAGTCTAAAAATCTCTTGTTTGAAAATATAAATGCCTTTTTTCAATAGAATATGATGAACAGCAATAAAATTTCTGTTGATTCAATCGAACATACAGTTGTTGAACTTAACTAAAATTTCTGTGTGTAAGTAATACCAGGAGAAAGCACTCTTTCAGATATCGTCAAACACATTTTTTATATAGAAAACAATTTCTACAACTGAAATAACCAAAATGTTAAAAACTATATTTTCGATTCTATAAAAAGAAATTTAAAATTAGCTAATCATATTCTGTAGTGATAAAATACTTACCGTTAAGATAACAGAATTTTAATCGTAATTAATTAAATTAATTCAGTTACTTATAGTATCGCTATTCGGTTGGCAATAAATTCGGTCACAATGAATCTGTTTTTTGTGTGTACATAGAGCAAACATATTCATTGTGACTACAGAATTTTCTGCCAACCAAATTTCGGTGATGTTAGTAACTGAATTTTGGTTTGATTATAATAAAAATTCTATTAACTTTACAGTAAATATTTTATTGTGATAGGAAGTTGATACAATCGAAAATACTATTGCTAAACTTTAGAATAATTCGGTTGCTGAATTTTTGTTCCATCTGAGGGACCTCACACTCATGCTGAATAAAATTATCGGAAGATATTTATGTTCTATTTAGACATAAGAATTGAAATTGCATTAAATTTAAGTTCTTGGGGCTTTAATTTATATTTTTTGTATAGTAATTACAGAATGAGTGTTTATTTGGAGCTGTACAGCAAATCTTTGAAGTTAACACTTATTGAAAATCTTTAAATTCTGCTTATGCATGGTATGTATATACATGGTACGAACGTACGTATGCAAGATTGAAGTTCCGAAATATTTTCACTGTGAATCGGTTTATTTGTGTGATCAATTTTTTTATTAATTACAAAACTTATAGAAGAAATGTTGTCAGCTAGTGTTGTTAAATATTGAGATTTTTGGTACAACGAGGCAATTTTTTTCAGTTGGCTTTTTTAGGAGATAATTTCATAGAAAATTGTTTTTTTTTTTATTATTTTATTATTGTTATTATATCATAGTGCTTTGCATGAATAGTTTGTTTAGGATCTCATAATATAAACATATAAAAAATTTAAATACGTTTTAGCTTTTTTAAGGCGATTTAAAAAAATTATTTTTAACATTTGTAAAAATAAAAAACTTTTTTTTATTATTAAAAAACTGCAAACAAAATTAATGAAAAAAGATACATATTTTGACGAGTTTTAGCATCGAATTTGGCGATGTAGAGTAAAAATATCGGGTAACCTTACTTGCTGTAGGTATATTTTGTGATGACCTATAGACTGTTCAGTGTTTTAAATGCTCGTAAGTACACTTTCTAAGAAAAGTATTCATATAACTAAAATTAAAACTGTCATACTATGAAAAAAAAATACTAAGCTAAAATACGTTTTTTTAAATAAATTATTAAGATATTTGTTAGTTTTTTTAAATATAATTTGATTTTTCTTTATTTAAGGTGTGTTGTCTCAAACCAATTTTATGAAGGAAAAAAAGGTAAAAAAAAAGAGAAAAAATTCCTGAGAAAATATATTCGTACATTTGAAATATTGTTTTTTTCATTTCGTTTATTTTTCCTTATTTTGTTATATGTATTTACAATTGACTTATTGTAGTTCAAGGTTTAGGAACTACGTCCGTTTTCTGTTTAGTGATTAATTTAACTAGTATTTACATATGTTCATTTTGAGCTTTATTATAATTAAGTGAGGGTAAAGTTGAGAAAAACCTATTTGAAGCAGTATTTTAAATATTAATAAAAAAAAAATAAATTTACATTAAATATTGCTGAAGTTAGTAACTTTTTGGATATTCTTTTTACGACTTCGGTTAATCAATTAAGCATCGATTTAACCAGCATTGACGTATAAATTTTACTTATTTGATCTTTTTTACGTTGACTTAAAGGTTATTTTATGCTGATGACTACTGAGCACTAGCAAATTCCACATTTATTCTAAGAGATTCGGATCGGGGGATTCGAGTGGTGATTTCAAATAGTTTTTAGTATTGTAGAGAAGCCAATATATTTTGGGTCACTATCCTGTTGAAACCAAAAATCTTCTACGAGGCCAAGTTGTTTTGAGCTTTGTTTTAATTTGTTTTTTTATTAGTCTGGAGCTTTTTTTACTCATTTACAAATTTCATATGTTTTTTTCATCGGCATTGGAAATGAATGGCTTTCTATATGCTACATGACCATAATAGTCAGATTTTTCTAATATCTAGCAAACGGTATCATTCCCGAAGGATTCTTTGATTTTGGAATTAGTTTGGGAATTAGTACATCTGTCTTACTGACTCCAAAATAATTTGTTTTTTGCTTCGCAACCAGAACAACGATTTGACAAAACTGAATTGGTGGATTTGTTGTTTAAAATGACGTACTGCACTGAGGAGTGACAATTTAAATAAAAAGTTTACCATTATTTCTAAGCTTTAGGAAAATTTTTCTTTGTTCAACACCGATTTCGTTAATTTTGGGACTCATGTCAAAAGAAACATAATTATGTAAGCCAAATCTACTTTATTATAATTCGTTTAGAAACTATATTTTGAGATGAGTCAAATCAAATTTATAGAAACAAGTAACCCAGCAATCTCACATCACACTGCAAGTTCGAAAAACTCAATACACTCACATTTTTTTACTAATACACACACATTTTCCGCAGTGGTCACACTAATGGCACCAAATTTTTCGTGCGAGTAGTGGCAGACACTAACGATGATTAATGTTACCCTGTTATAAATTTAATGCAAATTTACTGGATTCTATAAAACTGTAATTAAAGTTTTAACCTGTTAAATCTATTATAATGATTTATTTTTTGAAATGCGCATACAAAAATGCAAGTTTGTTAATTATAGAGCATAAATATTATTAACTATTATTAAAATAATACTAATAATAATAAATGTAAACATTTTCCCTCAAACATGTGTCTGTATAGTAAACTCGGTAACTCTACTTAAAATAAAATAAGAGAGAGAAGTATACAAATTTTTTCAAGTTTACGCTTCGACAACTTTTAAAAATGAGATTGCAGTCAGATGTGTGAGGATAAAATTTAATGGCGATGGATTCGACTAATTCGAACAATTTTTCGTTGATAATACGTACACAACGATTTTACGATTTCAGTGTGATGTGAGATTGGGGGGTAACAGACATTTACGTCGCTGTAAAGTTCGTGGGATTCCCCAAATTGTAAATGGCACTAATGGTTGCCGTGTTGCGTTTTTGCGTTGCAAACAAAAAAAAAAATTGAAATGCAAAATATTTCAATTAAATATTAATATTGAACAATTATTCGGCCTTATTGAAAATTATATTAATATAATATAATTAAATATTAATATTTAAAATTTTCATCTTCGAGTATACGACTACTTGTTATATAGAGTGTATATTTTGAATCACTGTTTTTTTTTTGTAGATTTAAGGCTTCTTACCGTTTTCATATTTGCCATTATTGATTATGATTAATTTTATTGAACTCAAACTTCATTTTATATGCTCGGGATCAGATATTTGTTAACATGTAACAAATGTATCCAAATGATACTATGTACATACCGCTACTTAGAATTTTAGTGATTATAGCGATTATACGAGTAATCATCAAAACACAAAAATAAAAAAGCAAAAATATTGCAATACACAAATGACTTAAACTAGTTTTATATAAAAAATCTCGTTGAACAAATAATGCAAAACGATTTTGCGTTGCAAACAAAAAAAAAAATTGAAATGCAAAATATTTCAATTAAATATTAATATTGAACAATTATTCGGCCTTATTGAAAATTATATTAATATAATATAATTAAATATTAATATTTAAAATTTTCATCTTCGAGTATACGACTACTTGTTATATAGAGTGTATATTTTGAATCACTGTTTTTTTTTTGTAGATTTAAGGCTTCTTACCGTTTTCATATTTGCCATTATTGATTATGATTAATTTTATTGAACTCAAACTTCATTTTATATGCTCGGGATCAGATATTTGTTAACATGTAACAAATGTATCCAAATGATACTATGTACATACCGCTACTTAGAATTTTAGTGATTATAGCGATTATACGAGTAATCATCAAAACACAAAAATAAAAAAGCAAAAATATTGCAATACACAAATGACTTAAACTAGTTTTATATAAAAAATCTCGTTGAACAAATAATGCAAAACGATTTCAATATAAAATAGAAAATAGAAGTTATCGATAGTATATTGGCAGTATAGAAGTATGTTGTTAAGCATACAAAAAGAATAGAGATTTCAATTAGCAACCAAATTTTTTGCCACCATTTTAGCGATGTCCGTCCGTCCGTCCGTCCGTTCGTCTGTCCGTCTGTGTGTCCACTTTTTAATCAAACTACAGGTCGCAAATCTGAATATATTTCGATGAAATTTGGTATCTAAGCTTTTATTGGCCATGGGATGAACCTTGTTAAAATTGATGAAAATCGGTCCATGTTCAGACCAAGTCCCCAAACAAATGACCCCCATGAAATCGGCATAAATTTCCATAAGATCCAAATTTTCATATAGATCTCAGTCAAATTGGGTTTCTATGTGTTTATTATATCCATTATTCAGTAGTCCAAAATCAATTCCTACAGGACAATTCTTAGTCAAAGGCCCCGTAGAGAGCTGCTTGCCGATCTTAATTTAAATCTATCAAAAAACAAAAATATTGCACAGATTTTTCTCAAGTTTGGCTTGTATATATTTTTTCAAAATATAATTGACTTTAAAAAATATGGTCAGGATCGGTCCATTTTTCGACCTAGTCCCCATATAAATATAGCACCCGATATGAACTTTTTCACATCTGCATCCAAAAAAATAATAACAATGCCACTCAAATTTGGTTTATGCTTATTTTCTATATCCAATTAGATGGGCCGAAGAGATAAGGTCTCTAAACCATGGTATAGGGTGTCGTATGGTCGGTCTAGACCGACTATAATTTTCTTATTTTTTTAAATTGCATTAACTGAATTATTTTTGTTTTGCAAGAAAAGTTTGTATTGTGATTATCGAATATTTTTAAAATATTTAATATTTATTTTATATATATATATATATATTAGGGCGGGTCGATTTGTAGGGAGTGAAAAAATTCACCAATTTCCCTATGATTTCCGTATTCTATGGGTTATTCCATAAAAATTTGCCGAAGGAACCATACCTCTATCGTTAAAATCGAGTCCCCTACTTTTTGTTGGTAGATTTTTTCCCAAATTGACGTTCGTATGAAATATTACCTACACGTTCACATCCATAACTCAAAAACTATCGGGTTTAGTAGTAGGCGCGTTGGAAATGTGAGCTCATTTTGATCAATTTACAAAAAAAAAATCTCCAACATTGGTCCAACGGTTCAAAAGTTACGGGCATTTTTGTCCAAATTTTGGAGCATTTTTCCATTTTTTTCATGATTTTGTCCAAGAATATTACTTTCATGGCCACTTTTTTGGCTCAATCCATTATTTAGTTCAATTTACAATTCAAAACGAAGAGTTTAAGCCCAAATTTATCGAATTCGGTTGATTAATTCATGCGATATTGCTAAAACAAAATAACACATACAACCAAATTTTTGATTTTTTCCAAAGCGATTTCCTCAAAATCGGTTACCACCTGAAAAGAAAACATAAAAGCTAAAAAATAGAATAAAAATGGTAAAGAATCAGCTATAAAAATTACATACCGGAAGATTTTCACAATCAGCAATTTTTGAGCTCAACTTTCCGGTAGTTGATCGTGGTCCAGTGGTGGTTGATTTGTCTAAACGGAAGCTCGTTAAAGTGCAGAAGACACACAAACCAGTGCAGTGGTCTCTTTAACTGTTTTTCGAATAGTCGCAAAATTCCACCGTGTACGCCAGTATTTGTTGGTTCACCATCAGCGCATATGGCAATTAATGAATCGAGAGACAATTGTTTTTCTTGGAAGAATTCGATCAATTTGTTGACTTTGCTTGCCGCAGTTTCACTTTCTAGTTTTGTGTAGCCTATCAATTGAGATTTTGGTTCCCTCAAAACAACTAGATGAGGTTCTTTAACCATCCTTGGATGCAACTTCTCATCAATTTTTTCTACAGTTAGAGCATCATTTTTCATGCCGTCGAATGAAAATGATATCAAATTCGAGCCATCATACCGCTTACGAAGTGCGTCTTGTCTACATTTTTCTCTTTCTCTACGAAGTTTACTTTTATCCATGATAACAAGATTGTCATGAGCATCTTTTACGCCCAGGTCTTCCATCAGAGCTGTTGCCAATGCTGATCCCGTTCTATCATGCACACCAAATCTGTCACACATCATTGCATAATTTTTAGTATTGTATCTGGGAGTGTATGTTTGTGGTGGTAGAACTAATTCTGAACCTCCTCTCACATCAACTTCCATTTCGTCATAATGTGGTTCGTATGTAGGATCGTTGCTCACTGGGATTGTTGGTATAGTCGTTGGTATCGTCTCTTCACTTCCACTATCGTGTTCCGGTATCGTTTGTATTCTGTCATAATATTGATCGCGCATGAAATCTTTTAAGTTTTCTGGGATAGATCCACATGAGCAGTCGTTTTCTTTCAAGTTGCATTTACATTTTCCAATGTTGAATAATTGTTTTGTTGATTCTACGAATTTTTTGAATTCTGTTGCGCGTTTTACTCGTTGTTTATCTGCATTTCTATATGCGTCAAGCAAATTATTCAATTTTCTAATAATGCTACCTTTGAGTATAAGTTCAATATTAGGTTGATTCCAAATTTCTAACAATCTGTCTGCTACTTGGGGAGTATATCTTTTATACGAAAACATTTTGCTTTGGGCTTTTGAACGTTCGGCCAAGAAAAAATAGTACTTCAATATATCTCGTTTAGTTGACAGATTAATATCAGGTAATTCACAGGCCACGCCAAAAGAAAAAACATCATGAGAGACCAAATGTTGCAAACTACTGCGTTGGGTATCTGTTGGATTTTGCGATGAACCAGGCTCTGAATCCATTTTTTAAACCGTCACTAAAAGAATTAAATATGTTTTTCATAGAATAATAATACAACTATTAACTATAAAAGTTAGCAATGTTTTTACTCTTACCTTTAAATCTTTTCTAAATTTCAAAATAGTTTGAATATTTGCTAGTTATTTCAAGTAACACTTCACTGAAATGACGCTCAAACAAAACTAGCATACACTGGAATCACCACCCCGCCAACTACAGCTGATTGTTTCGTCCAATTAGAATTGCTGTGTATTTGTTGTTGTCAAAATGACGACAGCGAAGAATTATTCTTTATAAATCGTATGCAAACCCTAAAAAGAGAGCAAATGAGAGCATATAACAGTAAATGACTGACATCATCTTTATCTCTATCCTTCTTGCACTGGAATATTATAAACAAACAAAAATAAAGAAGTCTATCGTAAGGTTCGTAAGCTTCGTAAGTCAAAAAAATTGAGCCAAAAAAATGGACATGAAAGTAATATTCTTGGACAAAATCATGAAAAAAATGGAAAAATGCTCCAAAATTTGGACAAAAATCCCCGTAACTTTTGAACCGTTGGACCAATGTTGGAGATTTTTTTTGTAAATTGATCAAAATGAGCTCACCTTTCCAACTGGCGATTAAACTCGATCGATAGTTTTTGAGTTATGGATGTGAACGTGTAGGTAATATTTCATACGAACGTCAATTTGGGAAAAAATCTACCAACAAAAAGTAGGGGGCTCGATTTTAACGATAGAGGTATGGTTCCTTTGGCAAATTTTCATGGAATAACCCATAGAATACGGAAATCATATGGAAATTATCGAAAAATAAATCGACCCGCCCTAATATATATATATATATATATTTAATAATAATAATATTAAACGAAAATGTTTCTTTGTACTTTCCCATAACTGGTTATAAGTTTCGTATGCATCGTTAGATTTGCTTCTATAATATCTTGATTTCTTTATAAAGCTGTGCTTCAAAAATTAATAATACTCGATTTAAAATTTACCGCAGTTTTAAAATTTATTTACTTTTAAGCTTTAAAGTTAAGCTTTGAATAGAGACGAGTTGTTCGAGTTGCATTTTGTTCACTTATTTCCATTTCTCTTAATTTAATGCCATTCGTTCGTTATATTGTCCCTTTATAGTTCCCAGTCTTCCTTTGTTGTACATTCCGAAATTCTTACTGTGCTAAAATCAAGTGCTAGCTTTGCAATATATTTGTACCAATAAAATTCTTTCTCAATTATTAGTTTCGTAAGCTGATTAGGTAAGCGATTTTCATTACATTCGTGTAGAGTTCCTATTATATAACAAAGGTGTAAATCTGATATGTAAATATGGTTATTTTCAATACCAATTTCAAGCATTTTTTTTTAAATCTTTTTAAAAAAATATCTTTGAAACTTGTCCACTTCAGGTAAAAGGTAAAATCCCTACATTTGGCCTCCATATGATTGAATAGCTCGGCAAACCGATTTAAATAAATACCACTTTGCATCTTTGCCTATCTCTTTTTTTGCTAAAAAAAAATCGTTCCAGGTTGCGTTTATAGAGTTTTTAGCGGATATATTTATATTTTCCTAATGTTTTTAAAGTACATTTTTGGAGATAATGTTACACCAAGATATGTGTATTCGTTACTTACAGTTATAGGCTAAATATCATCATTTCTGATTTATTTAAATTGACCTCAAGATTCCACATTTTACAATATGTTTCGAGGTTTTGTATCATATCTTGCATTATACTGACATCATTATCTAAAATTACGATGGCATCAGCATACAACAATAATCTAATGTTTTTAGATCCTACGTTTATTCCCGCTTCTAGATAAGAATACAAATCATTTAGGTAAATGGAAAAAAGCGTTGGGTATAAAAAGCAACCTTGTTTTACTCCTGATGAATTCTCGAACTCGCCAGATAGATGTTCTCCATTCCAGACAGCAAATTTAGTATGACTGTAAATACTTTCTATCATATTAACCATTTTCGTTGACATACCAATGCTATGCAGTTTATATATTAATGATTTTCTACAGACTTTGTCGAATGTGAAATCCACAAAAAATGCGTACAGTTTTTTTTCTATCCTTAAGCTTTAAGTGGGCAATCACTGTTATATTATACAAATTATCGACAGTGGAATATCCTTCTCTAAATCCAGCTTGGTATTCAGTTAAAATATTGTGTCTATTAAGCCAGACATTTATTCTGTTATTAATGATACCCATAAAAATCTTTGCTACTGTGTTCATAAAAGATATACCTCGATAGTTGCTGGCAATATCTTTGTTACCTTTTTAAATGGGAAAAATTATACTTGTAGTGAATTTTTCGTCTAATATTGAGGATTAAAAATATTATCATTATTTTTAGTGTATTTTATAGTTTCTATATACAGATAGTAATCAGAATTAACAAGTTCGTAACTAGTTATACTATTAGTTTCGAAAAAGTAACAAATAGAAAAAAAATCATAAAGAAACACATTTTATTGTTATTTCGGGTCTAACTGTGGAAACTACATACTGTAGTTCGTCGATGTTACATTTTAACCTTTAAACGATACAGTATAAAGTTGTAATAATGTATTTTGAATAAAATATTTTCTAATTTTGAGGTAAAAGTACGAACTGAAATAGTCATGTACTCATACACAAACACATTTGTTAGAAACTTGTTTATATTTGAGTTTGAAATATTGTAAAGTCTTAAATAGTATAACTTTTACTTGGATTCTCATTAGGTTGGTTTCAGCAAAGGTATAAAAGTTCTTACCAAACAGACTGCCTACTGCTTTTAAGTACCTTCCGGCAGAATATAGATACATTTTTTAAACAAATGTGCAAAGGTTTTTGCTCCAATAAGTGTAAAGAAATTGCTCTTAAGCCTATTTAATTTCTAACTCAATCATTATAAGAAATATTTTTAACCCAAATCCATTCCACGAATTAAATTAAATTTACAAACAACTTCTAAGCATCATACATTTATCCAAAAAAAGTAATAAAAAAACGAATTATAAATGTCCTTTAGCCTCATTTAATTTGAGTCATGTCTATAAAAAATGCCTCCGTATATTGGTCAGTCACCTGTCAGAATTTTTGGTTGGAATGTCAGTTTTTAAGCAAAACTACAAAAAGCAAAATAAATTGATATGAATATATATTTATGTATGAATATGTAAAGAAGGATGGAGAACATAAACTTTGTAGATTTCAAAAACCAAAAATGATTTTGACGTTTGACTGTTATAGTATATTATTTTTATCGAGAGGGCAAGAGCTTGAGAAGACAAATAATAAATGAATGAAGACTTTTGAAATAGCAAATCTAAAGAAAAGTTTATACAACAGACACTTGCTTGACAAATAAGGGTAAACAAAGGGCACTAAGTTAATTTCAATTTGTCCTCAATTTTTAGTAGCATACCTTAAATAACCCTAAGACCGAGATTATCCTATATTATCCATGGTCAATTATGTTTACATTAATAAATGTATATCAATAAAAATAATCAATATAAGACGATTTTAAGTCATAGTCTCCATACAAGCATGTCAGCTTCCGGGTGCACCCTTAAATCTATCTTCCAATTTGATATATTCTGATATCAGAAACTAAAATAGCTGAAGTGACATGATATTTGATTTTAATTTCTTGACAAAAATCGATCATTTAAATCAAATTCTTCATCTACCGTAATCTGAGGGTGCACGAAGTACCGTTATTAATATTATATATAAAATAAATTTTATCTTAGATGGATATTCTATGTGTATTTACATACTAAAATAACTTTTTTGTCTAAAATTTAAATTCTGGAACTATTTAGGCAATTTTGGATCGATATATCTAAGTTAACACTTCCACACGCCCAATACCTTTTTTAATAACATATTGGCGAATGCGCGAGTCAGCAATACCACGGACAGCGCGTGTTGCAGTTGACACCCCGCGCACCACCCCTTTGCTCACCAATATACAATGCGCTATACGATACTTGCATTCTTTTGTACACGCGCAAGCTATTGGGAAATGAATAAGTTAGTGTTCTAAATTAAATTAAGCTAGCGTATGCAAATATTTGCACACGCGAATTATTGGGAAACCATAGCATGTTATGGTTCCCATGAGAATAAGCTGGCATAGGCAAAATAATATTAGTAAATTTTTAGTTATATTAATGTGCAAGAGACGGAGAGCAGTCAGTTCAATTCTAGACTGCAGTAGAGCAACATCGGGTTTTTTAATAAAATAATAGTCAAAATATTAAATAGTGTTTTTTTTATTTAAAAGGTGAGTTGGGCCCCATGGGCGGCCCAACAATAGTATTTTTTTAAAACATGGCTGACGCCATTGTTAACTGGCGCCCGAGCAGGGACCGGCCAATCGCGGAGTGAAAAGGATGTGCCGGATCCTTCTGTGCTTGGCTCATGGCCAAAATAATCCCTTTTCCTAAGAAAAAAATAAATAATAAAAGTGAAAAAAGTGAAAAAAATTTCTTTTTTTAGAATAAAAAGTCTAGAAATTAAAAAGTGTCCTTTGAGAAATCGAGAAGTTCTAAAATAAAAATTCTTTTTTCGAAAATAAAATACAAAAAGTTTTACAAGTTCTGAAAGTGGAAATGAGAAATTTGAAATGAAAATTTCCTTTTTTGAAAATTAAAAATAAAAAAAATTCTTTTTGTGAATATGTGGAATTTAAAAATGAAAATTTGCTTTTTTTGGAAAATTAAAAATTCTTTTTGTGAATAAGAAAAGAAAAAGAGAAATTATTAAAATAGTTAATTAAGCTAAGGGTAAAATTGAAAGAAGTACTCCCTGAGGAAGTAAAATTCCGGGGGATGAAAAATCAATTATTTTTTGGAAACCCTAGAGAGGGAAATATCCAAAATTGAAAAAGCAAAGTATCCTTCAGTCTCCCCCCGAAAACAGGTAAGTGTGCATTCTTGTGTAAACTGCAACATGATAAAAAATAAAAAAGGTGACCAATATGGGTCTTGAAATGAGGCCCAGCGTGCTGCGATCCTGAACTCCAGGCCCTCCAGTGCGTAAAAAATTTTTTGTCACTATGATAATATGAAAATTCATCCCTTTGGAAAAACGTGAAACCTTGCTTCAGAACGCTCCCTTACCGAAAGGTGACATTACAGAAGGCTAAAGGACATTACCCAACAAGTTGTAGTAAACTTAAGAACCTACACTACTCAGTGGGTACGGATGTTTCCTTTTCGCCTGGTAATTAAGAGCTTAAGCTGGAAGGTTCACAGGGTGAGATAAATCGTGCCTTAGTACGTCAGCATTCACTGTTCGAAACCGGACCACACGATCCTCCATCTAAAGGGATATAAGGTAATAAAAAATATGAATGAATAAAGTAAATTAGTGCAATTACTCTGACAAGTATATGTACACGGGGAACCTAAAGGATGACCTTTGTATGTATATTTTTAGTATTTATATAAATTAAATAGCAAAAAATAGAAATTATTAAATTGCCAAATCGAAAATATGAAATTGTAAAAAATATTTACATAAATTAAATGGCAAAAAATAGAAAATGAAATTGCCAAAGAGAAGTTATGAAAATTTTATATGAATGAGAAGGAAAAAATAAAAATTATCGAATGATATAAAATTATGATAAAAAAGTCTTATATAAATTAAATGGAAAAAAATAAAAGAATTAATGCCAAAAAGAAAATAAAAAGTGGTGAAAATAAAAATCTTTTAATAATTAAATAAAAAATGATCGAAAAATAAAAATTACAAAATTAGAAAAATAATCTTTTTTTATCAAAAAACAAGAAATAAATTGTGAAAGGAAAAGGGAAGAAGCTATGAGCCAAGACGTTAAAAATATCTTTTTAAATTAAATCGAGAATGTGGAAGTAAAATAAATAATTGAAAATCTAAACTTTTCCGTTTTAGATCCACTCAACATAACATCAATCACATGTACTTCGCATAGTACGTAAAAATATAAACCTATAGTTAAATATAAATAAAACGCAATCTAAGAATCTAACACAATCTAGAATTGAACAGAGCTATAAAGGGTAAGTGCAAGGCCTTGGTTGAATTATTGAATCTTTTTGCGATTATTATTTGACTTATTTGTGGTGTGCGATAACCCTCTACATTTTTTTTTTACTCTGAGCCTTAAACTTACGACCAATACGGACAGAAATGGAGGAACTAAAGTCTAGCGTATTAGAAATGACAGGAGCCCTCAACGCGGTCCTTGGTCAGGTAAAGGCCATTGAAGCGCGGATGAGAATATTGGAAGATAAGACCGACCCTGCCGCCACACAACCCAACTTAGTGGATCCACCTCGAGCTCCTAGGAGCGAGATGGAACTCCGTGAGTTAGGAAGACTCCCTGACTGTGTGAAAGAGCTGCAGACATTTGACGGAAACCCCACACAATACGTTTCATGGATTCATAGCGTTGAATCAATCCTGAGCGACTACGAGATAGTACGTTCTAAACCCATATATAGGGCTATACTGCAGAGTATCAGACAAAAGGTTAGGGGTAGTGCGGACTCTGCACTAGTTTCTTATAATATCTTTGACAATGACTGGACTAGGATGAAAGAGTGCCTATCACTCCATTATGCGGACAAAAGGGATATTAGGACGCTTGAACACCAACTCGGTCAACTGTCTCAAAAGGGATCAAGGGTCGATGAATTCTATGCTTCGGTTAACCACCAATTCTCCCTGATTATTAATAAGATTAGGACCGAAAATTATTCTAGGGAAACTGTCGATGTACTAGTTGAAACTTACAGGAATAGAGCACTGGATGTTTTCGTTCGAGGCTTGAACGGAGAACTATCTAGACTATTAATCATTCAGAGACCGAAAACCCTTTCGGAAGCCTACGCTATGTGCATGGAGATGCAGAACCTCAATATGAGGAACACATCCCTTCACCCATATATCCGTAACCAGATCAGCGTTCCAGTGAATGCAATGTATCGAAGGGAGACAAAACCTGAATTGCCGCCTAGGTCATTTGTTCCAAATAGAGGAAACCCAAATTACAGACAGTGGAAACACCTGCCGAAGCTACAAGAAGCACCGCCGAGGCCTTTTGCTCAAAAACCAATGGAAAAAATGGAGGTTGACCAGTCTGTCCAATCAAGGAAGGTAAACTATATGAATAGGCCAAATGCCTTTAAGAGAAACGCAAGATCAGAGATTATAACCAATCCCTTTAAGCAACAGAAGTTATTTACCACATATGCGGAAGAAAACAACTTGGCTGAACAGGATCTAGAACAACAAAATATAGATGCTCCCTGCCTAGAACATAGCGACGCTCCCAGACAATCCGCAGACACTAATGATGTTTACGCTGAGGACTCGGAGATAAATTTTATGTCAGGGGCCTCCCTTCAAGCGTACCATATATAGAGTACAACACAAATGGGGCGCAACTGAAATTTCTCGTCGATACAGGAGCAAACAAGAATTTTATAGGGTCCCACATATGCAATAGTGCTACACCGCTCCTGAAACCTTTCCCTGTACGAACAGCAGCGGGAAACTTGTTGATCAGTGAAAAAACCGAAGGCAAATTTTTTGAGTCTGCCGGAATAGACACGACCATAACATTTTACGTTTTACCCGGACTGAAATCTTTCGATGGGATCATAGGCGACGACACGTTAAAGGAGATTGAAGCTATTATCGATAGGAAAAATAACACTCTGACCATAAAATCCGGCATGGTCATTCCACTCATGGAGAAATTTTCACAGGAAGTTAACAAAATAACTCACGACATGCCAAAGGATATATCGTACAAATTAGAAAAACTTATGCAAAAGTTCACCCCATTGTTCGGCCCCCTTGAAGCAGGAGAAATGGCGATGACATCAGTCAGGGCGGAAATCAGGACATCAACCGATGAACCTATATATACTAAGAGTTATCCCTATCCAGCGAATTTACGATCCGTTGTCGAAGAACAGGTTTCCGAACTTTTGGAACAGGAAATTATTCGACCATCCAAGAGCCCATACAATTCACCAGTTTGGGTAGTGCCGAAAAAACCCAAACCAAACGGGGAGAAACAGTATCGAATGGTAATAGATTTTAAGAGACTGAACGCTGTCACGATATCCGACACTTATCCGATCCCAGACATAAACTCCACACTGGCAAGCTTGGAAAAGGCCACACTCTTTACTACTCTCGATCTAACGTCGGGATTCCACCAGATTCCAATGAAAGAATCCGATATTCCAAAGACTGCATTTTCCACCTTGAATGGTAAATATGAATTTCTACGCCTGCCATTTGGATTGAAAAATGCTCCGTCTATATTCCAGAGGATGATTGACGATATTCTCAAAGAATATATTGGTAGGATCTGTTACGTCTATATTGACGACATCATCGTCTTTGGGAAGGACCTTGACGATCACATAAAGAATTTGGAAACTGTATTCGAGAGGTTATTTGCATCGAACCTCAGGGTTAACTTGGAAAAAACCCAGTTCCTGAAAACTGAGGTAACATTCCTAGGATACATAGTTTCCGGAAACGGAATACGGGCAGACCCGGACATGGTGAGGGCGATCCAGAGTTTAGCTCCTCCCGCAACGCTTAAGGATTTAAAAAGTTTTTTGGGCATGACCTCATACTATAGAAAATTCATTAGAGACCATGCAAAGGTTGCCAAACCACTGACGAATCTTACTAGGGGAGAAAACGCGCAGATAAAGGCGAATATGTCCAGGAAGGTTTCCATTACACTTAATGAGGAGGCATTACAAGCTTTTGACGAGCTCAAAACTTTGTTAATGTCATCAGAAGTTCTAGCATTCCCCGACTTTGAGCAGCCTTTCAACTTGACGACGGATGCCTCAAACTACGCAATTGGAGCAGTATTGTCTCAGGAACATTCGGATTCCGATAGACCCGTGGCATATATATCACGTTCTCTTGCGAAAACGGAGGAAAATTATGCCACCAACGAAAAGGAAATGCTAGCTATAGTCTGGGCTTTGGACAATTTGCGCTCTTACCTCTACGGCGCGAAAAAAATCAGGATTTTTACCGATCATCAGCCGCTCACCTATGCACTTGGCAACCAGAATCACAATGCTAAACTGAAAAGGTGGAAAGCCAGGATAGAAGAATATAACTACGAACTTATATACAAACCTGGTAAGTCAAATGTAGTGGCAGATGCCCTTTCCAGATTGGAATGTAACTTAAATCAAATGAACACACTTAGCGACGAAGGTACGATCACAGCCTCTGAAATTGGTTCAGAGACCGCAACAGCCGACGAAGGCTCGGAAAGGCAATCATTCCGGTCTGACGCTACGATGCACAGTGCCGACCAAGATGGCAGCGATCTTATCCCCCATGTCGAAGTTCCCTTGAACGTTTTCAGGAACCAGATAATAATCAGGCAGGGCAAGGATTTGCATAGCCATATACAGCCACATCCCGGCTTTAATAGGTACCATGCGACCATTGAGCAGCTGACTGCAGAAACCCTTTCCGAGATATTGAAAAAATGCTTAAGCCCGACCTGCATTAACGGCATCAAGATACCCGAATGCTTTATTTCGTTATTAAACGAAGTCTATTTGGCCCAGTTTGTCTCATATAGAATAAGAATTACGCAGCGTGTAGTCGAAGATGTGGGCAACCCCGAGAGAATCTGTAGAATAATTGAGGAAGAACATGGGCGAGCCCATCGCAACCCGAGAGAAAATGGTCAACAAATATTGGAAAGATTCTATTTCCCTAGCATGGGGAGTCTCATTAAGCGGTACACTAGAACATGCGAAATTTGTAAGTTTAACAAATATGACAGACACCCCAGTAAACCTAAACTTCAACCAACTCCTATCCCGAAATATCCGTGCGAAATCCTGCATATCGACATTTTTGAAATTCAGGGGTTTAAGTTTATCAGCTGTATTGACAAATTCTCTAAGTTCGCAAAACTTTTTCACATTAGGAATCGGTCAGCGATCCACTTGCGGAACAAACTAGCCAAGGTTTTACATTACTTTACCGCACCTCGTATGATCGTGTCGGACAATGAAAGGGGGTTCCTGAGCCCAACTATTTTAAATTTCGTTAGATCTTTGAACATAGAAATATACTTTACACCCGTGCAAAAGAGTGAAGTCAATGGCCAGGTAGAGAGATTTCACTCAACGCTTATCGAAATATATAGGTGTTTGTCAAGGGAAATGGGGAATCCTGGTCCTAGAGAGATAATTACCATCGCAGTAGATCGTTACAATAACGCAATACACTCGGTCATTGGTAGAAAGCCGTCGGACATTTTCTTTAATAGAACTGAAAGATTTAACTACCGACAGCTGACAAATTTCCGCGACCAGGTCAACGAGGACATCCGTGGGCTAATCGAGTACAAGCAGAAGATAACGAATGACCGTCTAAACAGAAATAGATCGGACCCAGTCGACCTTGTCGAAAATCAGGAGATCTTAGTCAAAGACGGACAGATCAAGCCGAAGCATAGACCTCTATACAAGCGGCACAGAGTTTCTACCAACAATAGAGTAACTATCCGCACCACAACGGGAAAGAAATACCATAAGTCACAGATTAAGAAAATGTAAAGTGACCCTTGCAACTACCCTGGAAACCTTAGAACATAAGAAAAAAAGAAAAAGAAAATAAAAACAAATAATGGAAATTGTAAAAATTTTAGTAATAGAAATTATGATTAAGAAATCTAATTGTCGAGAATTTGTAAAAAAAAAAAATTTTTTTTTTTTTTTAGAAAAAAAA
The DNA here is from genome assembly GCA_963682025.1 of Cordilura impudica. Taxonomy (NCBI): domain Eukaryota; kingdom Metazoa; phylum Arthropoda; class Insecta; order Diptera; family Scathophagidae; genus Cordilura; species Cordilura impudica. The sequence goes on from OY821521.1 coordinate 140,364,600, forward strand.
CCTTTATTTAAAATTAGAAAATCATAATTACCAAAAATTGTATAACATAAGAGGAAAACTTTTTTTTGAGGACTATAACTAGGCAATTGTAATAAGAATAATACCCAGATCTTTGAATTCATGATTTACATTTTACACCTATTGTATTAAACACCAAGCTCTGTCCAACTCTATACATTGCACCTAGAATACGGATACTATAAGCTGCACATACTAACCTACGTTAATACTTTAAATTTCTAAGCCTTTTTCTACTCGCAACCAACGTTGCAGCCTTCCACGTCTTTGAATATCAATCGCCGCTTGTGACTATCAAAGATGGCGAAGGATGGATTGTGAACGGTTATCTGAGCGTCGTACATGTGATACAATTGGAGAGGTTCGAGGAGATGCTTCGGACAACTGCTGACGTCTTCACTGCTACATCGAAGGACGAAAAGGGCAAGGAAATATTCGGATATCAACTCCAAAGGGCATACGACCGAATGGCAACAGTAAAAGGCATCACGAGGAACAAAAGATCTATAGAGTGGATTGGCTCTGCCTGGAAATGGATTGCCGGCAACCCAGATGCAACAGATTGGAACAAGATACTTGAAAGCCAACAAAGATTAATAGAGAACAACGAGCAACAATACGTGGTGAACAATAATCTGTTTGGCACAACAGACGATTTGGTGAAGAAAATGAACGACCTCATCGACAGATACAACAATAAAATAGTCGTGTCCGAATCAGACGAAATAATGCGTGAAGCCTTGAACCAAGTAATCACGATAAGAGAAGACATCGGGGAAATAGTACGAGCGTGTCAACTCGCTAAAGCAGGCATCGTCAACACTAATCTACTAAATATGGAGGAAATTAGTAAGATTGTTTCCGAGATCGAATCGCTCCCATACGACAACGAGATCGAGGCCATAGAATACGGTAGGCCAAGTATATTTTCGAATGGTACATCGCTGTTGTACGTGATATCAATACCAAAAGTGGAATCCAGCAGATACAATAAAATTCTCCTGAGAGCAGCTATATCCCTAGGCCGCCAAATTGACTTGAAATACGACAAGGTACTGTTGAACCACTAGAACATTTATGGCATTCGGAATCGCTGCTCATCGCTCAACAATGTCACGATTTGCACCTTAGAACAATTGGAAAGACTCCAGGAGGAAGAATGCCTGTCAAGAATTTTGAGGGGTATCACCGCGAATTGCACATTCCGTTCAAATGAGGAAACCACAGTGGAACAGATAGAAAGCGATCTTATATACGTAACCAACTTCAGGGGCAACGTTTCATCTGAAACGAACACTGTGAACGTAAACGGTACATACCTTATACGAATCTTCAACGAAACGGTTACGGTCGGAGAGAGGAATTTTACAAATATAAGGATCTCAGGCCTACAGGCGCTTCCCCCCTTATTAACGAACGCGCACGAAGGAACACGCAAGATAGATACGAAACTATTACATGAACTCCACGTGAAGAACATCGAGCACATTCGAGATTTGATGGGCCATGTAAACCTGTCACTTGGATCAAACGCTGCAATTCTGTTGTGTGTCATTGCAATGACGATCATATTAACCATAGTTTGGAGGAAGATATTCGGTCGTATCACCATGCCAGCCCTAAGTCCTATCGATCATCCGAACGGGGGCACTAACTGATCAGCGGGACGCCGATTTTTGAGGAGGGGGGAGTTAACACTTCCACACGCCCAATACCTTTTTTAATAACATATTGGCGAATGCGCGAGTCAGCAATACCACGGACAGCGCGTGTTGCAGTTGACACCCCGCGCACCACCCCTTTGCTCACCAATATACAATGCGCTATACGATACTTGCATTCTTTTGTACACGCGCAAGCTATTGGGAAATGAATAAGTTAGTGTTCTAAATTAAATTAAGCTAGCGTATGCAAATATTTGCACACGCGAATTATTGGGAAACCATAGCATGTTATGGTTCCCATGAGAATAAGCTGGCATAGGCAAAATAATATTAGTAAATTTTTAGTTATATTAATGTGCAAGAGACGGAGAGCAGTCAGTTCAATTCTAGACTGCAGTAGAGCAACATCGGGTTTTTTAATAAAATAATAGTCAAAATATTAAATAGTGTTTTTTTTATTTAAAAGGTGAGTTGGACCCCATGGGCGGCCCAACAATAGTATTTTTTTAAAACATGGCTGACGCCATTGTTAACTTCTATGATCCCACCAGCTTTTGAATTAGTCCCCAAGTATTAATCTCATCCGATTTGAATAATAGCATATCTCCAGGCCATATTGACAATATCCATGACATATAGGCGGTTTTTGCCCCTTTTCGATTTCCATTAACGAGCCGAGCAAGCTTGGTTTTAGTCCAACTATTTTTGAAATTAAGTTTAAGTGGTTTGTGGTTTAAGACCTAGACCGACAATGCCTTTCTTAAGTGTTTTGAGAAACTGAAAATTTCCATGATGTTTACCAAGCACCCATTTATCCGTAGCTGACCGCCTATAAATAAGTGGAGATTCTTATATTGCTATCGTGGAAATATCGACATTTTCCTGAACTATATCGTATAAAATGCCCTATAAATAACTTTGATTTCTAAAAACTTAAAATAACGAGATCAGTGCTATGTTTCTGACCGCAACTGTATACACACAAAAAAGGATTAATAGCACATATTACATGTTTGCTAGGAAGTGGTTTAATTTTGTTGTATTATAAATAATCTTTTTTATTACTGAAAAGTACACCAAAACTTCAATTTATTTAAACAGTCACAAAAACACACAACAAGGACTAAGTTTGTTTTTTTTTAATTTTTTTCGGACATTCGCTCAAACATTCACACACACGCACACCGTAAATATATTAAATCATCTTCTAGAGAAATAAATCAGATCTACGTTTGCAAGAATGCATGTGTTTGTGTTTAGCTTTTGTAGGGTGTCCGATTTATATGTGTAATAATGATGGTTACGTAATGAAGATGTTGATACAGGACATTTCATGGAACTCTATGTTCTAGAAAATGAACAAAATATAACTAAACCCAAAATTATTATACAATGTTTTTCAAACAGTGTTACAAAGAAAACAAAGAAACAATACAAAAAAAAAATATATGGAAAAAACTGAATTGTGATTGTTCCTGACAGGAAACGGATAAATAAACTACCGAAATATTGTTGGTTATGCCAAAGTTTGTTGGTTGGTTTATTTTTTCGTTTCAAAACTTTATTTTTTTTATTTTGCTGTTTGACTAAAAGGGTTTACGTACGGTGTGAGACCACAAAGTATCCTTATTAAAACAAAAGAAAATAAAAACAAAGTTTAGAAAACAGTAAGTGTGTCTCTTAGAAAAACCCTAACTCGACGAAAAAAAAATTATAAATAAATAAAATAATATAGCCAAACTATCCCTACTGATCCTTTTATAAAATGTTTATTTTTCCATATGTGCGCACTTAGTTTGAAAAGGAAAAAACTTCGATATTATCTACTGTATACAATGTTGCATATAAAATATAATTGGAATCAATATAAACATCGAAATAAATTTCCGAACTTTGTAAAAAGTCTCTAGCTCTTTCAACTGATTCAAAATTTAAGATTTCGAAAATATGCTTCTACTGATATGCGCCTGGCACTATAAGGGTGCAATCAGAGGTCTAAGCTGCGGTAGCGGCAAGGTAATATGGGACAGTAGAAATACGTCGCCCAGAGCATGCATACTAATTAGTAAAGATATTAACTACACTTGTGTTACAGAATTCATGACGCGGGACTTGGTCCCCATCCAAGCCCTCATCAACATCGAGGGCAGAAAAAGGGTCATAGTGGTGGCATCAGCTTACTTTCGGGAGATGGAACTTCAACACCACCGGCAGAGGTACGGCGGTTAGTGGACTTCTGCAGAAGGCAAAACTTGCAGCTCTTACTGGGGTGCGATGCTAACGCACATAACACAATATGGGGCAGCACCAATACAAACCATCGAGGTGAGTACCTATTAGAATTTTTAATAACATCCAACCTAGAAGTACTAAATTAGGGAAATAAACCTACATTCGTTACAATGAAATCCTAGGCTACAATCTACAAGGCATAACACTGAGCAAACGCATACGGAATCAGAATGAGCTCGATGACAGTGTGACCGAATTGAAAGGGGCCCTGTTGGATGCATATCTTTGTAGCTGCCCCGAGAAACCGAGGGGCAAGGAGAAGGACGCAGTTTGGTGGAACGAAAATCTCTTCACACTCTTAACCGAAGTTCGTAGGCTCGGTAATAAGGCAAAGCGTAACGGGCAGTGGGAGCTTTATAGGGCCAAACTTACTGCGTATAACAAAGAAATAAGGAAAGCTAAAAGAATTAGCTTTAGAAAATTTTGTGAAAATTTGGAATCTCTTCCAGAAGCGGCAAGGCTTCACAGAACATTTGCGAAATGCGGACCAGAACTAACAATGTCACTTAGGAAAGAAGACGGTAGTTACACAAAAAATGGCCAAGAAAGGGCAGAGTTGTTATTAAAGACACACTTTCCAGGAAGTGTGGCAGTAGACAACAAACGGCCAAGTAACAATCCAAGAAACCCTAGTCGGGAAAATAGACAAATAGCAAACGAAATTTGTTCAAGGGCAAGACTAGAATGGGCTTTAGGCACCTTTCAACCCTACAAGTCCCCTGGAACGGATGGTATTTTTCCTGCCTTATTACAAAAGGGCTTAAAGGGAATTTTACCATTCTTAATGAATATTGGGCGGAGTAGCTTGGCCTTAGGGTACGTACCAGAGGCATGGAGGAGGGCAAAAGTGGTGTTCATACCCAAAGTGGGGAAAAAAGACACTGCACATCCAAAATCCTTCAGACCAATAAGCCTAACATCTTTCATGTTAAAGACACTTGAAAAAGCAGTGGACAACTATTTAAGATGTGGGATATTACAACAGATGCCTTTGCATCCAAACCAGCATGCGTATAGAGCGGGCAAATCAACAGAGACCGCTCTTACCAAACTAGTGCGCACTATTCAAAAATCACTAGATGAGAAGGAAATAGCAGATATAGAACGAGCCTTTGATAATACTTCACATGATGTAATAGAAAGGGCATTAAACCGAAAAGGAGTACACTCAGTAATATCAAGATGGATGGTAGAAGTTCTCAACACAAGATCAGCAGAAACACTAGCAGAAGGGGAAACCTTAGCCGTCAACACAACCAGAGGATGTCCACAGGGAGGGGTTCTTTCGCCTCTAATGTGGAGTCTAGTTGTGGACGAACTACTAGTGGAACTGTCAGAAGCAGGTATAGAATGTCAAGGCTATGCGGACGATATAGTCATAATAGCAAGGGGCAAATTCGAGGAAACCCTCTGTAACATTGCCCAAAGAGGGCTGCGAATTATCAATCAATGGTGTAGGGCAACAGGACTGAACATCAATCCGACAAAGACCACTATTGTACCATTTACCAGGAAAAGAAAACTTCCAAGATGGAAGGCAATTCAAATTCTGGGAGAAGTCATCGAACCAAGGACAGAAGTGAAATATCTAGGCATAATACTAGACAGCAAGTTAACATGGAAGGCACACGTCAAGCATATTACAGAGAAAGCCAAGCGTGCTACAATGATATGTAGAAGGGTAGCGGGTAGAACCTGGGGATGTAAACCCAGCATCCTACACTGGATGTACTCCATGATGGTCCGTCCAATCGTGACATATGGAGCTATTGCGTGGGCCAAAAGGACGGAGCTAAAATCAACTCAAATGGAGTTAAGTAGAATACAAAGACCAGCGTGTATTGGAATAACGGGTGCAATGAGGACGTGCCCAACGGCATCACTTGAAGTACTCTTGGATCAGAGCCCACTGCATATAGTAGTGCAAAAGAAAGCCCTGGCAACGGCAATCAGGATAAAGGGGGATAAACCTATATCCAGGCTTTATGAAGGGCAATGGAACCAAATAAGTCAGGTTAAAGATTACTCCCTCCTAGATTGTCCAATGGACAGGATGGAGAAGAAATACGATTTCAGGAAAAACTTTGTTACAAAACTTAGTAACAAAAAGGAATGGAGTAGTTTGAGCACAGCATATTCTCTTAAGGAGAATACGATCAAATGGTACACGGACGGGTCAAAGGCCGGAAATGGAACAGGGGCGGGAGTCTTTGGGCCTAGAACCAAATACTACGAATCAATGGGAATGCACACGAGTATTTTTCAGGCGGAAATTTATGCCATCGATAGATGTGCACAGATTAACTTAAATAGAAAGTACAAAAGATAGGACATAACCATATTATCAGATAGTCAAGCTGCTATTCGAGCACTAGGCTCCTATGTAGTAAACTCTAAGTTAGTATGGGACTGTCTGCAAAGACTGAATGAGCTAGGCAGACACAATAAGGTCAGCCTCTGTTGGGTCCCAGGACATATTGGGATTCGGGAAAATGAGCAAGCGGATGAGCTTGCCAGAAAGGGAGCTACCACAAAGCTAATGGGGCCGGAACCGTTTTGTGGAATAGGAAAAGAAGTATGGGAAGGCGTACTCAAAGAATGTGAGAATCATATCAGACAGGAGCTTTTCTCGAGCCACTTGGGCTTAAGGCAATCAAAACTACTGCTAGGAAACTACAACGGTAAGAGATTTGAGTCATGTATCGGACTATCGAAGAACGGACTGAGAATATTAACCGGGATTCTAACCGGTCACTGTAGGCTCAGGGAGCATCTGAGCAGGTTAGGAATTGAAGCGAACCCCATGTGCAGATTTTGCGATGAGAAGGCAGAATCAGCGGAGCACATACTGGGGGATTGTGGAGCTTTAATGCATAAGAGGAAAAGGTACCTGGGTTCTATCCAAATACCAGGGAGCAAAGTAAAATCACTGGAACCAACCCACATCCTCGAATTTCTGAGGGCTTCAGGATTGGGTGAGATTTTATAGGAACAACTATTAGCAGAGGGCAGTACAATAGATCATTTGGTCGCAGTACTTTCGTCACCTCTTTTTATACAATACAATACAATACAATACAATACAATGCGCATCAAAGTCTGTATATTATATTTAGTTTCAATAGTATCTTTTAAATAGTATTTAACCTTAGATTTATTATAAAAACCACAGCCATCTTTAATGTACTCATATCATGTGTATTTTATGTGGAAAGTTTGTTGAATACCCAGATTAGAAGGTATTATTTTTGTCTGGTTTTTATTTAACAACTCATTGAGATGAATTATTGTTTCAGAAATTATATTTTACAATCTTCCCATCTTTTTCATATATTACTATTTCGTAAACAGGAGCTTGTTTCATCAACGATCTTTTCGTTAGAGCGAAGTCTCTTTTTGTTGAGCCATTTCCGTAGAAAAAGCTGACAAATGTTGTGAAAAACGCAGTTATTCTAACCCCTATTAATATTACTAGAGTTCGCCCAATGGTTGAAATTCAACCATTATTGCAATAATGCAAAACCGCTCATTTATCATGTTTTAGCAAATTGAGAGAGAAAGAGAGATCATGTCTTAACTGGTTTTACCTATCTTAGACACAAAAATGTAGAACAAAATACATTCTGCACTGTTCCTATTGACAATCTATCAAAAAAAAAAATCAAGCTAATACGTTGAGTTTAAGGCAGTTAAAATGGTTCTTAACTTTTTTCACTTGCCTATTTATATATAGATGTTACCACACAAGTGTGAACCCGTGAATAAAACTGATGAAAGGTGAATTTTTGTTTGGCGTTTTCCAATAGATATTCGCCGTTAGTAACACTAATCAACAAAGAATTAAAAAAAGTGTAACTCAGATGTCACAGTAAAAAAATTTTATAGACGATTCTTGTTTTTCATTTTTGTGTGGTTTCTGTGTTATTCAGACCATATATTGATTTATGAACCTCCCATCTCTTTATTAAAGCAATCCCTTAACATATACAACCCAAATACAATTGTTGCAAGACATTAGATAAATTTAAGTGATTTTCAAGACTGTGCTTTATATGGAGAATATGAATAGACAGGCATACAGTCTTTATGCCCGGATTGATGATTTATGAACAAACCAAAGCTGGTCAGAGTATATATGACATTTTGGATTTTAGGGTAGTTTTATTCGTAACAATAGGTGATATATGTGTGTGGGTCCAATCTGAACATGCCCCAATTTTCATTAATTTAAAAAATGTCTGTCACATGGTATATAAAAACTTATATATGTGACCTTCTCCGAGAAAAGGGACCTGGTGTGTCAAAAAACGTGTTTTGTCAAAAACGGTGGATTCTGGTACCTAAAAGGGTGTAGAAACTTTAAATGCGTTTTTGTCAAAAATTAATTTTCACACACCAGGTCCCTTTTCTCGGAGAAGGTCACATATAAAATTTTATGGATATACATTCATACAGCTGAAACTTGCAATACGGGATGGTCGGATAATCGATTTTCGCCGCTAACTGAGAAAAATTTTATGAACTTTTAAAATGCATTTTTTATTGATAGTTTTTGATTTTTTAATTAAAAATAGCAATATGTTTCATTTACTGTCACGAAATAAAACAATTAAATGGAAGTTCGGCAAGCAGCTTTATAAGAGAGTGCGACTAAAAATTGTCCTACAGACATTATATTTGGACCAACGATTAACCGGTGTAATAACCACATATACGAAAATTTTATCGACAAAAGCTTATAAACCAAATTTTGTAAAAATATATTTTGTAGATATATGTAAATTGTAGAGAGCCGAAAAAATCTAAATGGGCTCATGGCGATTCTGGCACTATGGGCCATAACAAGTATATTTCCCCAAGGAAACATATCTCTAAAATCATTTTCGAACTCTCCAAAATTTCGATGAAAAAATCGATTTATGTCGTATATGGGTACCCCACATAATTTTATTTGGGGCAATGATCCCATGTAGTAAAAATAATTACACACCCTAATGTCCATATATTACTGCATCCACGTCCAATATTTTTGACAGTTACAAACATCAGCGCACTTAGAGTACAGTTCGGTTATTTCCTGGAATAATTTATACTTTTCAAAGTAAAACACATTGATAACTGCGCGTGCATCTCAAAAAGCTATGGATGTGAACTTTTTGGCCGATAAAATCCCCTGCGCCTTATTTGGCGTTGATCCGTCATGAAAAGTACACTGCTTTGCTTGTTCTCTGGTATCTGCTGTAGCACTAAGTACCCATGTTAGGTTAAGTAGGGAATCGATGCTAAATCTTCTTTATAGTGCGGTCTTACATCTCCAAACAATCATTTGAATTTGCACACGGATGTACTAATTATCACCCATAGCAACTATCTTGCTCACATAAAAAAACATTTTGGAAAATGTTAAGTCCCCGCTCAATCTCGAATCATTTATATGAACCTATTTACTCGACCGCGATAGTTGTCTTCAAACGCGTATACAAAACTGCTAGAATATTAGAATAGGAGAATAGTAGAATAGTAGAATAGTAGAATAGTAGAATAGTAGAATAGTAGAATAGTAGAATAGTAGAATAGTAGAATAGTAGAATACTAGAATAGTAGAATAGTAGAATAGTAGAATAGTAGAATAGTAGAATAGTAGAATAGTAGAATAGTAGAATAGTAGAATAGTAGAATAGTAGAATAGTAGAATAGTAGAATAGTAGAATAGTAGAATAGTAGAATAGTAGAATAGTAGAATAGTAGAATAGTAGAATAGTAGAATAGTAGAATAGTAGAATAGTAGAATAGTAGAATAGTAGAATAGTAGAATAGTAGAATAGTAGAATAGTAGAATAGTAGAATAGTAGAATAGTAGAATAGTAGAATAGTAGAATAGTAGAATAGTAGAATAGTAGAATAGTAGAATAGTAGAATAGTAGAATAGTAGAATAGTAGAATAGTAGAATAGTAGAATAGTAGAATAGTAGAATAGTAGAATAGTAGAATAGTAGAATAGTAGAATAGTAGAATAGTAGAATAGTAGAATAGTAGAATAGTAGAATAGTAGAATAGTAGAATAGTAGAATAGTAGAATAGTAGAATAGTAGAATAGTAGAATAGTAGAATAGTAGAATAGTAGAATAGTAGAATAGTAGAATAGTAGAATAGTAGAATAGTAGAATAGTAGAATAGTAGAATAGTAGAATAGTAGAATAGTAGAATAGTAGAATAGTAGAATAGTAGAATAGTAGAATAGTAGAATAGTAGAATAGTAGAATAGTAGAATAGTAGAATAGTAGAATAGTAGAATAGTAGAATAGTAGAATAGTAGAATAGTAGAATAGTAGAATAGTAGAATAGTAGAATAGTAGAATAGTAGAATAGTAGAATAGTAGAATAGTAGAATAGTAGAATAGTAGAATAGTAGAATAGTAGAATAGTAGAATAGTAGAATAGTAGAATAGTAGAATAGTAGAATAGTAGAATAGTAGAATAGTAGAATAGTAGAATAGTAGAATAGTAGAATAGTAGAATAGTAGAATAGTAGAATAGTAGAATAGTAGAATAGTAGAATAGTAGAATAGTAGAATAGTAGAATAGTAGAATAGTAGAATAGTAGAATAGTAGAATAGTAGAATAGTAGAATAGTAGAATAGTAGAATAGTAGAATAGTAGAATAGTAGAATAGTAGAATAGTAGAATAGTAGAATAGTAGAATAGTAGAATAGTAGAATAGTAGAATAGTAGAATAGTAGAATAGTAGAATAGTAGAATAGTAGAATAGTAGAATAGTAGAATAGTAGAATAGTAGAATAGTAGAATAGTAGAATAGTAGAATAGTAGAATAGTAGAATAGTAGAATAGTAGAATAGTAGAATAGTAGAATAGTAGAATAGTAGAATAGTAGAATAGTAGAATAGTAGAATAGTAGAATAGTAGAATAGTAGAATAGTAGAATAGTAGAATAGTAGAATAGTAGAATAGTAGAATAGTAGAATAGTAGAATAGTAGAATAGTAGAATAGTAGAATAGTAGAATAGTAGAATAGTAGAATAGTAGAATAGTAGAATAGTAGAATAGTAGAATAGTAGAATAGTAGAATAGTAGAATAGTAGAATAGTAGAATAGTAGAATAGTAGAATAGTAGAATAGTAGAATAGTAGAATAGTAGAATAGTAGAATAGTAGAATAGTAGAATAGTAGAATAGTAGAATAGTAGAATAGTAGAATAGTAGAATAGTAGAATAGTAGAATAGTAGAATAGTAGAATAGTAGAATAGTAGAATAGTAGAATAGTAGAATAGTAGAATAGTAGAATAGTAGAATAGTAGAATAGTAGAATAGTAGAATAGTAGAATAGTAGAATAGTAGAATAGTAGAATAGTAGAATAGTAGAATAGTAGAATAGTAGAATAGTAGAATAGTAGAATAGTAGAATAGTAGAATAGTAGAATAGTAGAATAGTAGAATAGTAGAATAGTAGAATAGTAGAATAGTAGAATAGTAGAATAGTAGAATAGTAGAATAGTAGAATAGTAGAATAGTAGAATAGTAGAATAGTAGAATAGTAGAATAGTAGAATAGTAGAATAGTAGAATAGTAGAATAGTAGAATAGTAGAATAGTAGAATAGTAGAATAGTAGAATAGTAGAATAGTAGAATAGTAGAATAGTAGAATAGTAGAATAGTAGAATAGTAGAATAGTAGAATAGTAGAATAGTAGAATAGTAGAATAGTAGAATAGTAGAATAGTAGAATAGTAGAATAGTAGAATAGTAGAATAGTAGAATAGTAGAATAGTAGAATAATAGAATAGTAGCGATGTCCGTCCCTCTGTCTGTCTGTTTATGTAAATGTTGTAATCAAACTACATCTCGCAAAATATGAATATATATATTTTTATGGAATTTTGTATATATGTACGCTTTCATCAGCCGTAGGACGAACGCTATTGAAGTTGGTGAAAATCGGTGCATGTTCAGACCTAGTCCCCATACAAGTAAACCCTATGAGATCGGCTTAAATGGCCTTATGATTCAAATTATCATATATGTATCTGTGTGTATCTTTATTACATCCATTAATCAGTAGTCCAAAGATAAACCTTATAGGACAATTTTTAGTCAGAGCACCAAATAAATCTGCTTCCCGATCTTCACTTAAATCTATCAAAAACAAAAATATTGCAAAGATTTTTCTCAAATTTCGTTTGAATACGGTCAGAATCGGCCCATTTTTCGACCTATTCGCCATATAAATACAGCATGCGATGCGAACCTTTTCAGATCTTCAGGCAAAAAAATTAATAAAAATTCTACTCAGATTTGGTTTATGCTTATTTTCTCTATATTTTCTATATCCAATTAGTTGGATCCAAGGCAAATTCTCTAAACGCATGGTATAGGGTATTTAATTGTCGGTCTAGGCCGACTATAATTTACTTATGTGATTTTACATGAATATATTTATAAAAATTATTTATTTTAGCCTTAGCTAAAATATTGCTGAAATGTGAAACACATCAAAATAAGGAAAAGCTATAAAAGGTCACAAGCAAAGAACTCCTGAGAACGCCAAACCATTTGGAGGATTTATTATACTGGCCTAGGACTTTCACCATAAGTTGAAGTTGCGCACCCTCCCAGACAATGACTCTGAAAATGGTCCACAGTGTACTTAGCAAACTTTACATAGGTAGGGTAATCTAGTATTGTCATTGGCCACTGTAATTTTTATAAATTGTCTTCCTTATATTTATTCGGTTTTCGTCCTTTTAAACAAACATATGTTTGTGTATGCCTGAAAACAAACAAAACTTTTATGAAAGGACAACAAACAAACAAACAACACAACAATTTTTCCACAAACTGAAATCGAAATTCATTTTTCATTTTGCATCTTTTCGTAAGATTCGTTTACGGCTAGAAGGCAAAATTCAAAGTGATTATGAAAATTGATTTGGTAACTTTGTTTGTGTTTGTTGTTGATAACACAGTAATGTTAAAGTTTGTTTCATAATATTTATTCAAGTTTATACATATACAAATATAAAAGCTAAGTTTTTCCTTTACTTCCTTAGAAGGAAACTCAACATCATTGTGGCTCTTGGCCTACCTTAAAAAAAACACTTAATTGTGTTTAAAAGTATTTAAGTTTATATATTTTCTAGTTCCTTTCCTTCATTTACTATTTCTTCATCTCATGTTTTTTGGTTTTCTTATATTTGACGGTAAAAAAGGGTCAAATACTTCCTTTCTGTTTTTTCCTTCTTAGAATAAAAGTTTGATATAAATTAAATGAAAGAGGTTAGGCGTGTATTGCAATTTGTTGTTTGTTAGTAAGTACAAACAATATAAAAGATTTGTGTCATTTTAACAAATATGTTGAAAATTATTTTTTGTTTTCTTTTTTAAATATATAATAAATATTTATACATAAATGTCTTAAGGCGTAGAATAATTGATAATAAACTAGTGTCTGAATGGGGACTGCCACAAAATGTAAAGTTTACTGGTGTTGCTAACAAGGAAAACACTCAAACCACCCAGTAATTACAGTACAGTTTAAATATTTAGTAAAGAAAAAAAATATCTACTTTGTTTATTACCTAAATATGAGAATGGGCATCTAAGACACACAGATACATTTGTTTTACTTCTTTATCTGATATTTCAGCGAAATACTGTTTTTAATTTTAATACATATTTTATAATTTAACAAAAAAAAAAAACATACGTATGTCTGTATATATCATATGTATATATCATAAGGTGGTTCAGTAACTATAAAAAAAATTGAGGCAGTTACCGTCTAGGATTAAAGATTAGTTGAAGACTATATGCAGAATTTTTTTCCACGCACGTGTACACTGTGTTGTAATTTCCACTCCGATCATAACATATTGGATATCGTTCATGACTTAATAATATATTTGCATGGCTTAATTATAGCTACATATTTCTCCCAAAATTATGACTCTGACGAAAAATTCAAGTGGTGATTTTGAAAATTTCGGTTCATGCCCACCTTAGTGCTAAATATTTTGAGACAACAAGAAAAGAAATCCGCTATAATTTCGTGAAACTTTTGCTATAAAAATATTTACTTCTCTTCAAAAACAAAAAAGTTACAGAGGTTTATAAGAAATACATATCAAAAGATCAGATATGGCAACTCATTTTGGTTCTTAAGATATGGCAACTCTTTTTGTAAAAATAAAGCCGCTTTAATTTTAAATGTTTAAAGGTGTTTATTTTGATTCATGTTTACTCAGAAGAAATAAAATTATTGATACCAATATTGCGTATATATTATGCAAAGGATTGAAACCAATGAACATAACAAATCATTTCGGGAAAAATCAGCTAAAACACGAACTTGCTACTGTATCAAAAAAAAAAAAAAACAAAAAATATCTACTCACTAAACGGAACTACTAGTACAATGTATGAGTTGTGATTCAAAATTCATGTATATAACCTCATACAAAATCCCCTAAAAATTCAGGGTTTTATTTATAACACGATCATTATACTTCTCTATTGGAAACACTTTTCATATGATGTCCAATTTGATTATAGGTTCTTTGGATCAAATTTAGAATCAGCAGTATCAGAAAAGCGGCCGTTTTTAGTACTTCAAAAAACGAGGCACCTTTTTCTATACCATATCCAAGTTTCATCGTAATCTGCGGGTGGCCACCGTGAGAAGCTCTTTGTAAGTCAATATTAAAAAATCAGACAAGGTAGAAAATTGTATTCTGTATGATACTCTATACCATGCATTTCGATGGAGGATGTTGGATCCAACTTTGGATAAAGAAAATAATCATAAATCATTGGGAATAAGCTTTATATGGGTTCTATGTCTAAAAATGGTCCTACAGAGTTTTTTTTAGACTACTGAGCAGTGAGTATAATAAACACACATACACCACATTTTTTGTACCCTTGAAGATGACAATTTTAAATATTAATAAAAATCTTAATAAAATAATTTGAATTACGAACTTTTTACCACTGACATATTGTTAATTTTACTTGTTTTTCTAGTTTAACTTTTTTTTTTTGTTGATTACAATGCAAAAACCATAGAATATTAACTATCAATGCCAAGAAAAGTATTCGTACATATACAATTAGCGGAATCCAAAGACGTACTGGCCTCTTACATCGGTCTTATTTTAGTAGAAGACAATCTTATTTGTATAAAGTTGATTTAACTTAATTATATTTCTTTTAAGAACTATATTTTGAGATGAGTCCCAAAATCAAAAATATCGGTGATGACGAGGAAAAAATTATTGTAAAGCTTAAAATTAAGGATAATAGCTCGAATCATAGACAAAAGCCATTCCCCACTACAGTACGTCATTTAAAATAACTGAACGCGAAAGCAAACTATTTTGGCCTCAGTAATGCGGAAGCCCAGAATTAGTGCTTTCCAAATTAGTTATAAAAATAAAGAATGCTTCGGCAAAGATATCCGTGCAGATATTGTTCACAAAATATTAAAATTATCTGACTATCGTGGTCGTGTCACAAGGTAAACACGTCTAGAGGATTTTGGGAACTTGTCTTATTATCAAATGAAAGCAAGTTTGCATTTTTGACATGAAGGGAAAAAAATTATATATGGAGTAGGCGGGATTATGCTTTGGGGCTGTATGGCAGGCGACGGGGTTGGTAAACTCGTACAAAACAAAGCCTTGGAGAGGATTTTTGATGAAATATACGGTGTACAATGTCAAGCTGTGGTTGCTCCGAAATAAAAAAAAAAACAAGTAAGAAAATTATAGTCGGTCTAGACCGACCCTACTAGGGTACCATGGTTTAGGTTCAACTAACTGGATATAGAAAATAAGCAAAAACTAAATTTGAGTGGCATTGTTATTAATTTTTTTTTGGCAGCAGATACGAAAAAGTTCATATCGGGTGCTATACTTATATGTGGACTAGGTCAAAAATGGACCGATCCTGACCATATTTGTTAAAGTCACTTATATTTTGAAAAACTATATACAAACCAAATGTGAGAAAAATCTGTGCAATATTTTTGTTTTTTGATAGATTTAGGTGAAGATCGGGAAGCAGCTCTAATGGTGCCTATGACTAAGAATTGTCCTATAGGCATTATTTTTGGACTACTGATTAGGGGATATAATAAATACATACAAACTCAATTTGACTGAGATCTATATGATAATTTGGATCTTATGGCAATTTATATCGATTACATAAGGGTCATTTGGTCATTTGTATGGGGACTAGGTCAGAACATGCACCGAATTTCACCAATTTCAAAACCGTTCATCCTATGGCCGATGAAAACTTGCATACCAATTTTCATCAAAATATACTCTTATTTGCGACCTGGAGTTTGATTAAAAGGTTTACATGGACACACAGACGCACAGACGGACGGATGGACATCGCTAAATAGACTCAGAAAGTGATTCTGAGTCGATTGGTATAATAAAAGATGGGTCAAGGTCAAATATTTTTGGTAGGTGTAAACAGCAGCACAAAGTCATTATACCCAAACCACATAGTGGTATAGGGTATAAAAATTGAAATTGAAACACCCCAATCACACGATATTTATGCTATAGAGAAGCTGAAGCGCAAAATCCGTCCGCATCAAATAACCTCAACGGTTAGAAGGCGCTGAGTGGGATAAAATAAGTTAATTGGATTCCAAATTAGCTCTCGGAGTTCCTAAAGGGCATATAATATCCAACAAGTTACTCACTTCTGCAATATGCAATGTACATTTTTTTTGTACTAACACTTCAAATGTACGAATAATTTTTCTCTGGATTTTTCTGTGCTTATTGTTTTTTACGTGCATAAAGGTCCTTCAAGAAATTAAAAAAAAAAATTATAAAAATGTAATTCAGCTTATTAATTTATTTATATCACTGTGTGTGGTTATGTTGTAATGACTTTGTTTTGATGTTTGTAACTACCAAAAATATTTGACCTAGGCCCATCTTTCATTATACCGATCGACTCAGAATCACTTTCTGAGTCGACTTAGCGATGTACATCCGTCCGTATGGCTGTGTTTCCACGCAAACCTTGTAATCAAACTACAGGTCGCAAATATAAATATATTTTGGGTGACCCCTATTGAAATTGGTGAAAATCAGTACATGTTCAGACCTAGTCTCCATACAAATGACCATTATGTGACCGACTTAAATGGTCATAATATCCAAATTATAATAAAGATCTCCAAAAATAAAAGCTATAGGACAATTCTAGGTCATAGATCCCATACAAAGCTGATCCCGATCTTCACTTAATTAAATCTACCAAAAAACAAAAATAATGCACAGATTTTTCTCAAATTTGGTTTGTTTATATTTTTGTAAAATATAAGTGACTTTTCTAAATATGGTCAGCATCGACCCATTTTTCGACCTAGTTCTCGTATAAATATAGCATCCGATATGAACTTTTTTATATCCGAAGGCAAAAAAAAAAATTAATAACAATGCTACTTAAATTTGTTTTATTATTTTTTTCTATATCTAATTAGTTGGACCTAATAGATAGGGTCTCTAAACGCACGGTATAGGGTATCGTATAGTCGGTCTAAACCAACTATAATTTTCTTACTTATTTTGATTTTTCGTAGTATAACAGCTTTAATTTCAGGTGTACGGATACCATTTGGTCGATCTTGCAGGGGTTATTTTTATGGGGCTACGTCTGAGCCGATTTTCACCAATTTCAATAGCCTTATTTCTATGGTCTATAAAAGCTTATGTTATCAAATTTCATCAAAAGTTATTCATACTTGCGACCTCTAGTTTATTACAAACGAATGGACGGACAGACAGACCCACGGATGGACATCGCCAAATCCACGCAGACTTTGAATCTGATTCGGAGTGGATAGTAATAAAAAAAGGTGCTTCTAAGTCAAATATTTTAAGTAGTTCAACAGCATTCATTTTACCCTAACCTAAAAGTTGTATAGGGTATAAAAATAAAATAGTTTTTGAAACTAAGTATGTATAACTAAGTAGTATAAAAGTATCTATTCCAGGAAATTCAGAAGATTCATATAATGACAAATGATATAAAGAACTTTTAAGTGAATTTAAATTAATATACCTATTTCATTTGATCTTAAAGAATTTTGCATCTGTTGTTAATTGGAAAAAAAAACACTTAAATTTACCTCTTGTTATGGGTCAAAAGTTGAAGAATTTGATTTAAATTCGTATACCTACACACATTTTCTTAATACCAAAAAATTAAGGAATTCCACATAACATTACAAGAACAACACTAAGGTGAAATATATTATACCGATGTTAAGTACAAAATAAAGGGCAAAAAGTTTATGTTATTTCCGTTAGGTTAAATAACACTTTAATTACAGAATATTTTAACATAAACCTACACGAAATGCGCGAATTACGAACCAACAAAGTTGTAAAATGATGGTGTTAACTCAAATTGCTGATAGCCTAATACCATAACAGTTATTGAAACTACAATGATGATGAAGAAAATGTTAGTTGCTTTGAATGTCGGCTATTAATTTATCACATCTTACACAGGAACAGTAATACAAATTCTAACCTTAACAGACTCCAATCACATAAGGACTAACAAAGACGTACAATATGTTAAACAAATTGCTGGAAAATGAAAATGAGTAGGAAGAAAAATGATAAGTTTTTCAAAGGGGTTGTATGGTTTTAAGCAAAAATATGGTCAACAGTACACAAACGAGTATGTATAGAAAGAAGCAACAGTAAATTGCTTCAGAAATCTAGGTTTTATTTGAATAAATAAAATTATTTTTTTTAATAGATTTCCTTTAGAAACTCTTATATTCTAAAGAGAAGCATATAAAAAGCTTTCTTTGTTACCCCTTAAATTTTTTTAACTTTTAACAAGAAACTGTTAGTGGCGAAAGAGATAGAGAGAGAGAGAGTAATTCAGGGATGTGAATGCAGATTCTGTAAAGGCTTGAGTGTAAAGGTACTTTTCCCAGGGTACATGAATTAATTTTAATTGTAAAAAAAAGCAGCGGCTATACAAAATAAGATTCTTCGAAAGAAAGTCTGCATTATTTTATAAATTTTGGTTTTAAAAATGACCTAATATATCCATATGTTTTAAATCATATTTGAATGTATCTCCAGTTCATATACTAAATACATTCGAAAATCATGAGAAAAAACTCTGGTCCATACTATTTGAATCAATAGCCATCAATTATGAATTCGACTTTAAGAAATATTTCCAACGTTTCGAAAAACCATTTAAATAAAGTAGTTTAGAATTTTGTAGCACATATTACCAAAAATCATATATAATTTAAAAACAGTTATAATATATAACGGATTTGATTAATCTTCCAAGTCATAAAATTTTGATTATAAATATGAAGATTTTAATAAAAAATAACTGAGATTTAAATGAACTTCCTCAGTGACTTAAGTTCCGTTGCCTTTAGGCAGATATATAAAAAAATTTCTACCAAATAGGTTAAGAGCCTTTCGTTTGGCATTTAGAAGGGCCTCCAACAGCGTCTGTAGTCGGTGATCTTATTTAACCCTGGATTACTAATAATATTTGTAATCATCATACGTTGTAACTAATGTTCGTCGATTCGACGATGTCTCCCAATAAACCATTCCATAAGTGAAATGTAACTGAATTGGAGAATAAGCTTACTATAACAATATTTCTATAACTTTTCATAATCATTGTTATGATTGGTTTATTTAATTGCAAAATATGAAATCTTTTTAAATGATGTTTTAAAAACGCTTTACATAGCAATAGCGCATTTACAATAACACTTGAGATACACTTTGTCTGTATAACAGTTTGGCAAATATGATTGTAAACGACTTATGCTCGCTATAGTTTAGTAAACGTTGGTGCATATGAGTCCCGTTATTTGAACGTTTTGTAAACGTTGCACATGGGGTTCAACATTGTGTTCTTTACGATTCAAGTGCTTATTTTTTTCATTAAATCTTTCAATGGTGATGATAAAGATTATTATACTGAATTTAATGATGATGGCGAAGTAAATGATTTTCCAAAAAAGGCTTATTATCAACGAAATTTTTTTTTAATATTTTTTTTTTTTGAAATGGTTATTTTTTTATGTTTTTATCCTTATTCATCAACAAAAAAAAAATATATAATATTTCCTAATGTGACTTTTTTGAGTTTAAATTGTGGAATTATGGAATTTGGATAAAATTTCAATTTAAAATTTTACTAATAATAATAATAATAATAATAAATATATATTAAATATTTATTCCTTTATTTTTTAATAAAAACGAATTTTTTCTAAAAGCACATTAAATATGCAACTAAATTTACTAATTTATCGCCTTTCGTTCCAAAGTTACAACTAAAGTTGTGATATAAGAACACTTTTCCCTTTTTCACTTTTCACTTTTTTTTTCCAAATGCTGGTTTTTATGTATTTATGAATATCCATCAATTAAAAATAACAATATTTTAAAACTACAGCTTCCCTGAATTAATCGCCACTTTGGTTACCATCGAACCCACTGTGCGTTGTTGTTGCATGTGATGTGCCGTTATTTTCGCGTTGAAATTATTGTGAAATCCTCAGTCTTTTTCTTTTGTTTGAAAAGTGAAATATTTTTTTAAATAAATAAAATATATACATATATGATATATAGGTACAGTTTGTATTAAAAAAAGTAAATATATTAGCACATAAATTTATATTTTTTAAATATTTGATATGCTATATACATAAATCAAAACGAAGTGTTCGTGAAGAATCTAAAGAAATTATAGAATTGTTAGTGGGCGATCTAGCGGACAAACTTTGCTGGAAAGGCACAGAAGATAAAAAGTAGATAATAAGAAGTAAGTTATTTTATATACATATTTCATTTATTTATTTCATTGACTTTTGCATTGGATTGCCAGAGGATGAATATATCAAAAGTACAAAAACATTCTTCCAATTTGCTAAAAATAGACAAGAGTCTAGATATGTATATAAGACAAAGGCAAAGATAAATAAATAAAATAAAAAAATTATAAAAAAATCAACAAAATTATTTTTAAACCAGAATATTTGAAAAAGACTTATTATTTAATTGTATTCAAAAGCTTATAAAAATATTACGATTATAAGTTTAAAAACATATTACGATTATAAGCTTACTGCAAGCATGATTAGAATACTATTTTCTTGTAAGCTTATCCTATAATTAGACTTCTAAGCTTGTTCACAAGGGTTCAGTTTTCGTTATTAAACAATTGTTAAGAAGCCTTTCACAATAATATTCACAACAGTTTTCGAAACTTAAGGCTTATGGTAGCAAGTTTGTTACAAGCTATTTTTATACTCTTTTGATTTATTGGGCTATTTCAAGATATCTTTTTCAGACAAACTAAACTATATATTGATTTCCAATCAACGTTATTGCATTCCTAAGTTGCTTAGTAATAAAATAATAAAAAATTATTAATCTGTGTTTAATGAAAAACTTAGTTTAATTAAATTTCACATAAAATCATTTCATGAGGCAGTTTTCCTAAGATCCCATCAAAAAAGGTATAATAAATGAAAAAAAAAAAAACTTAAAATTAGAGATCAAATTCAGATAAATTAAAATAATCTAAATTCAAGTAAAGAAAAAACAAAAACAAACCTGTGAAAAAACATTAATTTCTACATGAGGCACAAAGCTAAACTTGCAGCTCTCTTCAAACTGGTTTTTCAAACTTATCACATACTGATTTCGTTTTACGTCGCTTTTGGTATGGGCAGAATCTAAAAACGTTTCGTTTCTTCTCCGTTTGTACTATCTGAGCATTTGTGCTAATAGGATTTTCATCCTCGGCCATCAAATTTTGTATATTTAGTCTCGTAAAAGGTACATATTTTCAACCTTTCTTTCATCTCTGAATCTTCCAGGCTCTAGTGGAGCTCTTTAATATATACTCTGCGATTTAATGATTCTTTAAGACTGAAGATACTGTGTGAATAAATCATAAAATATGCACATTGGTTTTCGTGAATATGTCACAACGCTGCACATTTGGTCCTTTCGTAGACTTGTAAAATTCGAATATGTGACCTTCTGCGAGAAAAGGGACCTAGTGTGTCAAAAAACGGGTTGTATCAAAAACGGTGGATTCTGGTGCCTAAAAGGGTGTAGAAAGTTTAAATGCGTTTTTTTTTTCAAAATTTAATTTTCACACACTAGGTCCCTTTTCTCGGAGATGGTCACATATATATGTGGGTTTTTTGTAACAGTATTGTAACATTTCATGATGATAACAACAGTTTGAGTTTATTGGTCTTTGCCTCATAAGAAATTTATGTAAATTATTGGTCGTAGACAAACGAAGAAATTTGACATTTTCGGTCATTCAGATTGACCAACTATTTAGGAATTCCACGCAACGTTCCTACAAGTATATTATTATATGGGGCTCTAAATACCGATTTTGGAAGGGGAATCGATATAAGCCGATTAGCCACAATATTTCCGTAAGTACGTTGAATGTTCTTAGTAAGTTCTTTGCATAGAACTCTCGAAGCGGTAAATCTCCACTATTTAAGCCTTTCGAAGATACGTCACACATACTTAGCTGGTTTGTTAGGAATACACATATGAAATTATGATTATTTTTAATTTTTGAGCATCTGGCACTACATTTAGAATCCTACCCTCGTCAGCTTCAGAACAACCAGAAGAAGAGTCATGAAATGAAACTTCATCAAAATTTTTTGTCCCACTTTCAAAAATATGATCTGATTCAGACCCAAATTTATCATCTGCTTCAAAATCGTTACATGTATTGATTTCCAATTTCAGCAACAGTTAGTACTCATTTACATTTGATCATTTAGGGATTCTAATGAGAAGAGCAAAATAAGTGGATAAATATGACGAGGCTTTAAATAAGCAACAATGGAAGAAAAATTTACTCACCATATAAAAGTCACGTTATTACTTATCTTCGTCGATTCGACGAGGAGAAACCCCAAAATCGTACCATTGTAGAGCCACAAACTTAAAAATACAGCTGTTTACAGCAAAAGCAAACTAACTACTAACAGCATAGAAGAATTGGGAGCGATCAGAGCAAACAGCAGAGAGATACACAACAAAAAGGGAGCGGTGCTCGTCGAATCGACCAACAGTAGTACTCTAGGGTTAAACTAAAAGCAATTTATATCCAAGAGATTGTGAATAGTGTACTCGGTGTGGTATTTCTTTGATAAAATCAACTGTGAATTCTAAAAATCTCCAAATATAAGAGTTTCTATAAAACTTGACTTCATAATTATGATGGAATATATTATATCAGAATTCCATGTTTCGAGTTTAAGAGGCATCAAAATAATATCGCTCGTTAATGTTGGTCAGAAAGATCTTCGAAAAATATTGTGAGTCCGATGAACGCTTCACACAACCGATAGAAAACTTATTTGCAGATATTTTTGAACGCAACTACAGAAGGGCCCCGCTATTGTCAAAAAATTTGAGATATTGTACTACCTTACTAAAAGCTTCTAGTTTAAATATATGATTAATAAAAGTTTTGTTAAAACCGTAATAAAAAAAAAACAGTTCGTCGTTCGAATATTCGAATGTGCAAATGTACCAATAGCTACTTTTGTACAAATTATTCACATACTCATATATGGTATATACATATGCATATCATCCCTGATAAGGAGTATGAGTATGTCAGAAACTAAAACCCCTGGTATATTAGGTAATACTGCTGCTTCGGGATCCGTTGTTGGATAAAAGTAGCAACAACAAAAAACAAGAAAACAATAGAAAACAACAACAGACGTTACACATCTTTAATTGTTTGGAGACCTATGCTAAAGTTAAACTACTTTAAAATAACCCACATTGTGGAACAGAAATTAGAGCAAACTATTTTTAAGGAAAGACACAACTGACAGAAAACTCGTCCGTATTGTAGAGATGTGGATGTCAAATGAAAATACCCATGCGCTAATTTAAATGTTAAAAGAGAACAAATATTTGCTTCACAGAGAGAAGAAGAGAGAGAGAGATTGCTCGACCAAACGAATATTTGTGGTATACAAAAAAAAAAAAAAAAACGAGTGGATGATTTCGTAACACTGTTACGATGTTAGGGGGCTTTTGTTGTTGAGTTTAGGAATTTCTGGAGCAGACAGCTAACAAAGGCCAATGGAAGCGGACGTTGGAGTTTTTGGTTTCGATTAGAAGCAAAATTAACGAAAATTCCTCCAACAAACCGATATAGAACTTAACAATTACAAACATGAGCATCGTGTTTTAGTTGGCTTTTTGGTTTTTTGTTTTTCTCGTATTTTGTTGTTTCTTTTTATACATTTGCGAAAGCTGTAAATTCAATTCTGTTGTGTTCAGTTCAGTTCAGTTCAATTTAAGTTGAGTCGAGTCGAGTTACCAAGGAAAATACTTTATGATATAAGAACATTTTGCTGCTGTTGCTTGTGCCGTTTGGATTGCACCACTACTCTTTTAGTGTGGTTATTCATTTATTCAGTGACGGACATTTGCCTGCGGCTAATTCATTCATTAAATACCAGTGCATCATAGACTCATCAATTCAGTAGCTGTTGTGATGTTAGAATCAAAGGTTGCAGGCATCTGCCTGTGTCCACGAGAAAGTGCTAATACACAATTGAAAGACAGTGATGTAAAAGTTGTTGCTACTACTATAGAACTCGTATAGTGTCGATGAAAATCCATAGAAACAAACAAAAAATATTCAAACGAATTTTTTAAATTTTATTTAAAAAACATACAACACAAATAAAAACCCATATATACAAGTGCCTTAATAAAATATAAAATTTTCAAATAATGGTGCCTTATAATGATGAAACATTGAAGTTTCCTTTTACTTTTAAATGCCTTAAATGGCCTCTACTTGTGCTTCGTAGAAGAAGATTTCTGAAATTCAAATATAAACCTAATAGATAATAAATTTTAGCAAATGTGAATACGAAACATTTTTTAAGTTCCAGCTGATACAACTAAAAGGTGGCTTAATTCAAGTATCATCTTTAACACAAATAACGGTAAATATGCCCACAAAATACATTTTAACACACAGAGTTAAAAAAGCACATTTTATGCATAACATACCCTCTACTTAATCTATGTGGCTAATTTTAACAATAAAATCAATTATTAACAATAAAATCACGAACAAAATCTGAATGGGGATTTCTTTTAATATTGAAGTTTGTGTATTATTTCCTGCAATCCTGCAGTATGGATGGAGGTTACATAAATTTAAATACGTTTTCCTGTTGTTCTGTCCAAAAGTTTTCAAAATGCTTTAGTCATAAGATTACCCACTTTAAGAATCGCAAGACCTGAATTGTTGTATTTGGTATTTTATCGAAAAATTGCATTTGGTGTTCAGTTTTAAGTGAAAGTGAAAACAGAACAAGTTTATAACAAAATGTTCGCATGTTTGGCAACTAGTTAGATATTGACTCCAACTGCGATAATTGGCGTACTGCTTCACTTGTTAGAGTTTTACTTTTTATATATAAATCACGAACTAATTTTGTGATTTTTTTTTTTTTTCAGAAATCAAGTTTCTTAAAAATCTCGAGTTATACTTACTGAAGGCATTATTCCAGCGTTACTAAATACTAGCAGATTCCAGCCCTCTAAATTCGAGTGCAATTTCTAGGCAGCTTTATTTTTCAACTTAGCCAATTCACAAACCAACACTTTTATGGTTTATTATTATTGTGAATGAAGATAACAAACTCATTAATAAACACATTAACAAATTTAATAAAACACACATAGCATATGTATAATTTTATGTATGTGTTAGTAGCAACTTTAAATGCAATTTACTCAAAATAAAGGAAAAAATTAAAAATCTCTAAATCTGCAAAACGGCTAAAAATAAATACCTTTGAAACAATATACGCTTGGTCAAAATCGAGATAAAACAGTAAACAAAACATCGGTCACAAGATATCGCCTAGCACATTAATATTATAGATAACATTCAGTTAGTGAAATGACGTCGCACAGTGGGGTGAACGCTACGAAAATTGGCGATTAATTCAGGCAAGTCGTAATTTTAAAATATTCCTGTTTTTTATTAACGTATATTCAAAAATACTTAAAAAAGCATAAAATAAGTAAGAAAATTATAGTCAGTCTAGACCGCTTTACGGTACTCCATACCATGTGTTTAACGGCCCCATCTCTTAGGTTTAACATATTATATATAGAAAATAAGCATAAAGCAAATTTGAGCGGCATTGTTATTAATTCTTTTGCCTTCGGACATGAAAAAGTTAACAACGGATGCTATACTTATTTAGAGACAAGGTCGAAAAATGGACCGATATTGACCATAATAGATAAAGGCACACATATGTTGCAAAAAAATATATAAGCCAAATTTGAGAAAAGTCTATGCAATATAATTTTTGTTTTTTGAAAGATTTAAGTGACAATCACGAATCATTTTCATATAGGGGCTATGACTAAGAATTGTCCTATAGGGTTTATTTTTAGATTACTGATAAGTGGAAGTAATTGACATATACTAACACAATTTAACCGAGATCTATTCGATGATTTCGATATTATGGCAATTTTAGTCGATTTCATAGGGGTCATTTGTATGGGGACTAGGTCTGAACATGAACCGCTTTCCGCCAATTTCAGTGGCATGCGTCCTATGCCCGATAGAAGCTTATATGCCACATTTCATCAAAATATATTCATATTTGCGACTCTCATCTATAATATTAATAGGCTAGGCAATTTCTTGTGACTGATGTTTTGTTCTACCGTTTTGTCCCGATTTTGACCAATCGTCTATTATTTGAAAGGTATTTCATGTTAGCCGATTTGTAGATTTACAGATTTTGAAAGTTTTTCCTTTATTTTGAGTAAATTGGATTTAAAGTTGCTATACATACATACAATTATACAATGCTATGTGTGTGTTTATTAAATTTGTTAATGTGTTTGTAATAAAAATGAGTTGGTTTTTTTGTGTTGATTTGTGAATTAGCATACCTTTATGGTCTTTATTTAATGAAAAAATAAAATTTTCTAGAATTTGCACTCGAATTTCGAGGGCTGGAATCTGCTAGTTTTGATTAAAAGGTTAATTTTGACACACAGAGTGGTATAGGGTATCAAAATGTGGAAGGTGCATTTTTTCTTATTTCACATTTTTCGCTGTAATTTTTCGATAAATTAGTAAATTAAATCACAAATTAGAGCCTACTTAATGCGCTATTAGAGAAAAAGATTTTTTTTTTATTTTTAATTAAGAAAGGAATAAATATATAATACATATACATATATCTTATACATTAAAAGAATTTATGAATAAACTTTGCATTCAAGATTTTTTTCAATATTTTTCTTATCTCAAACCTCTATAACTAGAGTTCTAATTAACGTAGGCTGTTGCCATAGGTCAATTAACACTCAGTGGATCAAGCTCCTTCTTTTGAGCTATATCAATTCGTTGGGTTTGAGGAAAGTTATGCGTGGAGAATCAACTTTACTTTTACTGTACGTTAACTTATCGTGGCATATTTTGGCATTACTGTACGTTAACTTCTCTTGGCAAATTCGTTGGGTTTGAGGAAAGTTATGCGTGGACAATCAACTTTACTTTTACTGTACGTTAACTTCTCTTGGCATATTTTGACATTACTGTACGTTAACTTCTCTTGGCAAATTTTGGTATTATATTATAAAAATTAATATAATATAATACAATACTGCTGAGCAGCAGGGGTCCTCTAGTTTATATAATAAAAATCTTAAAATAAAATCCGATTTTTTCTCTAAATTCAATTAGAACATATTTTGAAAATATGGCATATATTAAAACTTAAAAATTTTGTTTTTTTTTTTTGAAAAATAGTGAAAAAAATTTGCTGTTGGTAAATTGCGATTTACCTGGAGAAACACAAAGCAAACAGTAAAACTTTTTTTATAATATGCTAAATACACAAATCAATAGAAGGAAAAAATATTACGACTGGTTTTTTTATATTCAACCTGCATAAAAATTGTGAGTGTGTGTTTTTTTTTTAACAGAAAATCTGTTAACTTTGAAGGATTATATCTTCTTAACTAAATATCTGATTTCATTGAAGGTAGCAAATTTATAACCTTTGAACAATTTCCTATAAGAAATGAGTTCAAGGGTGGCGCCCTTCCAAATTAAATTTGTCAAGCAATATATTGCATTTAATTTGTAATAAATTGTTTGTGGAAACAGAACAGAGAATGATATTAAAAAAAAACCATGTATAATAATTGTGTAAAGAAAGAGCGTAGGTGTAAACTATCCAAATCGCGAATTAATTTATTGGACCCATTTATATTTATAATCGGTTACGAAGAAGGCTTAAGTAAAGTTGTAAGTTTGGGTTTTCCAAGAAGAAAAATTTTGGGATTCAGTTCTATTATATTTTATAGTTTTCGGTATAAAATAAACTTCAAGTTAGCAGACTTTCGGGCAAAATATGTTTTAGCTGAAAGCTTTGCTAAAATATATAAAAGCATGTAAGTATGCATCACTATTTTACCACAAAATTTAGGCACTTTCTTTAATCGCTCAGAAAATGCCAGGCTGATGCCATTTCAAGCGGTTTACAAAAATGCAGTTGCTATATTGTCGAAAAATATCCAAGTGTATATCGTTAGGAGAAATGCAAAGAAACGTAATTTGTCGATCGGTATAATAAAGGTGAGTTTAAGTGAAATATTTTGGGTAGTCACAAAAT
Organism: Cordilura impudica; assembly: GCA_963682025.1. NCBI lineage: Eukaryota > Metazoa > Arthropoda > Insecta > Diptera > Scathophagidae > Cordilura > Cordilura impudica. The sequence continues at coordinate 140,393,369 of OY821521.1, forward strand.
TCATTATAACCCTTTTGCGATCGACCGGTACCTGTAAAATCAAGATTATCTTACATAAATCATTCAAATTTGGATTAAGTGTGTTCTTTACACCCATTAAACTGTGCGATCATTTTAGCCATATTCCATGTATAAAATTTCTGTCAGATCTCCACTGAAATCTTGCAGAGTTGAAGAAAATTATTAAATTGTTCAGGCAGTAAATAAACGCTTAATAAATTTCGACTTGTGTTCTTATGGGTTTTGGTCTGACCAAAAATGATATTTAGATGTCACCATAAATAGAGGAGTATTATAGTAAATCTGACCAAAACGACAAAAATTTATTTAAAAAAATCTATAATATGAATAGTCAAGGTGATTTCTTATGACCGATATAAAAATTGTAGTTAATTACCGATTCTGGCCAAGCATACCCCATTTAAAAGGTATTACTTTTAAGCTGCCACCAGATTTACAGATTTGTACCGTCGCGAGCACTCTGTTCGAGTAATGCTAATTTATAGTCGCTACTAACACATACATAAACACATACTGTGTGAGCGTTTGTTATATATGTATATCAAAAGCCCTGTGTTAAATTGTGAGTTGGCTAAAATTGATTACCATACCTTTGGGCTCTTATAAAATTATTTATTAAATGGAAAGATAACATTTTCTAGAATTCGCACTCGAATTTCGATGGGTGGGCTCTGCTAGTGAGATATATGTGGCTATTGAAAAACGGTACAAATAACTCTTTTCTTAAAAATTTAATTTTAAATACTAATTTCAAGTATTGAAATAAATATTGGCCAAAGAAAAACAGTTTAACTATGTATACCAGATTGTATAGAAAAATTTCGCATGACATACTGAAATTCAAAATTTGAACTTGCAGAATACAGAACAATATATTTTACATATATTCCCTTTTTTTTAGAATTTTTCCCTTTTTACATAATCTTCTGTAAAATTTAAAATGGGTGTGCTAAGTATGTCATATGAACATTTTCTGAAGGAATTTGAAATAGAAGACGATTTCGACTCATAAAATAAAAATATAGTTTACGAAAAATTTGATTTGGCTGGGGTTCAAAACCTCACCAGTGGTGGTTCTTTTGATAATTTTGTGGCAGAATCAGTGACAATATATTGAATTAATTTAAGATTAAAAAAATAATTTCAACTAGGAAATACAAGTATTCAGAGTTTCAGAGCCCTCGAAATTACGCTATTAAATTAAAATAAAAAAATGTTTTATTTTTATTTAAAAAAAAAAAACTTCAAGTAATTCGGAACAGCTTTTAGCATTAAATACTTATCTGTGCTAGTCTAGAAAATCAACAAAGTGTAGAAAAATTGTTATATAACAAAACTGACTTAAATAGTTTAAAATTGTGTCTCAAATTTCTTCCAACGCATATTTTCTATTCTATTTTATTCGACTTATAAAGAAGGTCTCATAGTCGGAACCTGCAGCTCGGAACCTACAGAAGTGGCATGCATTTTTCAACTGTTAAATTTCACGTTAAGGTGGTATAATCAAGGTGCAAAACAGACAACCAACTGCCGTTGGTTACTGATGAAGATTAGTGCCAAGACCCGAAATTGCTATATAACCTGCCTTCCATAATAAGAAGATACATCTTTGAAATAAATGTGTTAACGGATTTCTATTAATTTAAAGTAAAAACATTGAGCTTGATGAATTAAAAATTTTTTTATTTTGCATGATAAATTTTGTTACATTTGAATTCTTTAAGGAAATTTTTATGATCTTAAAAAAAATTTAATCCTATGATTCGTTTACAAGAAGTTATTTTGATACTTTAAATAAATTTTAGATTATGATTTTAATAGTATATGGTAGAGAGGAAGGAATCATATAAGTATCTCTAAATATGATAACTACTCTGTACTCTTAATCAGACCGGTTTCTGGCATTGAGCCTTCTCCAGTATTATAATAATTATTTTGTTATAATTGATTAGATTGTTTCTATATGAAATTATTCTACTTTTATAGTCAGCCGCGAGGTTTGAACCTGCGCCTTTCTCACATACTTTCGTACTTACAGTTGTTGGTCATGCGCTTTAATACATTCACCTAAATTCAGGCCCACGAGCAATGTGGTTAAGAATAAGTTTTATAAAACACTACAACACTAATAGACATACCAATCGTTATTTTTAAGTTTTTGGATTATTTATGCAATTATACTTCCAATTTTCACTATATTCACTATTAAAATTTGGTTAATTATACCCTATACCACTATGTGGTTTGGGTATAATGACTTTGTGCTGCTGTTTGTAACAACCAAAAATATTTGACCTAGACCCATCTTTAATTATACCGATCGAATCAGAATCATTTTTTGAGTTGATTTAACAATGTCCGTCCGTCCGTCCGTCTGTGTGTCCATGTAAAGCTTGTAATCAAACTGCAGGTCGCAAATATGAATATATTTTGATGAAATTTGGTATATAAGCTTTTATCGACCATGGGATGAACGCTATTGAAATTGGTGAGAATCGGTCCATGTTCAGACCTAGCCCCCATACAAATTACCCCTATGAAATCGACATAAATTTCCATAAGATGCAAATTGTCATATAGATCTTACTCAAATTGGGTTTATATACGTTCATTACATCCATTAATGAGTAGTCCAAAAATGATCCCTTTGGCCCCATATAGGGCTGCTTCCCGATCTTCACTTAAATCTATTAAAAAACAAAAATATTGCACTGATTCTTCTCAGATTTGGTTTGTATATATTTTTGCAAAGTACAAGAGACTTTTCCAAACATGATCAGGATCGGTCCATTTTTGGACCTAGTCCCCATATAGATATAGCATCCGATATCAACTTTTTCATATCTGCAGCCAAAAAAATGAATAAAAATCCCACTCAAATTTGGTTTTTGCTTATTTTCTATGTCCAGTTAGTTGGGCCTAAGAGATAGGGTTTCTAAACGCATGGTATAGGGTATCGTATAGTCGGTCTAGACCGACTATAATTTTCTTACTTGTTTTTTTTAATCTTATTCAATGAACATTTTTTGAAATGTGTAGACACTTCGCTGATAGAGAATTGAAAAGATTATATACGTATGTTAGGGTGGGTCAAATTGTAGGGGGCCAAAAAAATCTCCACGGGCCATAACAAGTATATTTTCCCAAGGAACCATATCGCTAAAATTATTTTCGAAATCTCCAAAATTTCGATGAAGAGATTTTCCATAATACTCATTCAAGTGTAAAAAAAAAATTGTTAAAAATATGTATATCTGGGGTTATTTGGGTCGGGAAATCCATGTTTCACATTTATTTTTATTTTAAACAGCTGCCAGGGGGCGTTTTCTTGCAATTTGTGGATTTTTTCATCTTTTTGGGAAAAATTTAAGAAATTATTGCATAAATCGACAAATCTTTGACTATCATATATATAAAATAGCCCAAAATATTCAGAGCTGAACATTATGTGGGGTATCATTCAATTTAAGTCAAAAAAATAGTTTTTTTATTTACTCTTTGAATGAACCAATATAAAAAGCGAAAAATAGAAAACCTTATACCAACACCAACACAAAGACCAACACGATACTTTTCTCAGAGAGATTATAACGATCTTCCAAACATAATATACTTTTAATTTGATATTGATTCAGTTTCTAAAAGCCAAGGATAATTTTAACTCTGTCTTCACTGAAGGCTGTTGTAATATTAATTTTAATAAAGCCTCAAATAAATTCTATTAAAAATTCAATGAGTTGCAAAATTTGTAGCAATATTTTCAACCAGTTCCCGATTACATTCGTTTACATTCCCCGGCAAAAAGTAACGGATATTGTTAAGTCTTAAATACACATGTTACTTTTAGTTGTTCCTTCTGTTAACCTCTACAAAATATTTGTATACCACATTTTTATTTTCTATGGATAATTATGTAAAAGCCTATCTATCTGCGTCCGTCTGTTTGTCTGTTACTTTAAACTTGTATGTATGTGCCCAAAGGATTTCCAGTCTCTTACACTAAATACATATGCCTGGATGTACTATTTAAGTATGTCTGTATGTCTGTGTGTCTGTGCAAGTGCCTATTTTTATATGTTTATAAGTCTTATAAACAATTAAGCCTTTCATCTTTATCATTTCAACAACCTCCTCCCTCTACTCAAACACCATAGCGTATTAAACCAACACACACACACACAGCCAGCTATATAAGCTAATGCATCATTAACATTTTTTTTTTTTTTTTTTTGTGATTGTAGGAGTGCAAAGAACAACATGTTCGTTCGTTGGTTCGTTCGTTCGTTTGCTCTACTTGTTTGTCATTTAATGTTTAGTAATTAGTCATATGCATGCATGTATTTAACACAGCATTTATTATTTGTTGTTGGTTGTATCATTCGTTCGCTCGTCTTACTTTGTCTTTCAGCAGCTATTGTTCTATGTAAAAATCAGAAGCTACTCGTCGTTTTTTTTTATGTGATTTCAAGTATCCTTTACATACAGGTACTACTATATTTAACTTTTTGCTATTCTTCTCTTAGGTTTTCGTTGTCGTTTTTTTCATTTTCGTTGGTATTGTTCATCCTTTAGTGTGCTTTTGTTATTGACAAAAGCCTTGCTAATGTTAAATCTTTCTTTACTGTTTTAAGTCATTAACTTTTTGTTCTTCTTTCATTCTAGCATGTATTTAAGTGCAACGTAAAGCTTTTGACTATACTTAACAGTTTTTGTTGTTGGATAAAACACAAAGAAAAAAAGTATTAAGTTACACTTAAACTTAAACCATACACTCGTGTTCTTTTTATAAATAAGTTTAACTACGAGTACATTAATACATCTATTTAAAGTTTCATATAATACTTAAATTATTTTATTACTTTCAACAAAATAAATTTTATTTAATTGAAAATTGTTTATTTGATAAATATCGGCGGCATTTATTTATTTTTAACTTTAAACTTAAACTTTTTAAAATAATTTTGGGCAATAAATATAAGTTATTGTTTGAGATTCAAAAAAATTGCTGCTTAATATTAAATTAAGAAACGGTTTACCAAAACCTAAGTTGTAAATCTAAAGAGTTCCAATTGAATGTTCAATTGAGTGTATTAGAGAACACACGAAATATATTAAAAGGGCTAAGATGTTATTCCCCTCACTTCCCGCACATTTTTTGATTGTGGATAAAACAATGTCCACCAACTTGAGAAATAAGTACTTTGTATAGCTGCATCGATTAATATGGCTCTTGATCTGTTGACGTATAAGTAAAGTAGCAACAAGAACAACTATTTCATTTACACTTTTGATCTCAGTATAAAATTTTTGAATTACTGTTTTTTTTAGCCCTTTTTGCCAATTATTTTGAAATGTTCGAATATATTCCGTAGAAATGTTATACTTCTACATCGAAAACTAAAACATTTAGAACGCTTTAGCGACTAAGCAAAAAAAAAAAAAAACGAAAATGTACTAAATTCGACTGTGACGAATTAAATTATTACAACAAACACACTGAATTTTTAATTTTTTTAGGGGCATCTTCATCTTTTTGGACATATCTCGGCACGATGATGCTCGATTTTCCCCGTTTTCAATGTCAATCTACTCGAAATAGTGGCAAACAATATTGTTATAACTTTACCGTGGTAAATGGTTGAGTTTGTGAATGAGAGTATTTTCAACAGACAGATGGACAGACGGACATTGTTTTATCGACTCGAGTTGTAAGGATCAACAATAAATACACTTTATGGGATCTCAAATGCAATTTTCGATGAATTACAAATGGAATGACAAACCTATAACAAACTAAAAAATACATAGTTCTCATATTTTTTTATTTTATATAAAAATTATCGAATTCTTTGATATCATAAAAATTGTAAAAAAAAATCATTATATATAATGAAAAAAAAATATATGAAAGTTTGACTTATTTCACAAACCAAGCATTTTTAAGTGATTGCGGAGAACTTTATTGCGGGAAATATATTGAAACACTTGATCCTTTAGCACAATGTTTACAAACATAAAAAAATCGACGTGATTTTTTTGTATCAATTCCACACAATTTTTTCATAAATTGACCAATTTCGACTAACGCTGGACGTAGAATATATATTCAAATATATTTAAACTTACTTTTTAAGTATGAAGAGAATATATTCTGTATATATGATCTTCTCCGAGAAAAGGGACCTAGTGTGTCAAAAAACGGGTTGTGTCAAAAACGGTGGATCCTGGTACCTAAAAGGGTGTAGAAGCTTTAAATGCATTTTTTTCTCAAAACTTAATTTTCACACACTAGGTCCCTTTTCTCGGAGAAGGTCACATATACCAAATTTTCAGAAAATGGGGTATTTTCGAGAAAAAAAAAGTAAGGACTAAATTTTAAATTTTTCCCCAAAAAAGTATTGGCTATTAACATATTTCTATTTAAACCGATAATTTTTAATATAGCCAACATGTTCAGAAAACAAAAAAGTTTTTGTGAAAAATCAAATTTTTACAATCAAATATTTTCTCAACCATAAGCGTTTGTTAAGTTTTTATGTTCATTGCAAAAATCGTTAATATTGAAGAAAGTTACTAGCTTTGAAAGCATCTACCATTGCGAGGTGGTAACTCGTCCTATGTCTAACAGGTTGTCTTTAAATTTAATATTTGGAAAGTTTTGGACTATAATCGAACTAAACATAGAGTTCCAATCTGACATATTTGGTAGATGTAATCGAAAGTTTCCATCAAATGGTAGTTTAATAAGCACTTTAAAGGAAGGATGACAAAAAATTTACAAAAACACAATTAATAGTCTTGTTGGAAGGATGGAAAAAGATTGACAAAATTTAAGTTTTTGTCGAAGATTGTTGATGATATTCTAATTTTGAAACACTTGTATTTTTGTAATTGCTAATTAGTAAATATACCGTTAGTCGACAATTATTGTTTGTTGTTGCTTGCATTACTCGTAAGATATACAGTTTGTGTAGAAAGTATTCTTACGTTACAGTCTGTTGTTTTGGAGATATAGTAAAAATATTAATGGCACGCCATCGAGCGGAAAAATGCTGCAATAAAAGAATTCGTTTTATAAATTGTTCATAATGCTAACTATCAATGATAGTTTCACTGTTCATATAGATTATTCTTCTGCTATCTACGAGTATGTTATAAATAAAAGCTTACAGAAGGATGCCTCCCATAAAAAATGCGCTTTAAATACTAATTATCTGCAGTACGATCAGAGCCTCAGTAACGGAACTTAGTGTGAGTAGTTCTTCCATACACAGTAAAATAACTACAACACTATAAAAGCTAGAGTCTTGAAACTTTGTGTGTGTCCATAAATTATTAATTAATGTATTCAAGAACAAAATGGCTGGGATCAAACAAGTGGGCTAGAAATCATATAACTAACATTTCTATTCTAGCAGATTCCTGCGCTAGAAATTCGAGTGCAATTTCTAGGCAGCTTTATTTTTCAACTTAGCCAATTCACAAACCAAATAATATACATTTGGTAAAAATTTGTATAAAACGGTATAACAAAACATCCGTCACAAGAAATCGCCTAGCCTATTAATATTATAGATTACTTAATAAAATAAAACGAAAAAATTACTGAAATTTATATTATAGAAGCTAAGACGAATGTGATAGGCGATAGAAAGAATGCAACAAAAATTTAACGAATAGAGCATTAATTCAGATTTTATGATGAACCCTGTTCATATTCTTATTTTGTCTGTTGCATAAGAAATATCCTACAAAAAGGTAAATTTATCCTAGTAAACAGGAAACAATTGCTTCAAATATTTGCGGTTAAGTTGTTGATCATTTCTACTGCATTCGTATGCATGGTTTTTTATGTTTTCTTCTTGTTAGATTTTCTTGATTTCTGATTTCATCTATACGTCATAATGTAGCTTATTTGCTTTAGAGCTTTTGGTTGCCTAAGCCTGAGTGGCTTTCTTTCATTTCATATGAGTGTTTGTAATATCCTTAAGGATAAATGTTTGTGGTTGTAAATGAAGTTTTACATCAAGCATAGACAGGAAATTCATCATCGTCAGGATTTTAGTTGGTTTTTATCTTCTTTTTCGTTTTGTTGGTTTTTTTTTTTATAAAGTGTGCATTAAAATCATAATAAAGTTTTGATATTGAAAAGTGTTGGAGTTATAAAGCAGTAGTTTTTTTTCTTGGCTTTAATATTTTTTATTTAACGTATTATATTTATTTTTATATGAATGTAGACCTGAAAATAGTGTCGTGTTTATATTTTTTAAGTCTTCCCCAGAAAACCGTAATGTCTATGAATTATTTTTGGGTAGTAAAAACGAAAATTCAGAAATATATAGATATATTGATTAAAATGAGTAACACATTTTTGAAGCTATGGCACCCAGTGCTGTCATCGATAACTTTTTAAAGAGGGACGTTTTGTAATGAATGACACAATTTAATGGATTATTTTATTGCATTATTAAGTAAAGGAACACTACTATATACTCCACTAAAAGATGCGATTCACTAAAAGTCACAACCCAAGAAATATAAATGACAGTGGTTCTAATCAAGAAAGTTATAATAATTATATGGTATTGGCGACTGCAACTACTACACTACTACAACATTTTTCAAACCGAAAATGTTTTATCAGATATTCTAACAAATAATTGGTTAGAGTAGGGAAAAGTGGTCCAGTTGCACAATATGTGGAAATATGTATCAGTGGAAAGCTAGAAAACTTAGCTAATAACCCTAGGAATTGATATAATAATGTTTACTAACAGTTTAGTGAAATGTTTTTTTTTTTTTGCCATTTAGAACATGTGGTCGTTTGTCGGCACACTAAGAAAATCCACTGAAAATTAAAAAAATATGAAAAAAAGGAAATTTGTTTATTTTAGTGACTATCAATGGCACTTTCCACTTTAATCGTCATCAGAATCGTCAGCGAAATCGAGTACGCTGCAGTAGTCGATTTTATTGACAGCTTTTCCACCAAACACCGTTTGATTGCTTTAATCATGGCATTACAATCATGGCTAAAAATATCGGAAAATTTCTTAAAAACAACACTGAAATTAATTACATTTACATCCCTGATGATATTTCACCATGTGTAACAAAAAAAGGGGTGCCGACAACCGACCATGTCTGGGTGCCGACAACCGATTTTAGCAGCCATTTTGAAAAAAAAAATATTTTTGGTTACGAACTCTTTGGTGGCGTTTATTGTTGAATCACAAAATAGACTGAATTAGTTTAACAAATATTCAATGCACTTACTTTTTCGATCGATTTACTGGAGCATTCCATGAAAAAGTGGAACTCTGAACTGTTTTACAAATATGCATTTTTTATATATTATTGCACGTACATAGTGAGATTATGTTCTCATCTAAAATAATTTACAAAAGTTGTAGTGAGTTTGTATCATTTTTTCTAAATACCGTTATTTATTGAGAGTAACAACAAGTCGGATTTTTTCATTAGTCTTTACACAACTTTTTGCGAGGTCGCTGCCGCTATTGTTTATCAGATAGAAACTAGATTTCTGTCCTTAGTTATAGTGTATGGTGCGCTGTATTTAACTGCGTACTCATTTTTTTGGTTAAGTTTTTTTTTGATAAGAAATTAATCATAACGGAAAGGTAAGTTTCGATGTCCCATACGTGACGCTTAATTCCTTTTTCTATTAATAATTGTAAAACAAGTCGACTATACAAATTGAATTTTTCTGTTAACAGCTAACTTTTAGCGGTCTTAAAACTGGTGAAACAATTTTGTTTGAAATCGCTTTGTTTACAATATATTCTTGGTGATAATAAAGTGTCTGTACGTGACGCCGAAGAATAAGTTATCTGACATCTTCAACTTTTACTGGCGTTTGTAATAAACAAAGCCCTTTTTTGTACTGCAAATCTCAATAACGCAAAAATGAGCGACCAGCAACCATCAACCAGTGCTAGCCGCATGCGAAAATTTCGAGAAAAGCAAAAAGAGGAAGATCCTAACTTTACCGTTAATGAGGCTAAAAGATTGCGTGAGCTTCGTAAACGAAAAGCAGAAAATCTTTCTGAAGGTGAGTTAAAAGCAATTTCACTTAAGGAAAGGGATAAGAAGAGATTGCAAAAATTTTATGTTCAAATTGAAAGGTTTGAAACAAAATTATTGTAACGACTGGTGGACTATGATTTTATATGATCCTTCTTTGGATTCGAAGTGCTGGAAAAATGAATGTGATAATTCTGATGGCAAAAAAATATTAATTTCTATGGATTTAAGTACAATCTGTGTATGGAAAGAATGGGAAAAAAAACTCACAAAATAAACTTCGTTTAGTAAACCACGAAACAAGTTCAGGTGAACTTAAAGAAAAATTGATTGATTCTATCCATATTATGATGAAGCATGTTAATTTAAAACGAGTTCAAGCCGGTGAATTTCAAAAAGCACAACGCAATGAAAATGTGCGAATCCTTCAAGTTGATTTTGCGATGTCTTTTGACTGTGAATACCAGAATGAAGTTCAAAGCGCACTCTGGTCACGAACAAGTGTTCTTTTATTTACTGCTGCAAGTTTTTACAAAGGCAATTGCCAAACATATCTTATATGCTCAGATGCAAATTCGAAAGACAAGGATACAGTTTTTGTTTTCATCAATAAGTTGTTTGACTTGATGCATAAAGAAAATGAAGACTTACCTTCAGCGGAAATTATTTGGATTGACGTCCCTTCATCGCAATTTAAGAACCGTTATATGGTTAAACTAACATCAATGTTGAGTGAAAAGTACAAAAGGCCCTTTTATTGGAAATATTTTGCTACATCGCATGGAAAAGGTGTGATAGACGGAGTTGGCGGAAATATCAAAAGACTGGTAAGAGAGAAAATGATAAGCCAAAATGAACATGTTGTTGTCCAATCAGCCAAGGACTTTTCTGATTTAGCTTCTCAATTAGTCACAAAAACCCGTCTGATTTATGTGCCATCCTCTGAAATTTATGAAAGGATTAAAAGTGCATCGCCGTGGGACAATGCCAAAGCGATAACTGGAGTTTCCAACTTCCATTTTATTAAAACTGAGGAGTGCAGAAAACATTGCCTTTCCCAACACAAAACTGTATTTACCTATTGATTTTTACATATATTATAGATTTAAGTTGAACTATGTCCCGTACGTGACGCGACTTGTCTGTACGTGACAAATATAAAAAAATGTTTTTGAATTATAAATAGGTGTTTTAATTAATATTTTTTTTCGCTAGTAGCAAGCTTGATTCTTAGTTATAATTTCCTTCGAAGACACTTTTTATGCACCTGTAATATATTCGCTGAAATCTGAATAAAACTATAACGATTTCGAATGTTGGTTGACTTGATGTGTCCCGTACGTGACGTGGGTTGTTTGCATTTTTCTTCAGTATTTCATGACTTTTTTTAAATGTTTCTTCGCACTATTAAAGACTAGTATATAATCTATTAAATTAGAGAAAAAAAAGTATATATCTGATAAAACAATTAAGTGCTATATGTAATATAAACCGAAAAATTAGTTGAACTTGTCTGTACGTAACAGTGGAATGCACCTACTTCATTTTAAAACACTAAGCAAATTACCAATATAAAACTTTAAAGTTGAATTTCACTCGTTAACAAATATTTTTATTGTAAAATCAAAGCATATGCGTCTGTTTTCTTCGGGGTCTACTAAGGTGGGGTGTCTACAACCGACCACTTTCCCCTATTAGATATAAAATTTGTATTAAGCATGGCTTTTCGGTTGTAATAAAAGAAACCCAAGTTTGTACCCTCGTTTGGTATTTCTAACCGAAAAGAAATTCTATGAATAAATTTCTGTTGTAAATATATAACTAAAATAAAGAACAATTTTGAAACAAATATGTTTGTATACGAGCACACATTGCATACTACAATATACATTTTGTTTTTGTCCTGAATATTTGTTTCAAAGTTTTTCTATATTTTAGTTTGTTATATTGGAAGAGGCTTAAATAGTATAACTTTTGTTTGAATTCTCATTTGGTTGTTTTCAGCAAATATATATGAATTTAACTTTTTACCAAACAAACTATCTACTGCTTTTGGTTACTGACTTTTGGTTGGTGACTCCACCCGAAACAGCTGTATAACCTGTCATGCACAATATAGATCAATTTTTTGAAACAAATGTGCAAATGTTTTTGCTTTATTTAAAGTAAAAACATTTGATCTTGAGCCGGAATAATTTCAAACTCAATCGTGATTAGTTAAGTTTATAATTTATAATCATAACGTGTCAAAAAGTGTTAAATTATTGTTAAAAATGGATGATCGAAGAATATAAAAGAAAGACCCATTATTATTGAAGCTGAAGATGTTGTCCAGTTCCCATGGCAAGGGTTTTTTCCTAGTATTTATGGTTATAGTTTAGAAAATCTATCTGCCAATCAAGAGCGTACACTCCTTGCCTGCATCAAAGATACACATGTACAGATATTTAGAATGTAGTCAGGCTTTTATTTCGGTGAAGTATATTAAAATTCCTCCAACGCCTGTATTAGCGCTACAAATGTTTGTGAGGACATATCGCACCTGTTCCTCTAAAGTGGGTCAGGTCAACTCAAAATTTTTCAATTTTCACTTTTTACAAGAAAACAATACGCAGTGGTCATATCTATCCACTGTGAAAATCTTACATCGGGTTTTCTAGTCTTTCGTAAAAAAATAAAGTTGTAACCCTCTTTGTATTATAAGAGTAGCTTCTTTTGAATCCACTAAAAATACATATTTTGAGTTGCACCCAAAAAACTTGATATTTTTGATGATCACTGAAAAAATCGCTACTACTGCTATTGTTGTATACTTATTATTTGCAATTCTTTACAATGAAACAACTGTTTTTAAATTTTGTAGTACATATTAAAAAAAACTGTTTTTTTGCCTCTACTGAAAATTTTTAAATTTTGAGTTGACTCACTTTAGAGGTACAGATGCGATATATAACCTGAAACCTTGTTATCAACTTGTGGTCAGCACACCTAGTTATAAGCAGGTATGATTAATCGCAATGTTCTTCGAACGAATTAAATCAAATTTTTGTGCTAGACTTTGCACATGAATAGTTCCAAGATATATTGAATGATCTGACCAGATCCAGGATGTATTGAAGAAGCTTATCACTGTTTCTTTTTTCAGTTGGAATGTTACGAAGGCAGTGGTTGTTGCAAAGTCGATTATCATAGCGAGGAGATTGTGTAAGTAGTGAGTTTGTATCGATATTTGTATCTCGAAAAATACTTGATTTGGACATAATTTTTATAATTTCGACCGACGACACAAAATCACTTTTTCTTCACTTGTAATAAAACTATCGTTCGCAAAAAGTATTATGAGAATTAAATTGCAAATTAAGATACTGGAAGATAAATATGTTAAAAAGTGCATGTGATGGCCAAAATCAAATGTAACTGTTCCCTATGAGTTCAGTTTAAATAAACTTCCTATTCGTTCGAACTGAGTTTGAAATGATTTGAAATCGATCGAAAAATAGGAAATGTAGGACCACTTTCAGTCATAGCATCCACGGTCTCGTTAGATGTATAAAATATTTGATGTGATATTAATTAATAATAACTACAGGGCCCAGCCCTCGAAATTCGAGTGCAAATTCTAGTAAATTTTATTTTATCATTCAATTTATTTCTTTCAATATTTTTTAATCTATTTAATTCATTAAGTTTATTTCATTATAAATATTTGTTGAATACACAGAAATAAAGGCCATCTTGTATGCCACCTAAAGGTATTCAAATTTTTGGCAATTTACAATTCAGCACAGGGTATGTGTTATGCAATTATTGCAATGAAATCTCTACGTTAACTTTCGTGTTGCATAATGTAAAGTTTATTGTGCACGCGAATTTAAACAGTTAATTTGCGCGTTTACTTGCGTGTTGCATAACTTTCTTCAAACTCAATGAAACATTTAGTAGCTCAAAAGAAAGAACTTGATCCACTAAGTGTTCTTATACTTGCATCAACAGCCTACGTTAATTAGAACTCTAGTTATAGAGGCTTGAGGGAAGGAAAATATGCAAAAAATCTTGAAAAAATTGAATGTAAAGTTGATTCTGCACGCATAACTTTCCTCAAACCAAACGAATTTAAGCAGTTAATAACTCAAAAGAAAGAGCTTGATCCACCAGTTGCTCTGATATGATCAAAATCCTTTCATTAGGAGAGGAGCTACAAGAATTCGAATTGCTTGACTGAACTTGTCCCATAAGAAATGTACAGGGAAGAATCGCGTTTGAGTATAACTTGTGTGAGGTGGGAGTTGAGTAAATTTCAATGATTGATGACATATCTGTGTCTAAATACCTTTCATTAAAAAAAATAAGGTAATCGTCCGGATAGATTGGCCAGACGGACTGACTTTAGTTTTCATAAATTTTTTTAATATACATACGTATAAGATAATATTTACTCCTTTAGAAATCTTAGCAGACAAAATACAAATGAGGATAATATATAACTTTAAATTGGTGAATTGAATTCAAACCGGTTTATATAGTGAAGCCAAGTATACCTATCCAATTGTGTTTATCATATGAGATATATTTTATTTATTTTAATGCAAAATGTATAAATTATTCAAAAATAAGTACTGAAAATAAATAATTATAAGTTTTGATTTTTATATTTCATATGTATTAGTAAAAATCCCAATTAATGTTTGTAACAACCAATAATTAAAATTAAGAATTCCATTGTATCAACTAAATATTTTAATTCGTACAATCAAATTTATCATATAATTCAGTAATCACAATTTAATATTGTGATAGTACATGTGACTACGAAAATTCGGTTGGAAACACTTTCGGTTGCAACAACGAATCTGTTTTCTGTGTGTGGATCCGAGTGTTATCACATTTTTCCTCTAAAAATGGCACCAAACCTTTCTCGGGGAGTTGCAAATGCATACTTGCATTTTCACAAATGTACTGTATAATTCAAAATAGTTTTATAGAGTCAATAATAGCTGGAGTTCTGCTAGATAACAAAATTGAAGCCAATTTCTGTTAAATAAAAAATAATGTGAATAATCGTAGTTCGGTTGTTTAAAACATAAATCTTTAGAGTCGTTAACAATTTTTTTACGTTCAGAAACAAATGAAAATTTAAAGCTTCGCTCGATAGTAGGATGGTAGCGATCTCCCGGTCTAGTATAGGATAATCTCAATTTGTTTTATTCCTTTGGGTCATATAAAAATACTAATTTTACTAACATCGACTTCAACATGGTATGTGAAAATTGCTTCATCCGATATTGGAGGTACATAAATATTAGTTTTAATTCAGTTTTATTAGACTAGCAGTAAATTCAATTGCTCGTGGAGAATCAGGAAATATTTATTCAGATGGAAAGAGGCCGGCAACGGTTACAAAATTACCTCTACCAGTAGTTTTTTGTATCTCTATCCAGTCTATGAATTTAATTTAATTAATTATCTATTATTTTAACTATTTAGCAAACTTATTTTGTTTGTAATCCACGAACGTTTTGGTACTTAATATAATTGATTATATTTCCTAGAAGAAGATTAAGTTTTTTTTGTAATATTCGACTCAAGTACTGGAAATCTAATAATATTTTTTCTGGGATTATCTTTTTGTACATATTCACGTATAAAACTTAAAAATCATGATCAAGGATTTGCTCAGAAACAACTATTTCGGTAGAAACAACTATTTTGGAAGAGATAACTATGCGAGGTCGTAGTATCGAATCCTAGTCTAGAAACATAAATGGTCTTGTTTGGAGGAACAGCTCTTAATGAATTGCGGACAACAAGCTGCACATTTAGATGACGATTTTGAAGCAGGTTTTGGATCAACAGCATTAAAATTAAAAGTTTGAATACAAGAATAGAAATATCGGGAACAGATACAATGCGATGATCAGCATTTTATATTGTAGAAGTTGTAGATATCAAAGTGAGAGACGATTGAGGTTGAGTTTGTTAAAATTTAAAAGCTCCTCCTTTAGGTTGAGGTAGGATATAATGCAACAATATCAAGTGAGTTTTTAAGCAATTTATGAAATTCCAACCCAATACCTCTGCACTTGTACAACGACTTTGGCTGCAAAATCCTTAAAATTTCAAAACTAGACACGTTTTAAGAGAACGTTACGATATCGTCATGGTCTATATGTTGGGGTTAAGCGCGTTATATCTTTATTATAAACTCTGTACAACTTTGGTGAATAAATAATATACGATTTTTTGCTCTGATACATCAAGTGCTCGTATAAAGTTGTTACTTCTCAATAAAAATACTTTCTTTGTTGTTGTTATTTCGATATATTTTGTTTTAAACCAATTCCATTGATACCCAAGCACAACCGTACGAATATCAAATTTGAAATATTTAAACGTTAAAATAAACTTAAAAATTTTGTTACATCCATTTGGGTGATTGTCACAAATTCCATCAAATTGAATGTGAACATGTTTACTTTGTGCAACTCCCTATTAAGTTTATTGGCGTTTCCGATAGTTTTATTTTATTTATTTATTTTTTTTTTTTTTGAGGGAGAATCTTTGGTATTTTACAAATGCACAACAAAATCATTGTTTTAGATGGAAGTTAGAGAGTGTAATCCAAATAAAATGAAATCTTAACATGCTCAAAATTATATTTTTTTGGTCGCGAATATTGCTACTGTGCTTTAAATAAAAATAAAACAAATAAAAAATAAAATAAACTCTGGGTGTAATATAAAAATAAACTTTAAAATACATTAAGTGGAATGTACTTAATTACAGAAGTTTTCTTTTAAAGGCATAAATTGTTAACACACCCTATAAATTTCCACGTTTATAAGTTCGAATTTCAAAACAAAATATTCTCATTGAACTGTATGAAATTCGCCGAGGTATGAGATTTATAAACGGAAGTCAAAATTTATATATTTAGCAATGAATTTAGCATACTCTTGTCATAGGACGGAAGTTGTCTTTAATGTATTCTTTGCAATACATTTTATTTACTGTTTGGGTGTCTTGATAAATCGCTGTTTTTCTTAGAACAATTGTCTTCTCTAAGAACAATCTTTCTAATTAATTCATGATATTTTTTATAAATTTAAACTTTCAACACATCATTAATTCTTTTCTTACTACAATCCATTATTAACGTAAAATCTGTTCTTCCTATTTAAGAAATGTAAATGGTTGTATGACATACACCAATGGACATAATTCTCATTATGGCAAAGAATTCGGTCATATTCCCAAATTTATATTGACATATTTAGAGATTGTTTCAAACCACATCCAAGTAAGTTGTTACCTTGGAAGCAATTAAGAATTGATTCTTGTAGAATGATTTCACTTGCTTTGTTGGGTAAATACGCAAATACGCAAACGGTCGTTTAATATTTTGTTACTGTAATTTTGGGCCCAACACTTTATGAGACTATGCCAACTTGCTTCAAATGAAATCACTGTATCCTGGAACCTATATTGGCGTCAAAGTGTGTTGTCAGATTCGGTTGAGAGACACAATGCATTCATTTTGACCTTAATGTCCTTAGTTCTACGGCCTTGAGACCAGCAAGACTGTCCACGAAAATTTTATTTTTTATGGATGGATATTCCATCCACAATTATTTTCTTTCCTTAGTGAGTGGCATGAATCTCGCACCCTAAAAATATTACAATTATCAATATCCTTCGAGTAAACTCCTGACCCTGTTCCCATCTTCGACCCGTCAGTTTAGACTGAGGTCTCAGCGTTGTATATGATATTTTTATTGCACCATCTTGCCTGGCAGGTAATCGGTTTCCCATCCACTATCCAAAGTATTGGCCTGTATTCCCAAGAGCGCTGTTCCAATTAAACGGAGAGCTATCCTCTCCAGCGTGCTCTTGATGAATGCGTCCAGCACGATCTCTATCTCGCTTGTGGTGTCTTTCCAATGCCTCCGGTGGTGCCCACATATGTTTAGCCTTAGTATGCATATGTAGCTTACCACCGGGCAGCACTCACTCGCAGACCAGTATTTATTTTAGCAGACCAAGCTCAGATTTAAGTGGAGAAAAAAGGGTAGAGAGTGGATGTTTTTACTGTTATTTAATTTGTAGTTTTCTTAATTTTTAAAAAACGGCTGACTAGGTCTCATATTCAAGACAAACTGCTGTTTGCTGGGTCTTCCGATGCGTGTAAATATGTGTATTATTTAGGTTTCGGGATCGTTGATTTCAAATCTGAAGTAAAAATTTCGAAAATCAAAATGGCGGACACAAAATGGCGGATAATTTTTTTCAAACCTAAGCGCATTTCCATTCAAAAATCAAAATGGCGGACACAAAATGGCGGACCTTTCTTCCTAAAACTAAGCGCATTCACACCAAACTTTGTTTAATGGGACTTTCGGGGTCACTGATCTCGAATCTGAAGTCAACATTTCAAAAATCAAAATGACGGACACATTTACACCAAACTAATTTCCTATCTTTGGTCCAAATTTGTGTCACTGTGAAAATTGTATTGTAAAAATAATAAAATGAGAGTTTCATAAAAGTTTAACATGACATTTTGGTTGGAACTTTTTATAGGAAGCATTTGGTTTTCCGATTTCATTTCGTTTCATTTATTTAAATTTAATCTGAATTTGCTATGGAGCTGGGTTTAACAAGTTAGCATACCTAAGACAAGTGGTATTTTGAAATAAAGTGTTATGTTCGTTTTCTTAGGTGGGTGTCCAAAAATGTGTCCAATTATCCCGGCAATGTCTGTATGATATTATGAAAAATTCCCCATCGACATTGATTCATGAAAGACTGGAATTTATGAAAACAAAGTTGTTGCAAAAATTAGATTGCATAAAGAAGGATAATTGTGTAAGAAAGACGCTAGCAAAATTTAAAGAAGAATTTAAAAAAAATTGGATCAAAATTGGTTGCAATGAAAGCCGCTTTTTAAATAATGAAATTACCCAGAAATGGTTAAAATCGCCAATCAATTTTTATATAAAGACTAACAAGAGAGCTCGATCGCAAAGCCTTTTGGGATCAGCAACGATCGCAGTAAACGGCTGAAAACCGAGTGTTTGAGGAAGCAAAGTTCTGTTGAAGAGTTAACATATGCTGCGCATATGTGCCAATGAGCATCCGGAAATATTTAAGCTGCGAATTTAATTAAATAATGTACTGCGTCACCGACCAGAGCACATAAGATGCAAATGGCAATTAAAGAACAGGAAAAACCAAAATCTTAAAAAAAAAAGTCCTTCAGAAGCACTTTCAGTTTTTTTTGAAGCTAATCTGACCAGAAACCAATATAATGTCATTTACAATAGTAGCAAAGATATATTTCCCTCTTATTCGTTGATACAAAAAGCTAAAAAGGACTGTTATCCCGTTGAAGAATCGTTCAATATTACCGTAACTTTGGCAGAAGTGAAAAATAAAGCAATTGCTTGACCATACCATTAAAAGGCTTTGCTTGTACTTGAATGAAGTAATTGTAGCCTGCTTCCAAAAACGTGTACACAACCTTAAACTGTTTTCTAAATGGGGTTGCGATGGATCGCAACAAATTCAATACAACCAAGAATTTCAGGTTGCTAGCGAAAGTGATGCCAATGTTTTTCAAAGTTAGTTTGTACCAATTCGATTAATTGCGGATATTAATGGCGAATCGAATGTTATGTGGCAAAACCCAACACCTTCCTCACCTAGGCTCTGCAGAACTATTAGAAGCCGCTTTATGAAAGAAACAAAAAAAAAACAGCAGATGACGAAATTGAATATATCAATCAGCACATTCGTAGTTTAAATAAAACTTAGGTACCCATCGCAAGTGGAAATATTTTAGTACAGCACATTGTAATGTTAACTATGGTCAACGGCAAAGTTTGCAATGCGGCAACAAATACGTTATCCACAATGCGATGCTACATATGTGGGGAAACATCGAAAAATTTTAATCGTCTTAACACGGGCCAAAATGTTGATTTGGATGCTATTAGATTCGGGCTATCACCTCTCCACGCAAGAATACGAATTTTTGAGTCATTGCATCACTTGTCTTTTAAATTGCCTATAAAAAAATGGCAAGGAAAGAAAATAGAAGATGAAAAGAAAATATGTTCTGACACTCGTGCGAAAATTTTGCACGCATTTAAAGATGAGCTAGGGCTGTTGGCGGACATGCCAAAGCCTGGTTACGGCAACAGCAATGATGGTAACACATCAGGAAGGTTTATCAATGACGTGGTAGCCTCTTCACGAATAACCGGTATAGATATTAGGCTTATTGTCAGGCTTAAGGTAATCTTAGAAGCAATTTCATCTGGGTACAAACTTGGCGTGGAAAAGTTTAATGTTTATGCATATGAAACTACTTGTCTTTACGTAGAATTTTATAATTGGCATCCGATGACACCAACAATAAATGAAATTCGAATGCATGGGGGAATTGTTATATCCCACGTACTGTTACCAATAGGTCAACTGTCAGAGGAAGACGCTGAGGCGCGCAACAAACATTTTCACTTATACAGACTAAATTTTGCAAGAAAATCTTCAAGAGAATTGTGCAACCGAGACGTGATAAACAGTCTTTTGTTAACATCTGACCCATTAATATCGAGCTCTAGGCCAAAGCAGCAAAAGAAACAACAACACTTTTTATATCTGAAGAAGAGTATCGAGAAGAAAATGAAGAGCAAGAACATGATGATGTTAGTTATAATGATTATCGTGATGAGGATGATGATTACGGTTGTTTCGATGAGGAAGACGATGAAGCGGACGATCAGAAAGACGACGAAGAAGTGCAGTTATAAAGTTGCTTAGTAATATTTAATAAAAAAAAAATATCCACGCTTCCACGAGCACAAATTTGTGTGTTTTTCTCGAAATGAAATGTCAGGAACCCAAAAAACTAAAAAATTCAAATCTGCGACCCCAAATTCTCAAATTCAGTTTAAAAACCAGCTACCTCGAAAACCCGTAAAGACAAGATTTGAAGTGAATGCGTTTAATTTTGGTTTTAAGAAAAATGGTCCTCCGTTTTGTGTCCGCCATTTTGATTTTTGAAATTTTGAATTCAGATTTGAGATCAGCGACCCCGAGAACCCCTTAAGACAAAGCTTAGTGGAAATGCGCTTAGGTTTGAGAAAAATGGTCCGCCATTTTGTGTCCGCCATTTTCATTTTTGAAATTTTGAATTCAGATCCGAATTCAGCGACCTCCAAAACCATTATATTTCTAAATTTTGGACAAACACCATAACACGCTCAATTTTTATTAGCTTTTTGCCTTGCAAAAACCGTTTTTTCGAAGTCCTAGAAAATCATGAAGTGCAAGTTTGTGCAACCTGCATCTGAGAAATTTTGTTACAATACATGTCAAGCTACAAACTTTATCCATATCTTAATGGGGTGAAACGGGGCTCATAAACAAAAGTTCCAACATACAGGCATATTTTTTTAACTTCTCAATTTTTAGGTGCTCCTAAGAAAACCGGAATTAAACTTAAGTGGGGGTGCAAAATTAAGCGTTTTGTTGACTTAAACGTATGTATCAGTTAACTAACACACTAAATATAACTCTTCTCTTTAACCGTTTACTGCAGTTTCAACGAACGTAAACATTGCCCTTTTTCGATTCATCAAAAAATTTCATATCAATTAATTGGAAAACCTCAACTTCAACGGTTTCCCGGCTAAGCAAAATTTACTTTATTATTATTTTATCATTAGAACATGATTTAGTGGTCAATTTCATGGGTTAAAACGTAATTTAAAATTTTAATTTTTTGCCAGCTTTTCAGTACGAATACCCCTTAGTGCGACGATTCGAAGCTCATTTGGTTTCTTCTTCTTTTACAATATTTTTGTTTATTTATGTTTATCTTTAATACATTTAAACTTTGTCGATATTACTGTTAAATTAAGTTTTTCCGAAGCAACAAAATTTTACATAAGGACGACAACTCGGACTGCAAAAACACATCCAATAAGACTTCTGTTTTGTGACTTTTGCTGCATATGGTTATTTCCGCCAGAAAGTCAACCGAGGGTGAAAAAAAAAATGTCAAGAAACATTAAAATTGTTTGATTACGATTCTTAAGAAATGTCAAAATTTTAAGAAAAAAAAACCTTTTTATAGCTCACCTAAGTTTTTTTCCTGAGAAAATTGGCCTTGAAACAGAAAAAACCTATTTTTACTCTAAGCGACTTCAAAATGCATTTTTCTCTTTAGTAGTTTTTTTACGTAAACGTACATGTATTGTTTGCACTTTTGTTTTAAAATTTCTCTATGAACATCAAATGAATACAAACAAAAGGGAAAAGAACAAAGCAAAGCCCGATTAGCGGTAAATTTTTATTTTGTTTGCATCGATATTTTAATCGTACGTTCGCGACCAAAAAACAGCATTTGTTCTGATTACTCCGCGTTGAATGCAAATAAGTGATTGTAATTGCGCATGTAAATCAAGTTTAACGCCTCTAATCTAAAACAAAAGTAACTCTGCTTAAAAAGATCGCCAAACATTTTATTTTGATTTTCAAAGATTCGTACGTTCGCGACCGTAAGTAAAACCTATAACCGAAATAAATCTTTTTGTTATTTTAACATGTGTATATATTTATGTAGATGGGTAAAACATGTGCGCAAATGGAAAAACATAAGACTTATTTAAATAAAACCAAAAGTGATGCATCAAGACACAAAGAATATCGTCAAAAGGCAGTTGAGAGAATGAAGAAACGCCGCGCAGAGCTATTGAAATTGCCAAAAAAAAAATAAAGCTACAGCTGCAGGTTGAAGAACGTTTAAGGCTGAAAAAATATCGCGGAAAAAAGAAAAACCAGCCGAAACCACAACTTCAATCTTATAATAGCAAACAAACTTTGGGAAAAGCTATTAAAAAGGCAGAAAACGCATTGCCAAAAGACTTGACGAAAAAAGTTGAAATTATTTCTGCATTGTATAAAAAGTATGTTGAATCGTCAAATGCCTCTAAAAATACAATTCAAGGTAGCTTGTAATGGCAAACAAAATTAAAATTTGCTGCAGACTTTTACTTAAGTGAAGACATCAGCGTTCAATCTGCAAACAAAAAGGATACAGTAATCGTTGACAAGGAAATTGTCAGCAAGCGCTTTATGATTTTAACCGTATCAGAAGCTTATGAGACTTACAAAAAGAATGCCGACCAAAGAATGTGCAACTCTGTAGCAAAATGCCTCACAACATGTGTGTGTGCATTTATCATGCCAATTTCAGTTTTTTGTTGCAGGGCTGCGCAAAACTTGTTCAATTTTTCCCCAAAAGTTTCGAAGGTTTTTTGGAATCAGCTTGTTGCAATATCAATGACGAAAACTGTATGGCAAACTGTTGCGATAATTGTAAAAAAGTTGTTTTGAATGATATTGTTCCTGTAAAATACTTGTCGAAAATGGAAGACAACGTGAAATGGGAGCATTGGAGGAAGGTAGACGATCGTATAGTCTTAACTTCTACTGTTGCTCCGTTGTCAGACTTAATACATGAGACTGAAGTTCAGCTTCCACTTTTCAAACATCACGTTTTCGTAAAGCGAGCCTAACAAAACTATTTTGAACTATAAAGCCCGGAATACTCATTTTGCAAATAGATTTTGCTGAAAATTATAGACTGATCTGCCAAATGAAGTGCAAAGTGCGCACTTCAATTACAAGCAAGTTTCGATTTTCACTTGTGTAGCTTGGATGTTTGATGAAACTAAATCATTTGCAATAATAAGCGATAGTTTACAGCACAGCAAAATCGATGTTTATGTCTTCATAACCAAGCTTGTTGAGGATTTAAAAAACCATTATGGCAATTTTGAAAGAATATTTTTCTTCTCGGACGGAAGTAGCTGTCAGTTTAAAAATAGATTCATTATTAGGAGCTTACCCGATTTGTTGAATCAATTCGGTTGCAAAACGATTGAGTGGAATTACCTTGCGACATCGCACGACAAGGGTGCAGTCGATGGCATTGGAGCGATTGTCAAAAGAAAAATTTGGCAAATCACAAAAACGAAAAATATTATTTTAAACGATGCGATTGTGTTTTTCAACTGCGCACAAAAGCACATTACTGGAATTCAAATAGTTTATGTTGGTCTTGATACAATAAATGAGATTTCCCCGACTTTAACTGAAAAATGGAAGGATATCCCAAATATTCCAGGTATTAGGAAGTTTCATTCAATTACTTTTGATACAGATTTAAAATTAAAAGTAGCCATAATTGCCTATTCGTCGAAGAAAAATATTTCGTAAAATTTTTGACTCACACTGTATGTATGTATTTTTTAATCATTCCTTTTTTACATTCATAAATTAAGACTGTTAATTCATATAAGAAGTTTTTTTTGGCTGTGAACAATATTTTATAAGATTTCTTACTTGAAGAAAACGCTTTTCTTAATTTTTATGGTTATGTTACTTAGTTTAAACTGTTGAATAAAAAGAGTTTATTTTGTTTTTTCTGTAATATTTGTTTATCATGGGTGTGTCTATGTTGGCAGATCAAAAAAGAGTCCAAATTGTATTTTATGAGCTCTGCATTCATTTAAAACGTATCTTTAGCTACGCAGAAAAATTGCTTTTCTACGAGCATTCGAGATTTTCACGAAATTTGCAATTTTAGATTTTTAGTACGATTTTTGGGTAAACTTGGTGTATTTCACCAAAACTGACCCCAGATTTAAGTTTAGAAGGCCAAAATCAATATGGAACGTCTCATCAAGTACCGAAAGTATTAAAAAAAAATTATGGAAAAATCGTACGTTCACGAACGTAAGTTCGCGACCGAGACTTTTGCGAATAAAAAAAAACAATAAATATATTTCAACCTAACAAAAGCTTAACGAAAGCTACATTATTCTACTTTGAAATAAATGTAACGGCTTCGAAATATTTTATTCCAATTCGCAGATTTTTGTAGTTTGCTACATAAAGACAAGACCGACTTCCATTTAGCGTACGTTCGCGACCACATGTGTTTTGCAATTATTTTGAAAACTAAAAGTCAGCAGATTCCACCAATTACATTTAACAAAGACCTAGCAAGATGCTATTGAAACATATTTTGAAGTATAAAAAAAAGTATATATTTCTTTGTTTTTTATGCTTCTAAAGCGTACGAACCGTA
This sequence comes from Cordilura impudica, assembly GCA_963682025.1. NCBI lineage: Eukaryota > Metazoa > Arthropoda > Insecta > Diptera > Scathophagidae > Cordilura > Cordilura impudica. The sequence continues at coordinate 140,418,594 of OY821521.1, forward strand.
CGTTCGCGACCACGGAAATGCCCATATTCCAATTGCAGCACCTAGCTGCGAGATGTTGTACCCCGTTTTCAGACTAACGGTATAGCGGATCGTATTTCATTCTTAATATTCATAATATCTAACCTAATTTTCAAAATTCTGTAATAAACTTTTTATTTATTTTGTTTTTCATTTCAGGTAAGAAATATTTGGAAATGGGAAATTCTCTTTTGATAGTAAGTTCACATTTAAAACAAAAATAAATTTAATAAGTTGGACACTCTTTCCATATAGTTACATATACAAATATAGATATATTATTAACTTAACGATTAAGTGATAATTTAATTAAAATACATATTACATAACATGGCCTTTCATATATGGTGCAACAAAAACACAAATGATAATTACAAACCAATTCAACACAATATTTAAATAAATATATTTACAACAATTGGTATATACAACAAACATCCAATCCAATTAACTTTAATAAAATTTTGTATTTGTTACAAAATTTATTCGAGTTTAAATGTGTTTTGTAGTTTAGGAAACTGATAAATAAATAGTTCATTTAGTTGTAAACATTTCATTACATAATAAATAATGATTAGAATAAAATGAACTCTTAATTTCATTTAACATTTAATTAAAAAATCAACATAAAATTCAATATACAGTATAATTAATTTATTCGTTAATAATATAAATAAAAACATTTGAAATTAAAATAAAAGCGGTCACAATCTTCGATAAGCGAACAATAAAAACACCCTCAATTGAAGATGGATTTCAGAAGCACCCATTAGGAAATATATTTGACTACTTGTGTCATTACCAGCAAAAAAGAGCAAACATAGAAGTGAAATGTATGCTGTTATTAGAATCAGGATATGGATTTGTCATAGAACGTAAGTTTTCATTTATGGATGTTATAAACTACGTTCGCGCCATTACTTGGCATCACATGGATTCCTGAATTGGAGAAGCGTTCTTAGAAGTATGTACTCTATAGTACTTTTATGAATTTTAACTTTTCCCAAACTACATCTTTAATATAAGAAGAACCCCCAATATGTAGAAGGTAAAACCCATGCATAACATATTGCAACTCTGGCAAAACTACTTAGAATAGTGGAAATTAGAAGTAGAAATGCATAATGTGTAAATTCAAAAATAACGATTGGTATGTTCGTTAAGGTCCATCACACGCTTTACATACTTAAACGTTTTTTGGACTGCTGGCAGAAAAGTTGAAATGATAGAAAAGAAATGTGGATGGCATATACCTCCAAGAGTATTTTACGTTATAAAGTGTAGCTGTTTTATTGGTGTACTCTCCAGATTTTTTTGCATTTAGCTTTCTGCTGCATGCTAGAAATTGTAATATGGTTTTGAATCGTCTTATTAATTTATGATCTATACATGTGAAAGATGCTGAATCGGAAAAAAATCTCCTTGCAGTATTTCCATCATTTGAGTTTCCTTCTCCTTGTTTTAGTTGGTCGATTATGAGGACTAGCTGTATATATTTTTCTTGAATTCGTTTTTTTTTTTGCTTTCTCTTTTTCTTCATTTCCTCGTTTTTTCTCACTGTTTCGCCTACCGGCCCAAATTCCAAATCATAACTCAATTTAAGAATATGCTCCATAAAACGTATTCTAGCATGAAGAGGGGACATTCCAAATTCATAGGCATCCTTAAAACTATAGTCTTGTGGTGGGGGTTGGCTTAATTGATACCTTTTGGCATATAATGCAGCTTGACGATGACTTCATTTAGGTTAAAGCTTATGCAATTTTTCCATCAAGCATTGTGAGACACAGTTGAAAATTTACTTTAATGTCTTGATCATCAAATTTAAATTTTACTGGTTGAAGTTCTTTAACTTTATCTTTTATTTTTTGAAGTTCTTTAGTTATGAGATCTTTGGTTTCCTTTTTGAACGCAAATTTTATTCGTCTGCAATACTGTGTTGACGAAGGAATTTCATTTTTCCATACATCAATTTCTATTGCTCTACTAGTTGACGGCTCTAAGCCGCTATAAATTTTTTTTAAGCGCAATGGAACGAAAGATATCATAAATAAATTAGCATCTGATGAATTTTCCGCATTAAATTGCTAATTATTGTTTCTGAGAGGGGATGTGACCCATTTAGAAATTAAAGCAGTGCTGCCATTTCCAATTTTTTCAAAATGATCAGTATCAAGCGTATTTAGCAAACGTTCTGCAGTACGTTCAAGGATATCTTGCAATTTTATTTTTGCTGAACTTGAATTGACACTAATAGCAGATTGTGAAGATAAGTATTCTTTTTTGGCAGAAACTAAATTTCGATACTCTGGAAAAATCCCACAATGTCTTTCATTAGTTTGCTTACGCAATTCCTTATATTGATTTTTGGTCAACTTCTAATCCAAAGAATATGGTGAACGCTTCTTCTTGAGTAAATTTCTTATCTTCAATTGGTTGGAAGTGGTCTAGGAATGCTTTTTAAAATCCTCTTTGTGCGTCTTGGGCTCGCTTCTGTTATTTTTTCATTTATTTCAATTTTATTTTTCTCATTTTGCGTTGGTTGAATTTGGTGCAAAAATGAATCCTTAATAATTCTTTGAGACATTTTTTCATTGGTATTCTCAGCTTGCGCCTTCGAGATCATTCATTACATCCGTCAATTGGTTTTGCTGGTCGACCCTTTTTTCCACTTTTATATTCATAAATTTTGCACAAAATATCAGACCTTGGGTCAGTAAAATTGTTCTGCTGCAAACAGCCGGGGAGGGTTAGAATTTGTAAGTTTTTTTGATGGCTTTTGATGGGCAGGAGTTATGCTCTATTAAGTATGAGATTTTCGGGAAATTTGAATCTTTTTAAATTTTTTTTTTAATTTATGCTTATTAGGTGCAAAATTATACGAAATTTTATTTTGCTTTAAAAGGTCTTAAAACGAAAAAGTTACAGTCATTTAAAAATTAATATTTACAAAGAAATTTTTATTTTTAGCAAAATACTGAGAAAGTCCATTTTCGAACACCCTTTTCGCTGTGATATAGTTGAAATAAAATCGCAATTTTTTGGCTCCGATGAATGAATGAACAACATAACTTTGAAATCGGTAACCATAAAAAAATGAACTTTGGCCGCCTTCTCAAAATATGGTCCACAGTGCGTTGTACAGCAAGTAATATATTTTGCCCCCATCCGAATTTTCTCTGTCCATAAACCTCACTTCGCATGCTTTTACCTTAGATTTGTTTCCGAAAAGGTGTTTGTCAATGTCTGCTAATCTTTATTTATTATTTTTTGTATATTGATTTTTTGACTACATCTTTGGCAAAATTAAACACAATTATACTAATGATCTGCAGACTCCAAATCCATAAAAGGACTTTCTTTGAAGTTGCAAATATATTTTTTTTTTATTCTAAATTTATTTCTACTGGGTATTCAAATTTTAAATATATCGAATATTAGTATACATATGTTAAATCTATAACATGAAATTTATTTAAAAAAAAATTGCTAATTTACAAATGCATTTGCATGTGACCCTTATTTAATTGTATGTGTTAGCATCACGATATATTTTGTGTGATATTTATACTCGTAATCGCTACAGTATTTAGTTGCTGAGGTTTTTGTGTAGAGTTTGATAATGTTTGAAATACCATCAAAAATACAAATGAAATAATTAAACTACAATTATGTTTTTGTGTCACAAAAGTCCCTTGATGTTCAAATGCGATATTGACTCATCATCAATAACATTATTTCCACCAACCATCATCGTTAAAAATATAAATTTGTATGTGTGTTTACAATTTTGAAAAACAAAACGCCAACCACATGCTACAAATTAAATAGTTTTTGTATAATTGAAGCAATTATTTCATTGACGAAAATAGATTTACTCAATATAAAGAACGGTTCACGAAAAATGTTAACTCAATTTGAGCTACATAACTTTTGAAAGAAAACTTGGCATTCGAAAATTAGTATCACAAATGAAGAGGCAATTATTCAGCTATAGCAAGGTGTAGAAACAGTATATAAATTTTTATATTTCCCGCCAAAAGCAGGATATATTAGGAACTTATTCCATTTTATAATTATTTAGTTCTCGCTTTAGTTTTAATAGCCTATACTATTTTGTTAACAGGACATCGGTTCTCTAAGAACTTGTTGATATAGACAAAATGTAACAGGAAGGAAGCACAGCCGCATCTCTGTTACAAATCAATGCCTTTTTACTAGATTTATGCAGTTTGATATTTGTTTCATATTTGTGCACTTGAAAGCTACATTTGATACATGATAATATAAACTTTACTTTCTCTAATTTGGATTAAGTTTGCTATTTATTCACATGGTCATGTCGAATTCTTAAGGCTCATTCGGAATCAGAATAATTATATCTACATTTTTCATTTTTATAAATAAAAGAACGGCTAGATCGACCTGGCTATTTTAAAATATTCGTAACAATCTGAATTGTATTTTGATATAAAGAGAATTTGGAAAATTGGCCGGTAAATTGTCTTATCCGAAAAAAAATCAGAGTTATTTTTCTGAGATTTTTGTCGATCATCTCTGTAGATAAGAACGATTTTTTTCCGTTATGATTCCGAGATTAGAATAATTAATTGAGTGTTTATTTTTTTATTAATGGGCGTGCCATCTCCCCTACAAAGTAAATATTTATCACCAATAATCCAGCGTAATATAATTATAATACTAATAGTCTTGAAGGTTTGTGTGAGCTCATAAGTTATTAAGATTTACAGTCGAGCAAAAATGGGATAGAACGGAAAAGTGGGAGTGGCTCCTTCCATACAAAGTAAATAATTGTGAACAAAAATCTAGAGTAATATTTTAGTGAGAGTGTTGAACATTTGTGTTAGTTAATTAATTAAAAATCTAAATAGTTTAGCCTAAAATGGGCATGGCGAGAGCCTTGAAACTTTTTTTAATCCATGAATTATAAATGGAAGTAATTGTTCCTAAACTCGGTGGTATGATAACACTGTGGAACATTTTCGGGGTGAAAGGGGGTGAGAATTTTCAAGTCAGGGTGAAAGGGTATGGTGTTTTCAGGCCAAACACGTGCCTACTCGACTAGCGAAATTCCGCAAATATTGCTCTCGGCGATCTTTTCCCCCTGCATCAGTGCTTTTTATACCACTATGTGGTTTGGGTATAATGACCTTGTGCTGCTGTTTGTAACTGCCAAAAATATTTGACCTAGACCCATCTTTTATTATACCGATCGCGTCAGAATCACTTTCTGAGTCGATTTAGCGATGTCCGTCCGTTCGTCCGTCCTTCTGGGTGTCCATGTAAACTTTGTAATCAACCTACAGTTCGCAAATATCAATATATTTTAATGAAATTTGGCATATAAGCTTTCATCGGCCATACGATGAACACTGTTGAAATTGGTGTAAATCGGTCAATGTTCAGACCTAGTCCCCATACAAATGACCCCTATGAAGTCAGCATAAATTGGCATAAGATCCAAACTATCACGTAGATCTTAGTCAAATTGGGTTTGTATGTGTTTATTGCATACATTAATCAGTAGTCAAAGAAAAATCCCTATAAGACAATTCTTAGTCATAGGCTCCATATAGAGCTGCTTCCCGATCTCTACTTAAATCTATCAAATTTGGTTTGTGTATATTTTTTCAAAATATAAGTGACTTTACCAAGTATGGTCAGGATCGGTCCATTTTTCGACCTAGTCCGCATATAAATATAGCACCCGATATAAACTTTTTCAGATCTGCAGCCAAAAAAATTAATAACAATTGCACTCAAATTTGTTTTATGCTTATTTTCTATATCCAATTAGTTGCACCGAAGAGATGGGGTCTCCAAACCATGATATAGGGTATCGTATAGTCGGTCTAGACCGATTATAATTTCTTACTTTTTTTTGTTGAAATGAGTTTGAAGAAAAAAAATAACTCTTTGCATTAGATACTTCATTTCAAGTGTGATAGCAACTTGATGACAGTGTTCGCTTGGTTCATCATATGCGGTGAACAATTGAAAATCGTAAATCATGCATTTTTTCTAGAACGATGTTAACAGGGAAAAAGTGCAATACTTGCGGATATTTGCTGCTGGAGTAGGAATGTGTTCGAAAACAAAGATGATCTTGATGATGAAGAATTTTCGGAAGGTACAGTAGGGCCAGCAGTGGAGATACAAATTGAAAACATGTGTGGTTCAGAAAATGATGATAGCGATGATTGTGAAAGCGATGACATTAGTACCGAAAAATCACTATAAAAACTATTGTAGGGCAACGTTTAAACACATAAACCTTGTTCTTCCTTAAACTTTATTGTTCCTTAATTTTTCTTAATTTTTTCAATAAAATCAATACTTTTTTGTAGTCACAATTTATGGAACTCGAGTAGAGACATTTTTTTTTTTAAAGATAATGTATGTTTCAATAAAAATTACTTATTTCATCGGTACGTGCTCAAAAAAATTAAGAATTATCCATTTATGGCCAGAAGTTTTGAGTTATTGAGCAGTTATTGGCGAAAATTGATAAAGCAGATGGGAAAAGCAATAATTTATTCATATTAGTCCAACTCGATTTTTTATTTGTTTATTTATTTATTTCAGTCAATGGAATATGATTTTCTTACATACTATCATTAAAATAATTACATATGTATTAATTTATGTACAAAAAAATGTACAAATTAAATAACGTAAAGAGGAGTAATTTAAAGCAATCTTCTCATGTACAAAACTCTATTATCTGATTTGCCCTTATATCGATGGCATGGAATATAAAAAATATTATGCTGATGAAGTATTCTAGGTGGAATATACAATTGTATTTACGATAATAAATCAGGACAGTCGATACCTCCAGTAATTACAGCAAAGACAAATAATACAGCTTGAAATCTACTTCGATATTCTAATGTTTCAAGATCTAATAACAATCCTTTTGATCTATATGAGGGTACAGCATCAATAAACTTAAATGATTAAAGTGCGTTTTTAAGGAAAAAAGGCTACACTTTCTCAATACATGGCATATTAAATAAATATTTATGTAACCCATAGCTAAAATTTTTCTGAACAATTAAATGAAAAATTATCAATAGTTCTTGAGTTATAGCTGAAAAACTAAATAAGCATAAGGGGTCATAAAATAAAGTTAAGCCTGAGAACGCCAAAGCCTTTGGAGATTTTATTATACTGGCCTAGTACTTTCACCCTGTTCGGGATAGAGCAATATGTTCGGGATAGAGCACGGTACTTCTCTAGTGATTATTAAATAACATCATTATTATTGATGCCATTGTGAAAATAGCCTTGTTCGAAACAAAGTTCGACGGGCTCCGCTAGTAATTAGTTTGTAATTTATGATATTAATTTTGAAATTTCATAATTTTATTAAACGTTTATGTAAATCATAAACGTTTCCAATTTGAAGTGAACCGCTCTTTGTTGAACACAAATATTGTGTTTAATGTGTGCATGTTTGGCGTTGTATTAAGCACAACTAAAACAATTGAATTTTTAATTAACTCCTTAAATGCATAATTGATGGAAACCTAACTAAAATAATGTAAAGAGCTACAAATTTCAAATATTTTTTATTAAACTACGGGTCGCAATTACAAACAAGTAAACAATTTCATGTTGATCTACACCGAAAGTGATCCCAAACGCAGTGAACTGAGAAATGAAAATTAGCAAAAACCGTATTTGAACAGCATTGTTTTTCATTTTCGGATGCTATATTTATATGGGAACTAACTAGATCGATTAGGACTTAGAATTTTCGTAAATAAATACCAAATACGAGTAAAATCTATATTACGTGAATGTTTTTAGATAGATTTTAGTGGATATGGATACGAAAAAGGGCTTTGAATAAAAATGGCCATAAACAGATTATTTTATAATATTTATAAATGTACGTATGTAGTAAACGTACAAGTACGGCTTGATATTTCAGTAGGTTAGGTTAGGTTGAAAAAGAGGAGCCATGTATACACATAGCTCATATCCGTTTTACCCGGATATACACTTAAGCCAGAAAGTCGGCTTGTTGTGCGCTCTACATCCTCGTGCTCATCCGTTAATCTACTCCTTATTTAACTTAGGAGTTCGGTCTCAATAGCAAATCTCCTGAGTGCTTTCCAGCGTATCCCCCTAAGAGCCGCTAGGCCTGGTATGATTTCGTTGGATAAATTTCTGACCCTTGTTCCGGCAAATGCAGGACAATAACAAAGGTAGTGTTCTAGGGTCTCGTCATCCTCTCCACAAGCTCTGCATGTGGCCGATTCTGCCCGTCCTATACGGTATAGATGAGCCCTCAGTTCAGAGTGTCCAGTGAGGATGCCAATAATCCTACTCAGTTCCTTTCTATTTAGACTAAGGATTTCCTTAGTCTTCGAAGTGTTTGGAGAGCCCCATAGTATCTTCGTAGCCTTACCCACGTCAGTTTCCTCCCAAATTGAAGTATGTGAGTTAGTTGCCCACTCCGATAGTTTCAATTTGAGAGCCTGGAAGGGTATTGGGTTTTCCAAATTGACACCCTCCAGGAAAGAACCCTTCCTGGCCAGTTCATCTGCAATCTCGTTTCCCATTATACCACTGTGTCCTGGGATCCAAATGATTTCAAGTCTGCCTCTTGTAGTGAAGTTTGCAATTTCTTCCTTACATCTGAGGACAGTCCTTGATCTAGTTTTGTCCGAGGATATCGCCCTGATAGCCGCTAGACTGTCCGAAAATATTTTCACGTCTCCGGGGCTTGGGATTGCCCGTACGTCAATAGATCTTATGCATTCCGTTAATGCGACCACTTCGGCCTGAAAGACAGAGTTGTGGTCCGGAATGCGTAGGTGTATGCCATTGGAACGGTCCTCATCATAGAAACCTATACCAGTCCTACCATGCAGACTAGATCCGTCTGTGTAGTAGTGTGACCCTGGAAGGTTTCGTAGAAAATTTTCGTTCAACCAGCTTTCCCTGTCAGGTATCCTTATACTGCAAGGTATGTTTGTCGACACTTCCGCGATTCTATCACAGCTAAAATCCACTGTGTTGAATTCCGGTATCTGGTCCAATATTGTTTGGTGTCTGGTCATATGGTCGGTGATGTATTCCCCTGTTACTCTTAGTCGTAACATGGCCAGAGCTGCCTCATATTTAATTCTAATCTCGATCGGGTGTATAGATAGAATCGTCTCTAAAGCCCTCGTAGATGTAGTCCGTATTGCGCCGCTGATTCCTATGCAGCAGAGGCGTTGTATTTTTTGGAATGGTTTAATATAGCATTTCGTGTTCATTGATGTCCATGTGACTACGGATGCGTAGGTTAGAATTGGTCTAACGACGCTTGTGTAAAGCCAATGAGTCATCCTCGGGTTTAAACCCCATTTTGAACTTATAGCTCTTCTGCAAATGGCCCATATCCGATGAGCCTTCGCGACTTTGCTCTCAATATGGTCTTTCCAAGTGAGCTTTTTGTCGAGAATCACCCCAAGGTATTTCACCGTTTGTGTGATTCTAATCGTTTTGCCCTGGAAGCGGGGTTCATCGAATTCGACTATTTTCGTCTTCCTAGTAAAGAGGCATATTTCAGTCTTTTCCGGGTTCACATTTAATCCCCTCGGTTGTGCCCAATCGTATGCTATTTCGAGTGCATCCGATGCCCTCCTACATAAATTTCTAGGATCTTTCCCCCTTAACAGTATCGCTACATCGTCTGCATAGCAGACAGGTTGGAAACCCTTATCGGTTAGAATCCTTAGAAGACTGTGTATAGTGGTCACCCAGAGAAGGGGGGATAGAATTCCCCCTTGAGGTGTCCCACAGCAAACCTTGTCTCTTATTTTAATGCCACCAACCTCGCAACTTATCCATCTATTCCCTAGCATGTGACTGATCCAGGCTTTGATATCCCGGTCGATGTCGAAACGTTCTAGGGAGTGGAGTAGCGTATTTGTTGATACATTGTTAAAAGCTCCTTCTATATCAATGAATATGGCTAGAGTAAAGATTTTTAGATCGAAAGATCTTTCTATGTGGTGAACTACTTCATGAAGCGCAGTTTCTACTGAGCGTCCCTTTAAATAAGCGTGTTGTTTGAACTTCAACAGCTCATTTGGGATTTGAGATTTAACCATGTTATCGACTATTCGCTCCATGGTTTTCAGTAGGAAGGATGTAAGACTTATCGGTCGATAGGCCTTAGGGTTCGCGTAGCTTTCCTTTCCCGGCTTTGGTATGAAGACCACTTTGGCCTCCTGCCATGCTCTGGGGGTATACGCAAGTTTTAGGCAAGCAGAGAATATGCCAGCCAGACTACTGCTAATCAAGTCCCCGCTCTCTTGTAATAGAGCAGGAAAGATTTCATCTGGGCCTGCTGCCTTAAAGGGGGCAAAGCTTTGTATTGCCCTAATTACCATATTTTCGGTTATTCTATCATATCTTTCCTCTCGATATTGTTCCTCATTAGGCCCTTCATATTGTTCCCCTTCGGGTCCCGTCTGCTGTTCCACGTTGGTTCCAGTTCGTCGGGACACATTGGTACCAATTTCAGGGTCCCTATTCGGCCCATATTCTTCGGTAAGAAAGTGTGTTTCCATCAATATTCTTAAGGACTGTTCCATCGATTCCGCCCGAATCCCGTCCCTATCGACAAGAGTTTCAGGCTGCGAATGGGTTTTCGATAAGAATTTCTTGATTTTTGAGACGTCATTAACGCTATCAACCTGTTCACAGAAGTGTCTCCAGGAGTTGCGTTTGGCTATTCGAATCTTCTTGTTGTAATCCCTGAGCTTAACATGGTAGTCATCCCAGTATATTGCGTGTTTTTTACGACGAGCCCTATTGAAAAGTCTTCGGACGTCCTTCCCAAGATTTATCAGTTCCCCTGTTAGCCAGGGTTTATCTCGGGGAGATCTCCTTTCCCGGAGTGGACAGCATTCCTTGAAGGACTCAATTAGGCTCCTCGTTATTTTGTCCACTTCCTCGTCAACCTCTTCGACATACCTTAAGTCTGTGCGAGGAGTAGTTAGACGGGCTTGTAGATTTCTTCTAAATTTAGGCCAATCAGTCTTAGCCTTATTCCTGAACTTGATGGGTTCAGGTGGTGGGTGTGTCAGTTTAAATAAAATGTATCGATGATCCGAGAAGGAATGTTCGCTAGAGACATGCCAATCTTGGATATCATCCACTAAATTTTTCGAACAAATTGAAATATCAAGAACTTCTTCCCTTAATTTGTTAACAAAGGTTGCCGTGTTCCCAACATTAAGGGTAAAAAGGTCATTTTCGTTAAGGAATTCAAGTAAAGCATCCCCCCTTTGGTTACAGTTCGAACTTCCCCAAGCTATATGGTGAGAATTCGCATCGCACCCTATGAGAATTTCCTTACCTGTTATCCTGGCCGTTTTTACCATCTCTTCAAGTTCCGACGTCGGTGGAGGTGTCGGTGAGTCCGACGGGAGATAAACCGATGCTAAGAGCATTGGTTGGCTTCCGTGTTGCAGGACGGTGGCATCTGCGGTGGACAAGTCTGGGGAAAAGAGATAGTTTATGTTTTTGTGACAAATAATACAAGTTCTCGGTCGAGTTCCTGTATGAGCATAGAAAATTTGGTAATTAGGATCATTTAGTCCAGTAACCTTGTCATTTACCGTCCAAGGTTCCTGTACTAGAACGACATGTAACTAACCTTTTTGTAGTTTTTCCATCAGAGTTTGAGTAGCCGTTTTGCTCCGATGGAGGTTGATCTGCATGAGCATGATCATTGTTCGGCTAAAAGTTTATCTTCTTGGGAGTTGGTTATTTCTAACTCTCCCTTTTTAGCTGAGGTGGATGGTGTTAGGACTGTGGAAGTCCCCTCACTATTGCCCGCCTTTGGTTCATCATTTGCCTTCTCCAAGCCAATGGTAGTCTTGCCTACTTTAAAGTAGACTGCGGCTGAGACGAAGAAGGCTTTACCCTTAGTGGTCTTTAGGCTGGCCATTGACTCCTGATCAATCCCCACAACGATAAGAGTGCCGTCTGGGCCCTCCTCTCTGTGGAAGATCTCCCATTTGTCAGTGGCTAGACCTTTATTTTGCTTTCCCAAGACCTTCACAACGTCTTCGCTAGCAAGTTTGCTGCCCCAACCTTTTATGAAGAAGGAGGCTTTGGTCAGGGATGGAATGTCCGCCTTTTTGACTAGGGATAGTTTGGCACCATCCCAAGGAGCTGGTATGCATTCCACCATTTTCTCCAGGGTTTGTACACATGCGTTGGATGCAAGTTGTAGCATTAGTACATCCATGGAGAACCTGCAGCTGTTAATTTGGATCTTCTGGTCATCGTTCTCGGCCTCTAGGGTGTATTCCAGGATCCTTTTATTGAATGCCTCTTCGAGAACTTGTCTCTGGGCTATAGGGATTTTGCCTGTGGGACTACTTGAATCGACAATGGCGTAGCAGAGTTCGTCCATTGCTGGTCTTTTCGCCATACTAGCATATGAAGTCGATTGTTCCTTGCCTGATGGTGCAATCTGTTTTCTCTTCATTGCTTGTCTTTCACCTTTGGAAGGGTTCTGCACTTGCAATGAGGGATTACATTTTGCATCACTTTTCCTAGTTGACGTTGGCCCAATAACCTCTCCTTTGGATTGAGTTCCCGTGATGGTACCTCTGATCTTCTGGTTGGGGTTATTGGTCAACTGTGTACTAGTTGGCATGGAGTTTCTCTTCTTCTTTTTAGCTTCTGCAATGTTCTGCTCCTCAGGAGAACGTATCCGCTTTCCCACTTCCGAGGATGCGGGTGTAGCAGGTCCATTATCCTTTGGAGCATCTTGCTTCGCTTCAGCTTTTTGAGTTTTCTGGTTCATTTTGGCGATTTTTCGTCGTTGGGCCCCAGATAACCTTTTCTTATTGGTAGAGAGTTTAGCTATGCTGGCGCTTACTTCCTCTACCATTTTATTAATTTCTGAGTTTGCCTTTTCAGGCTGTGTGGCCTGATAAAATATGTGTTCTTAATATCTAGTCCATACTTAATATATTATTTAATATATAGTGGTTAAAAAGTTAGAGTGTTTCCAAAATTTGTTTTATAATAATGTAACCTATAAAAACAAAGTTTTTATTAAAACTCTTTTTATACCCTGTACCACTATGTGGTTTCGGTATAATGACTTTGTGCTGCTGTTTGTAACTACCAAAAATATTTGACTTAGACCCATCTTTTATTATACCGATCGAATCAGAATCACTATCTGATTCGATTTAACGATGTCCGTCCGTCCGTCCGTCCGTCTGTGTGTCCATGTAAACCTTGTAATCAAACTGCAGGTCGCAAATATGAATATATATGAATATATATGAATATATTTGAAATTGGTGAGAATCGGTCCTTGTTCAGACCTAGCCCCCTACAAATGACCCCTATGAAATCGACATAAATTGCCATAAGATCCAAATTGTCATATAGATCTTACTCAAATTGGGTTTGTATGCGTTTATTACATCCATTAATGAGTAGTCTAAAAATAATTCCTGGTACAACTCTTTGTCATAGGTCCCATATAGAGCTGCTTCCCGATCTTCACTTAAATCTATCAAAAAACAAAATTATTGCCGTGATTCTTCTCAAATTTTGTTTGTATATATTTTTGCAAAATACAAGAGACTTTACCATACATAGTCAGGATCGTTCCATTTTTGGGCCTAGTCCCCATATAGATATAGCATCCGATATGAACTTTTTCATATCTGCAGCCAAAAAAATTAATAAAAATCCCACTCAAATTTGGTTTATGCTTATTTTTTATTTCCAGTTAGTTGGGCCTATGAGATAGGGTCTCTAAACGCATGGTATAGGGTATCATATAGTCGGTCTCGACCGACTATAATTTTCTTACTTGTTTCCTTATGCACATGAGTTTTGAATCTTTCCGTAACAACAAGTCTATGGACAAAGTTTCAGATCGATAATGAGTGGAAGTGAGGTTTTATTCTCTCCGTGACTGTGCGTGACTATGCGTGACTCTGCGTGACTATGTCCAAGTTAATCTTTTTTTCACAGAAGGTCTATCGACAAAGTTTCAAAGCGATCGGATAAGGGGAAATGGTTTTAAATCACTCCTTGACTATGCGTGACCATGCGTTACCCTGACTATCCCAAAGTTAATCTATAGTCACAACAATACCATGGGCAAAGTTTCAGATCAATTGGATAAGGAGGAGTGGGGTTTCCCCATGGCATACAGACAGAGAGTATGAGTTAAAAGAAAGAGTTTAAAAAATTCTTTATTTATTTTATTTATTTATTTGGTTTCCTGCACAACAAGACTAAGAGTCTTATAATTAAAGTACAGGATCGGTATAATATAATACAGTATTTACTGAAAATATAACATAGTTTATAATTTGTATAAAAATAAGATAACAAAAATTATTTTACATACATATATTCAAAAACAAAGCAAAGTTAAAACAATATTTAAATGGTATTGAAAAATTGGAAAACTTGTTTCCTAAAATGTCCTGCGTTGCTTAAATATTGTAATGTTGGCGGTAGCAAGTTCCAAAGAACTGCCATTCAGATACCAAACTTTTATGTCTTATTTGAATTATAGAATTATTTCTTCTTGAATTAGAAAAGGATATTCGATTAAAAAGATATGTAGGCTCACGTGTAAATATAATCTTATGCATCAGTATCAATGATCGTATCTTCAAGAGATCGCAAAAATTCACACCGTAAAGTTTTCGTGCATACGGTGTTATGTGGGATGATCTTTTCAAATTGTAGACGTATCTTAATATAGAATAAAACGTAGTTGTTAATTTCCTAGAGCTTATAGAATCACAGCTAGCAAATAGTTCGCATCCGTACAACAAAGTTGGAATTAGATAGGATTTTGAAAGTAGAACTCGTACCCTTGCTCTAACCCTTTCAGACATAGCTGCATCGATTGTTAGTTCTAATTTAAGATGCTTTAAATATAAATTAATACATATTTTTGGGCATTTCTTTAACGTTATTCTGTGATTGTGAGTTCTGTTGAGTGCTCTTTACATAAAATAGAATTAAAAATAATCTAACCCATAAAAACAATGTTTTGTTAAAACTCTTTCTTTCCTAAATCATATAAGTCTTAAATCGCTCCGTGACTGTGCGTGACTACCCCAAAGTTAATCTATAGTCACAACAAGACTATGGGCCAAGTTTCAGATCAATTGGATGAGGGGGAATGGGGTTGCCCTATGGCAGACAGAGAGTATGAGTTAAAAAAAGAGTTTAAAAAGAAAGTAGACTTTGCTAAAAAGTATTTTTATATTGATGGTTTAGCAATTACTACAATCGTTTTACTACTCAGTGCTGAAAGCTTTAAACACACTATCGACGTCAGAGTTTAGGAATGGAAAAGTCAATTTATCTACAGCGACTTTTGCTATTATAAGATACGGGAATTGACTCAAACCAAAAAATCAATTCTTTATATTGTTAAGATCATTTTCATACTCTTGAATTTCTTATTAACTTTTACAAATTATTTTATTTTTGAAAAATTATGTCGACGCCAAGTAAAGATTTTTTTTATTATTTTAAAGTTAAAAGGCAATTTAGCTTTTGCTCGTAAGTAACAGATTTTGTGAACCAAATTAACATTTTTTCATTAACTGTTTGTCCAGTTCTTCAATACTATTGTCAAAACTGTATTATAAATAGCAAAATTTCATTGAGGACATGAGTGATCTCATAATAATAAAAAAATATATGCCTAGGTCCTATTAGTTAAATGTTTGAATAACTGATATAATTCATCAAAAAATCTTGTGTGGTCCTCATAATTCTTCTTATACCAGATTAATTTTTTGTACTTCTGCAAAAATGGAGC
This sequence comes from Cordilura impudica, assembly GCA_963682025.1. Lineage (NCBI taxonomy): Eukaryota > Metazoa > Arthropoda > Insecta > Diptera > Scathophagidae > Cordilura > Cordilura impudica. Next base: position 140,434,474 of record OY821521.1, read on the forward strand.
CAAGTACTTTATATGAATATACTTTTTGGAATCAATTTACAGCGTTGTTTTAAAAGATTTTGCGTTAACAATGCTTAGATTGCTTAAACGGCTCTTTCTATAGAAAGCCATTTAGTTGGTGCTGCCATCGTAATTTTTCTTAGCATATCGGAATTTTTGTTAATCAACTTATTTAACTTGTTACGTATTTTTTTTGTCTTACTGACGAATTAGTAACCCAATTATGAGTCTCCTTGAACAAAAAGTTAAAATTTGGATGGAAGTTGTTCAAAAAGAACAATATTGCCAAAAGCGCTAAAAGGGCTGAAAAAGAAAAATGAAAAGTGTTAATTTAGCTATAAATCTAGCGAGAAAAGCGCTAACTTGGCATTGCTACTCATAAAAGATATTTGCTTCAATGATAACCTCTTTAATCGACCCAAAAATATAGTCACAGGTGCTAAATTCTGAAGTATATGGTGGATTGGGGAGCAGTTAGTTGCCACATTTGATAGTTTTATCTATCGCTACTACATACGTGAGGCAGGTGCATTTTGATGGTAGAAGAGTACATATTTTTCGAAACGATGCAAAACCTCCTTTCGACTGCGTTTGAACATTGCCACACACTCCTTTGAAATGGACACGTTTACTAATCGTACGTAATAAATAATGCATGTAAAATATGATGCACCTGCTCAGCCTAGGTGGCTCACTTCCATTTTCCGATCGTGTGATACCATTTGATTTATCAAATTTTTATAAAAATGCTTGAGGTTGCCTGCTTTCAATAGATGTCAAATAAAATTTTACAGTAATCTGTTAACAGAGAGTAGTTTGTTGAGGGGATCAGTGCTGGACTTTAGTTATCTGTAAGGAGAGTTCAAAAAGTGACGGATTAGTCGAATACAAACTAAGTTGTATATGATAATTTAAGTTGATATGATCTGAATATGCATCAGAACAACATCATTAAATCGACTCAGAAAAAACACAAGTAAGATAAGAAATGGCACATTTATTTTAGGTTACCATAGATTTTGTCATAGAATTCCGGATGCTGGCTAAAACAAATACAACGAACTTTTATTAAATTTCTATTTATTAAGATTTCTAACGACATACCTTGGTATTTCAATTAATATAAAATTTTATTATTTAAATTGAAGTAAATGCTAATAAATTTCCTTAACATCAATAAGAGCATATTGCACTCAATGGGTTCCCTCTGTTGACTTTAAAAGTAAAAACAAAATGATTTGTTTGTTGCCAACTGTTATTGATGGCTAATAAAAACTTCATGTTTGTCTCCCTAAGTTTCTTTGGTAAATTATTGTGCTGTTGTATTTTATAAACAACAACATTCAACCCTTGCCTACCTTTAAAAGTTACTAACACTTAACGAAATAAATTTAGGGCAGATCTTGATACAAGTAAAATATTTGATATTTTTTTTATTCAGAATTTTATAAGTAAATAATTTAAAAATTTCGTCCTAATTTTAAAAAATATGCTGACTAATTTGAAACTCAATCAACAAGTAAAGTATATTTAAAATATATTTTTTTTAAATAATTTAGTTAAGGAATAGAGCTGGCATTCCATAGAAAATGATTCTACTTATAATTTATTTGTTTGCCATAAAGATTGTTTCAGTCATTCTGTCTGTAAAACTTATTTTCTTTTCTTATCTTATATTTAGCTTATCATACTTATGATTTATTACAACTATATTAGTACAATTGACATTTTTCAATGTCGCTCTAAATTTCAAGAGCTTCTATTCTATTCACCATGAGTGTAGATATATGCACGTCTACATAACTGGCTAATGTTTGCTGCTAAACAGCTACTGTTTAACTTTTGGACAATATCCCAAGAGTCAAAATGGCTCAATAAATGAAATTTAGTAATGTTCTTAAGTTTATGTGATTCCAGAAAATTTAGGTTAAGTTACATTTAACTCGTACACATACATTCGTACATTCTTAAACAGAGATGCAGAGTATATATGTAAGTCTGTTATTGTCTGTTTGTACAAGTGACAGGTATATAGAACATTTTAAATGAAATTTAGTAAAACATTAAAATATTATATTACTCGTAACATGGGTCAATTCCAAACAATAAAAAAAAGTTTTACGTAGAATATGGAATAAAAATTTGTTGCATTGCTTAAGAGTGTTGTTAGGTTATAAATATCAAATTTCTTTAATTTTTTTAGATTAAACCAAAATATGATTTATTCTAAGATATAGGGCCCTATGCAAAAAAATTAAAATGTAGTTCAAATAGACTTTATTGTATGTTTTTCATACAAAATTGTTCATAAAGTCTTTTTGAAGTACACTTTAATTTTTTTGCATACGGCCCGTAGAATCTCTAAGACAATTAAATATTATTTTTACTTAAAATTTTGTCCAAAAATATATAATATTTTAGTTAGTTTTTCGAAATGAAAAAATTGTGTATAAATTGTGCAAGCTGTTGCTAAAGAACACTAAAACAATATTTTATGGATGAAACGTATGCCTCTTTCAATATAGTTATAAACTGACTAGGTTGGGAAAGGGCCTTAGTTTCAACAATTCCATTTGTATTGTTTCATCACAATCATATTGGTTATGGTTGCTATTTGTGAGCCAGATGCAAAAACAGTCCAATCACTTCCTTATCTGTAATATTACTAGGCTAAGCGATTTCTTGTGACCGACGTTTTGTTCTACCGTTTTATCCCGACTTTGACCAAACGTATATTGTTTGAAAGGTATTTCTTTTTAGCCGTTTTGCAGATCTACAAATTTTTTAATTTTTTCCTTTATTTTGAGTAAATTGCATTTAAAGTTGCTACTAGCACATACATAAAATTATACATATGCTATGTGTGTTTTATTAAATTTGTTAATGTGTTTGTTAATGAGTTTGTTAACTTCATTCACAATAACAATAAACCATAAAAGTGTGGGTTTGTGAATTGGCTAAGTTGAAAAATAAAGCCGCCTAGAAATTGCCTAAAAATCTGCTAGTAATCATATTCATACTATATTGGAGTTAGGCACAACATATTTTGTGTCTTTGAATAAATTAAAGTCAATATCGGCAAGAATGCTTTATATCGATACTATTACTAAAAATGGTCATAAGCAGTTTATTGATTATGCCACGAGTTTCGGAAAAGGCTTTAAACTTCAACCATATAAACATAAAGCGAGATTTTAAAAAAAATTTTTTTTCGATCCATACCATTTTATTGATTGAGTTAGAAATTAAATTAGGCTCAATATGAAATGTTTTCACTTTAAATAAAGCAAAAGTCATTGGCACATTTGTTTCAAAAATGTATCTATATTCTGCATGGCAGGTTATAACCTGCTGTAAAACCAATGCAATGAGAATCCAAGCCATGAGTTATACTACTAAACCTTCTCCAATATAACAAACTAAAATATAAAACAATTTTGCAACAAATGTTTTAGTATATGTCTACACATTGCATACTACAATATATTTGTTGTCTTTTTTTTAAACTATTTGTTTTTACCAAACTCACATTTAACGTTTACGGCGTACCCTCCGTATTTTATTTAAAAAGAAATCATATTTTCTACCAATATCATTTTAATGATATGTGACCTGTAGTTTTCGTACGAGGTCTATTATCCGAATCGATTATAATAAAAAGTACAGCATATTCCGAATTTTAAATTTATTTGAATTAACATATTATATATATTTGGCACAATTATATGTTTTGTATAAAAATTTCAAGTTTTTCGGAAATACTTTCAATAATCGCTTGTACTATAACATTTAGCGATCCTTTTGCAAGACACAGACAGTTTCTGAACAAGAGTGCGATATTGTAGCGCCTCCTCATATTTTTTTTGCAAGAGCCCAATATCATACTATGGGCAGTTGGGTGAATTCAGATCTCTTGGTACGAAATTGTTACTATTTTTTATTTCATTAAACAGGTGATTTACTCTAATACATTACCTTATTTTAGGAAGGGAAGTAATCCATATTATTCGAAATCGTAGTCACATACGAACTGCTTCATTTCCTACAACTACAAGTAGCATAACATTTTAAAAACGTTTTACGGAACTTCGAGTTCCAAGTCAAAATACCCTTTGCTAATTATGGCAATTCCACAAACACGTACTTATATTTTGGCATACGTAATGCAGCATTTACACTTGTTGATGAACATCTTATAATGAAATTTGTAGCTACCAGAAATATTTGACCTAGACCTATCTGTACGCTCTTGCGTTCTTTCTTTTAATTTAAAACTATTTTTTGAATTCTTTTAATAATGAATTACTTTTAAATTTCTCATTAATAATCATTATTTTTTGTATTATATCCGAACCCCTTTCTATAAAAAGAAAAAAAGTAACATGTATTCAATAATATACAACTATGAATTACCCTTATTCTATGCCTAAAACTGAACAGTTATAACTGTATATATGAATTGTAGTCTAAGCGTATCATGAAGTGAGAAAATAAAATTTGAAGGTTATAAGTGAATCAGCATTCTATCAGACACGAGGTCTTTTATTTAAGTTGGATTAGTTAGGTCCAAAATTATAATTTTCTGTCCACTAAAACGCTAGCGGAATCCTTCATTCCTTCAGAATAAAAAAGTTACTGATGAAAATGAGGATTCTGTAGAATTTGTAGAAAGTGAAAAGGATGATATCAATGAATTAGAACATTTAAGAAAATTATTTGTTGCTGGTCTAAACGGCTATACCACTGAAAAGTGTCTTAAGGCATACTATAGCCAATGGGGTCATGTGGTGGATGTCGTGGTCATGAAAGATGTAGAAACAAAAAGATCACGTGGTTTTGGTTTTATAACATACTCCAAGAGTTCAATGGTAGATGTAGCATAGGAAAATCGTCCTCATGTTATTGATTGCAAGATTGTTGAAGCTAAACGGGCTTTACCCCGTCCACAACGTGAAACTCCAGAGCATGAAGGATTCCACTAGCGTTTTAGTAAGAGATAGGGTCTCTACTTGTTTATCACTTACTCGATATTCTTCTGGAGTTTCAATCCGGCACTTCCTATACTTGAGAGGATTTGATTGTCGCCTCGTTCTTCAAAGTCTTAAGCATTGTTGACAAGTGATAATAACTGTCGTGCACACTCCTTAGGTCGCACTAAGTTACATTTTTTATTCTTGTGTGAATTTAAACACAAAGTAACTGATGAATTCATCCTTTAGCAAATTAAATTTACACAGGTGTAAAGAATTAGACAATGGTCTCCCCCTTCTATATGCTAGTGGTTTCTTACGCGGTGTTATGCTCTGAATCCGAATCTGCGCATCATTATCCAATATTTACAAGTGTAAAACCGAACGATGCTATCAAAGAATATTGAATGCCGTTATTCTAATTTACTATTATTCACGTATAACTATAATTAAATTGTGATAAAATAAGGATGAGTCCGAGTCTTTTAGCGAAATTGACGAATACCATTGCATTTTAAAGTAAAAAAGCACTTTGGACTTAGGTTATTTTACGATCCTTAAATGCCAGTAAGCCTCTGTTATCGTTAATATTTAATGAAATTACTACACAAGAATTACAAAGTATATATGATTACAAAAATTCAAAAATTTTATATAAATTCGTACGATTCCAAAGATCCTTTTGCTCTTTTTTTTATTGTAAACGAAACGTGTGTGTACAAAGCCTTGTGTACATTTAAAATATTAGCATTTTCTTCGAAATATTTGCATTGCATACAAAATGTGTCAAAAAATTGTTAAATAAATCATTTTTGTTTACTATTTTGTTTCTCAATGAAATTTATTTTGATATTTGCATTTTTATTATATTTATATCAACAAAAAAAAAAAAAATAAAACGGAATATAAACTTATACAGATGAAGTAAAATGAATTTAATAAAATCTTTAAGAGACACATTCATGAAATATTTTGATATATGCATATTAATATATAGATACGACTATATGACAAACAGAAGAGTGTACAACAATAGCGGCAGTGGAGAAAAAATTTTAAAAATTTATAATGACATAAGTATTTAGGGAATTCATAAGGTGTACGAAAGTTCTATGTTGCAAAGAAATACAATACGTCAAGAAGTACATATGTGAACAACCAGTCGATATTCATAGACTATAATCTGAAAAAAATTCGAATAAACGCAAAATATTTATTCTTTCACACAAAAATTTAACTGAATGTAATTATTTCGTTCTATTTTTATTTCTTTATTTCTACCATTTTTACCACAATAATTATAAGAAACAACAAATATTTGGGAAACCAACAACAATAGTTGATTGAATAGTAAACAAAGAACAGAACAGCCGAGGCCACGCAATGAGCGGCAAAGCGGCGAGCGGTGAGCGGCAAAAAGTTAAAACATATGAAATACTACTGAAGTGGCCAGGCAATGAGCGGCAAGTGAGCGGCATTTTTGAGCGGCTAAGCGGCGCCGCTCAGTAATAGAACTTGTTCTAATTTTTAGTTATTTTCTGAGCGGCAAAGAATAAAAATGGCAAAAAATGGCTTTTCTTTGTTTTGTCAATCTGTAGCGCGATTCAGTAAATTCTTTTAATGATAATTGTATCGTTAAAAAAAGAAAACAACAAAGTTATCGATTTTGTTATCATTAAATTTTTTAAACGATATTCACTATTGTTGAAGTCAGCTATTGTTGCTATCTTAACGACAACCATCGTTGTGTTGTTTTTCAATCGATAAAAAATGAAAAAAGTGGAAATGTGGATAAAAATCATAAAATAGTGAATATATTTTGCTTTTATTATAAAAACTTTTTATATAAATAATAAATAATAACACTGACAGTGGCATTTTGATAACTAACCGCTCAGAAATGACGCTCAGTAATAAGCCACTTGCCGCTCAAACTCGCCGCTCTGCCGCTCATTGCGTGGCCTCGGCCTAAGTGTTGTAAAATATTAGCACACACAACACATACAACAGTTTAGACACCGTTGTGAATACCCTAATTGTTATAAGTATAAATTTCTGAGATCTAGAAGACTGAAAATAACACAATTTAAATTTTTTTGTCGCTTGAAAATAACTTTTTGAAAGCTCATATTGGATGAAATTATTATGATGTTTTGAGCAGCGATGTCAACATTTTCCAAGAAAAAGTGCAAATTCGTATGAAACTAAAAGCGGTATTTTTGTGAAGAAATCAAATTATTTTCATAAATCGTGAAATAACTTTTCTATTATTACTAGCAGATTCCAGCCCTCGAAATTCGAGCGCAAATTCTAGGAAACTTTATTTTTTTCATTAAACAAGACCCTAAAAGTACGCTAATAAATTATAGCCAATTCACAAATCAACAACATAAAACAAACTCATTTCTATTACAAACACATTCAAAAATTTAATAAACACACACATAGCATTCTATAATTTTATATATGTGTTAGTAGCAACTTTAAATGCAATTTACTCAAAATAAAGAAAACAATTTAAAAATCTGTAAATCTGCAAATCGGCTAAAAAGAAATACCTTTCAAATAATAAACGCTTGGTCAAACTCGGGATAAAACGGTAGAACAAAACATCAATCACAAGAAATCGTCTAGCCAATTAATATTATAGATATTACTTATGTATCATTTTTTGTTTAATAAAACAAAATTCTTTTCACAAAACAATATTATCATTTTCTTCCTCATCTTCACGCCACAGTATTTTTTTAATACAAAATTTTGATTTTTTTTTAATAAGTTTTGAAGAAAATTGATTTCAATAGAAATATTCGATGGAATTCTATAATTAATACAGCAGTCATTTTTAATACGTATTAAATAACTTACAGTATTTATTTTATTTTTGAGTACGATAAACTCAATATATCTCAATGAATTCAATCGAAAATAAATCAATACTGCCACCAATTTTCATTTATACAGTTTTAAATTGTTTAGACTTGCATTAGTGGTTCTTAAGATTGAAAGCCTCTGTATGATGCTACGATCGCATTTTTATCGTCATATCGGATTCTTTGTTAATCATCTTATAACTCTTGCCATATAGTTTTTGTCTTACTGATGAGAAATAATTTGCTCTTTGACCAATGAATATGAACTTTTGAATTTAAAAGGCGCTGAATGGAAAATTTGGGATTTTTGGGTTATTAAAACGCGCAAAATATGGCGTAAAAATGGTAAATGGGAATGGTACGGAGATGGTATATTATGGAGACTTAACATGCATTTGTTTTAAGAACGAATTCTTTCCAAGTTACAAAACATTAACCTATATAACTATTCTAGCAGATTCCAGAGCTCAAAATTCGGATACAAATGAAAATTGTATTTTTTTAAATGAAGAAAACAAACTCAACACATTAACACAAACACATCAACAAATTTAATAAACACACACACATATATATATATATATAGTCCCGTTGTTCCTTTTAGGAGCATAGGGCCTCAATTGAGGTTTCATTAATCAGTAAGGTTTAAGATAGGCAGATGATTGGTTTACCGCATCCGATCCTGGATCTGGGGCTGCCAGATAAAGCCACCAGGCTAGCTGAGGTTTGTTGGTTTTGGTTCGGGGTACCTATTTTATTTCGATACTACCTTTTACCGGCATTTCCCTATCCACCACCTGGGACCCGTCTGATAGGAGACCAACAACTCCCACAGAAACACACACATAGCATTGTATAATTTTATGTATGTGTTAGTAGCAACTTTAAACGATCATAACTGCAAAAAAATATTCCAGACGATGAAAATCTGTAAATCTGGGTAACAGCTAAAAAGAAGTAACTTTCAAATGATAAATTTTTTGTCAAAATTGGGGTAAAACTGTGAAACTTACATCGGTCACAAGAAACCGCCTTATCTATTAATATTATAGATATACCAAGGAACCAAAAACCTCACTCATTACAATTACCATTAGTGTAGAGAAGACAATAAGTACCACAAAAAAAAAAACCCCCAACTAGTTTTTAAGAAATTCCATAAAAAGATCATATAATAATGTCCTTTCGCCATTCCCAAATGAAACTTAGACATATGCCCTGTAAAGGAAGGTTTCAATACTTTTGAACTAAGACCTTGTTTAGAGTTATTGGTTTACAAGTTTCAATGATAAACAAAACTAGTCTAGACCACTTCATTGAGCTTTTTTTTCTTTTTTAATTTTCACTATTTTTCTAAACTTAGTACTGGTCAAATAATAATGTTAAAATTAATCCATTTCAAAGAGGAAATGGCCAAAAAAGATTATATTCATCGCTGATTTCCAAATCGTTTCTAAATGAAAGATGATAAACGGATTCGTTGTGGCCACCGAAATTGTTGCCAACCGAATTCTGATAGTCCCGTGCACTACCACATTATTCTGCTAAATAATATTTTCGAAATAACCGAACGAAGTTTACACATTTAAATAAATAAATATATAATTTATAATTTATTTAAATAAATAAATATATAATTTATTTATTTTATTGTTATAAATTAAATTATCTAACCCATAAAAACAAAGTTTTTATTAAAACTCTTTCTTTCCTCATACGGTTTTGAATATATCCGTGACTGTGTGTGACTATCTTAAAATAAATATTTGGCCTCAACAAGTCTATGCACAAAGTTTCAGGCCGATCGTATGAGGGGAAGTGAGGTTTTCATCTCTCCGTGACTGTGCGTGACCATGCGTGACTATGCGTGACTAAGTCAAAGTTAATCTTTTTTCACAGCAAGTATATGGACCAAGTTTCAGATCAATTGGATAAGGGGGGATGGGGTTGACCCACGACAGACAGACAGACAGAAAGGGTATGAGTTAAAAGAAAGAGTTTAAAAAATATATATATAGTAAAAGAAGTAAGAAGACCGACTCTACGATACCCTATACCATGGTTTGAAGACCCAATTTTTCAGTCCAACTAATTCGATATAGAAAATAAGCAAAAACCAAATTTGAGTGGTATCGTTATTAATTTTTTGGCTGCAGATTTGAAAAAGTTCATATCGGATGCTACATTTATATGGGGACTAGGTCGAAAACTGGACCGGTCCTGACCATATTTGGTAACGTCACTTTTATTTAGAAAAAAATATTTACGAACCAAATTTGAGAGAAATCTGTGCAATATTTTTTGTTTTTTGATAGACTTAGGTGAAGATCGGGAAGCAGATCTATATGGGGCCTATGACTAAGAATTGTCCTATAGGGATTATTTTTGGACTACTGATTAATGGATATAACGACCACATACAAACCCAATTTGACTGAGCTCTATATGATAATTTGGATCTTATTGAAATTTATGTCGATTGCATAGAGGTCAGTTGTATGGGGACTAGGTCTGAACATGGGCTGAATTTCACCAATTCAATAGCGTTCAGCCTATGGCCGATAAAAGATTATATACCAAATTTCATCAAAATATATTCATATTTGCGACCTGTAGTTTGATTACAAGGTCTACATGGACACACACGGACGGACATCGCTAAATCGACTCAGAAAGTGATTCTAAGTCGATCGGTATAATAAAAGATGGGTCATGGTCAAATATTTTTGATAGTTACAAACAGCAGCATAATGACCAGTCATTATGAAAGTCTCCTTTGTTCCTTTTTGAGATATTTTAAGTGGGGAATAATTCGTATTTCAGTTATCCAATGGTAGGAAATTAGACCCACCGAGTTGCTGTAATTATGACAAGTGCTTCATTTGTTGAACATCTGCATTACGCTGTTGTATTTTTAGTTAATCTTTTTACTTGAAGTCACGGGTGTCACCGTCTAACAGTACTTTGATTTTTACGAGAATCAAGTTATTTTCGGCTACATGAAGACTGACGTCATATGTTGACGACTTTCAGCCAATTGTACATGATTCAGTGACGTACATGAATTAAGACTGCATGTTCTGGTTTGGGTTTTAGTTTCAGTTGCTATTAAAAATGTAAGTATTATTGAGATGTTACTCTAGAGATTCGTCGTAGCAGAATTGAAAATTTATTTTTCTTCGTTTTTTGCGAGCCATTCCATAATGCGTTCTAGTGTTGTATGCAAATTGAATATTAAAGCTGCTATTTGTCATAGAATCGGTGGCCATTTAAATAGAAAATAATGCTTTTTTGATATTTCTATTTTTTATGCCACTAATTCTTGAATCTGTAAAAAACGAAAAGAAATGAATAAATTATGATCACCGTTCATATGTAGCCTTAATGGATATTAATATAATTTTAATTTTATAACTAATACATTTTCAATTGTTATATGTATTATTCTTTTTTATATTTATTTTCTAAAAATGAAAAATAAAATAAAAAAGTTATTCGTTTAAGGTTATCATTTAATTATGTTTTTTTTTTTTTTTGTACCTACAACAATTTTTGATTCACCTTTCAGTTAAAATCCGGTTAAATGTTTGGTTTACTTTTGTTATGTCCGAATTCTAAATACTACTTACCCGCACCACTAATTGATGTAGGCTGCATGTTGTAAATACTAGTCAACCAGACATGTTTTTTCCATCCTCTTTACCAAATGATCATAACCTTAAATATGATATACCCGTTGCAGTACCTAATGTTCGTCCGACCGATTGATCATGTAAATTTTTCCCCACGACACAGGTTGCTAAAACAGAACGAAAATTCAAGTTTATTGACCAAGGAAATTGTAAATAAAACTACTGCACATTTTCCAATTGAATTTTAGGAAATATCAATTGATTTTCAGAAAGTATCAATAGGATTTCAGAAAAAATCAATTGATTTTCAGAAATAATCAATTCAGTGAAAAATCATATTCTAAGCCGAAAAATAATCGTCAACTGTTAAACGCATAAAAAATATTAAGTTATGAAGAAAAATATTTTAGTTTTAAATTAATATTAACTTATTTCTTATATTGTTTTATTTTATTATTTTCGAAAGTAATGCCAAAAACTTTATTTAGGAAAATAAACTTTAAAAGAAGAAAAAACTAAGTATTTCTTTTAATTTTCAAATTATATTGAATATTTAACTGGTTTACCGGTGATATATGTTCATGACGATATGGACTTTGATAATCACATATGTCAGAGTTGCCAACTTATATATTTGCAATGCATTTGATACAACGAATATCCATAATGCCCATGTTTTGAACACAGGTTGCCAACTCCATGTAAACTCGCTCCGAAACTTTCAGCATGTACCTAAAGTGGACGACAATATATTATTTTAAAATTTTTACTACGATCTGATTATTATATCTCACGGTTTGCCTGAAAGCGGATTTTTATACCCTATACCACTATATGGTTTGGGTATAATGACTTTGTGCTGCTGTTTGTAACAACCAAAAATATTTGACCTAGATCAATCTTTAATTATACCGATCGAATCAGAATCACTTTTTGAGTTGATTTAACAATGTCCGTCCGTCCGTCCGTCCATCTGTGTGTCCATGTAAACATTGTAATCAAACTGCAGGTCGCAAATATGAATATATTTTGATGAAATTTGGTATATAAGCTTTTATCGGCCATGGTATGAACGGTGTTGAAATTGGTGAGAATCGGTCGATGTTCAGACCTAGCCCCCATACAAATTACCCCTATGAAATCGACATAAATTGCCATAAGATCCAAATTGTCATATAGATCTTACTCAAATTGGGTTTGTATGCGTTCATTACATCCATTAATGAGAAGTCCAAAAATTATCCCTTTGGCCCCATATAGACTGCTTCCTGATCTTCACTTAAATCTATTAAAAACAAAAATAATGCACTGATTCTTCTCAAATTTGGTTTGTATATAATTTTGCAAAATTCAAGAGACTTTACCAAACATGATCAGGATTGGTCCATATAGATATAGCATCCGATATGAACTTTTTCATATCTGCAGCCAAAAAAATTAATAAAAATCCAACTCAAATTTGGTTTTTGCTTATTTTCTATGTCCAGTTAGTTGGGCCTAAGAGATAGGGTCTCTAAACGCATGGTATAGGGTATCGTATAGTCGGTCTAGACCGACTATAATTTTCTTACTTGTTTAAATTGAATTTTTACAAATTCTCACTCGACTAGCTAGAAATCTGAAACTCTGAACAGTTCTTAACATAGATGACAACATATTACTTAATAAATTTCGACATGATTTGTCCATTATTGCTCGCAGTGAACTTGAAGACGTAAAAAATGAAAAGCAGGCTTTTTTTTAAACAAAACCGTAAATAAAAAATGGGGCTACGTATTATCTCGCCTTTTTTTTAAGTACATACAAAATAAAATCGTATGCATTTCTAAAACTACAAAACTAAGCCCAACTACAATTAACTTAACTAGTGTGGAAAATTTCCCAATTATTGACTTTTTTTTAAATCATTAAAAACATTTGTACATAATTTTTATTAACAGGAAATTTTTTACTAAAGAGAAATTACTCTTGTGAGGAAAATTGAATTTTTAGGTAAAAGATAAACATTAAGTGCTCCATACTGTAAGTTTAACATTTTTTGACATAAGCATATTAATTTTTTGATATACATACATACTTGTATATGAAAACAAATTATATTTTTCTGTTATTATAAGTATGATTGACAGAATTTTCACAAAATAATAATAGCATTAATAATAAATAAATTGAGAATAGCATGCAATAAAGCAATGAATACATATCAATATTTGTATTTATACTCGTATGTATTTATAGTATATATTCAAGTCTAACTAGCAACTTATTGATAAAACAACATTGATTGTACACAAAAGAAAAAAAGAAGAAAGATGATAAACTATAACAACACGATATACAGAAAACTACAAGCATGAGTCAGTCAAATCTCTAAGGGGAATATCATTTTTTTATTTATTTATTTATTTTTTTTTTTTGCTAAAATAGGAAACAAATAGTCTTTTATATGAAAAATAGAAAAAAAAAACGGAAAAAAATATATAAATAAATAAAAAATTTGATTAATATTGGCGTTGATGCATACAGAAATCACTGTATAAAAACGAGAAAACATAATGATAAAATTGATATTAACTCCCTCATGATATGATAGAGAAACATATGTCAAATGAAAACATACTTATAATTGAATATTAAATTTACAACACAAAATATAAACTTATAGTTAAATATATTTCTATATGTGTATATAATGTATAGTCTACTCGTATAAGCTGGATGATATCGAAGACTCAATTATTTTAGTTACTTAATGATTTTATTGAAATACGTAATACAACTTTATGTGATTCTTCTGTATCATTCTTTAGTATATTCTACGAACAGATATTAAATTAATATTTTACTTAAAAATGAGCATGAACGTACATAAGGTTTAAATCTTATTATAGCCACTTATTTTTAGATTCCCAAAAGCTAAGAAAACTTCATCTTGTACGTCTGGCTGAGAATTCTTTAAATAATATTTAGAAAATTCTGTTGAGATTTTACCAAAAATTATTGTGTAAATTGTAAAAAAAAAGATATATATATGGGCCGTTTAATGTGAAGTGAAGCAACTTTTAAAGTCGATGTCCTCCGATCGGGATGAAATTTTCACCAAGGTTAGTCCTATTGGATAGTAGTTTAGACACGATCAGTCGAAAACTCTCTGAGTTAGAGGGGGTCAAAATATTGCCAAACAGGTGTTTTTCTCATTCATGTAACTTTTTATCTATTGTTCTTGGCAAAATTTGTCCCAAATAGTTTAGATAGCTATTTGTTCAATATTTCAGAAAAAAAATTAAAAAAAATTTTTTTTTTTACTTTTGTTTGCAAAATCAAAAATTTGTTTTACCTTTGTTTTTTTTTTTTGTTCATAAGAAAGCTTAGGGTTTTTCCTTTAGCTTTTTGGTCGCTTATTGGGACGCGAGTGGAATATCTAAAAAAAATGTTTGTAACTCAAGACAACGGTTTTTCAATTTTTAGCATATGCGCTTATTTGAATTCTTTTCCTATTAGTGTGTGAATGTTTCTAAAACCTTAAAAATAAAGCATATACTGAGAAACTAGACAAATAAACCTTTCCGACCGTATGTAACATACCTAAATAAAATTTCATACCTTCGATACTGTAATACCCGCAATATGTTAACCTCAGGAAAAAATCACTCTTTTCTATAGAAATGTTGGAAAATTATTTTTTTATTTATTTGTAATAATAATTAGATTTGAAAAAAAGTAAAAAAAAATTTTGATTTTGCAAAAAAAAGTGAAAATATTTTTTTTATTTTTTTAATATTTTTTTCCCCAAAGATTGAAGAAATAGCTATCTAAACTATTTGGGACAAATTTTGCTAAGAACAATATGTAGAAAGTTCCATGGATGAGAAAAAACACCTGTTTGGCCAAAATGTAAAGTTTTGACTCCCCCCAATTCAGAGAGTTTTTGACCAATCTTGTTGAAAAATTGTGTCTAAACTACTATCCAATAGGACTAACCTTGGTACAAATCCCGATCGGAAGACATCGGCTTCAAAAGTTGGTTCACTTGGCATGAAACGCCCCATATACATATATACATACATATATAACAATAATTACAAGTAAGAAAATTATAGTCGGTCTAGACCGACTATACGATACCCTATACCATGCGTTTAGAGACCCTATCTCTTAGGCCCAACTAACTGGACATAGAAAATAAGCAAAAACCAAATTTGAGTGGGATTTTTATTAATTTTTTTGGCTGCAGATATGAAAAAGTTCATATCGGATGCTATATCTATATAGGGACTTGGTCCAAAAATGGACCGATCCTGATCATGTTTGGTAAAGTCTCTTGTATTTTGCAAAAATATATACAAACAAAATTTGAGAAGAATCAGTGCAATATTTTTGTTTTTTAATAGATTTAAGTGGAGATCGGGAAGCAGCTCTATATGGGGTCAAAGGGATCATTTTTGGACTACTCATTAATGGATGTAATGAACGCATACAAACCCAATTTGAGTAAGATCTATATGACAATTTGGATCTTATGGCAATTTATGTCGATTTCATATGGGTAATTTGTATGGGGGCTAGGTCTGAACATGGACCGATTCTCACCAATTTCAATAGCCCATGAAAGCTTATTTACCAAATTTCATCAAAATACATTCATATTTGCGACCTGCACTTTGATTACAAACTTTACATGGACACACAGACGGACGGACGGACGGACATTGTTAAATCAACTCAGAAAGTGATTCTGATTCGATCGGTATAATTAAAGATGGGTCTAGGTGAAATATTTTTGGTTGTTACAAACAGCAGCACAAAGTCATTATACCCAAACCACATAGTGGTATAGGGTATAAAAATAAATATATACATATATGTATATATATAGATATAAGGGTTGGTCAATTATATTTACGCCATGGGCTCATCGCGATTATAGTACTATGGGCCATAACAAGTACATTAGTTTAAGGAACCATAGCTCTAACATCATTTTCGAAGCCTCGAAGATCTCGATGAAAAAATCGATTTATGTCGAATATGGGTACTCGATATAATTAATTATACTTGTTATGGTCCATAGTATCAGAATCGCGATGAGCCCATGGAGATTTTTTATTATATATATATACATATGGGGGATTTCATGTCAAGTGCACCAACTTTTGAAACCGATGTCTTCCGATCGGGATGAAATTTGCACCAAGGTTAATCCTATTGGATAGTAGTTTAGTCACAATTTTTCAACAAGATCGGTCCATTTCTCTCTGAGTTAGAGTGGATCAAAATTTGACATTTTGGCCAAACAGGTGTTTCTTCTCATCCGTGTAACTTATTACCTATTGTTCCTAGAAAATTTTCTCCCAAAGAGTTTAGATAGCTATTTCTTCAATATTTCGGAAAAAAATACTTAAAAAAAAAAAAGATTTGTAGACTTTTTTTTTGCTAAATTAAAGCATTTTTTGCCTTTTTTTCAAAAAGGGCATTTTTTTTTTTTTTTTTTTTTTTCATAAGAAAGCTTAGGATTTTTTCTTTAAGAGCTTTTTGGTCGCTTCGTGGGATGGGAGTGGGATATCTATCAAAATAAATGTTTTGTAACTCAAGACAACGGTTTTTCAATTTTTCACAAATGCACTATTTTGAATTTTTTCCTAATAGTGTGAAAAACCTTACAAATAAAACTTATACTGAGAAACTGAAGGTATGTAACATACCTTCATAACATAACAAAAGAGAATGGTTCTCTGTAACCTGAAAGAGTTATTTGCAACATTTCAATCTGAACACGAGGATGTTAGAATTGGCTTCACGAAATTAACCCAAATGAGGCCAAAAAATTGCGTTTTGGCAGAAAGCAGCGGAACTCACACAGTATGCGTTTGCATTTACCATGAAAATGTTAAACTGATGTTGAAGGAAATCAACTTAAAGTATTTAACAGATGATTCGGCAGAAGATTTACACGATTACCGCGATTGCTTTAAATTGACTTTGTGTACCAATTGCCCGAAAACCACATTAATCAAAGAAAATTTAATCAACTCTTTAGATCAAGAATATATAGAGGAGGTCAAATTTGATTCTTGGATTCAGACTGACAGATGCACATTGAAAACAATCATTTTAAATGTGAATGATTTTGTGGAAGAAATGTGTACAGGATTGCTAAACTTGAGAAACTATGACTTTTTAGTCAAAGAGCAATGGTCATTCTTCAAGGATTTGAAGATACATTTGAAGTCTGGTGAATTCGTTATTTCATATGATTTCGCAGAAAACTATAAATATGTTCTTCAGGATGCCATACAAGCATTCCACTTCAATAACGACCAAGCAACTATATTCACAGTAGTTATTTACTACATGAAATATGAAAAACTGGAACACAAAAGTATGGCAATCATTACCGACGATTTAAAACATGATACCGTTGCAGTTTATGAGTACCAGAAGAGAATACTAAAATTTCTACAATCTAAATTTACAGTAAAGAAGGTATACTACGTTTCGGATGGATCTCGTCAACATTTTAAAAACAAAAGTAGCTTGGCAAATCTTATGCCCATGAAAAAGATTTTGGAATGCCAGCTGAGTGGCATTTTCATCCTACTGCTCATGGTAAAGGATGGTATTGGAGCAAACCTTAAAAGAAATGCAGCGAAGTATAGCCTCCAGTGCTTTCATCAAGATCGCATCTTAGATGCGACTGCTTTATTCCATTAGGCAAAGAGTTATTGTAAAGAAACTAAAATAGTTTTTAGTAGCAAAGAGGATCATAAGGAAACATTGAAAACACTGAAGAGCAGATTCGATGCTGCGGTAACAATCGATGGCACCGCTCAATACCATGCTTTTATACCACTTGGCGATGGAAGACTCAAGTTGAAAAAGTTTTCTGCCTCTTTCAATGCGATTTCTTTCCAAAGACAACAAATAAACCAGCAGCGAAATCAACAGCTGAACCTAGTAACGACAAGAAGGGATTCCTGAGGTTAACATATTGTGGGTATTACAGTATTGAGGGTATGAAATTTTAGTTAGGTATGTTATATACCTTCGGAAAATTTAGTTTGTCTAGTTTCTCAGTATAAGTTTTATTTGTAAGGTTTTACACACAAATAGGAAAAAATTCAAAATAGTGCATTTGTGAAAAATTGAAAAACCGTTGTCTTGAGTTACAAAACATTTATTTTGATAGATATCCCACTCTCATCCCACTAAGCGACCAAAAGGCTCTTAAAGGAAAAATCCTAAGCTTTCTTATGAAAAAAAAAAAAAAAAAAAAAAAATGCCCTTTTTGAAAAAAAAAGGCAAAAAATGCTTTAATTTAGCAAAAAAAAAAAAAGTCACAATTTTTTTTTTTTTTTTTTTTTTTTGTATTTTTTTCCGAAATATTGAAGAAATAGCTATCTAAACTATTTGGGAGAAAATTTTCTAGGAACAATAGGTAATAAGTTACATGGATGAGAAGAAACACCTGTTTGGCCAAAATGTCAAATTTTGATCCCCTCTAACTGAGAGAGATCTGGACCGATCTTCTTGAAAAATTGTGTCTAAACTACTATCCAATAGGACTAACCTTGGTGCAAATTTCATCCCGATCGGAAGACATCGGTTTCAAAAGTTGGTGCACTTGACATGAAATCCCCCATATATATATTAGAGTGGGTCAAATTGTAAGGGGCCGAAAAAATCTCCATGACCTCATTGCGATTCTGGTACTATGAGCCATAACAAGTATTTTTGCCCAAGGAACAATACCTCTAAAATCATTTTCGAGCCAGCCAAAATTTCGATGAAAACGTTTGCATGATATTTTCCATAATACTCACAATTCGGGCTATTTAGTCTATTTCAAATTTAAAAATGTGTATACCGGGTGTTTTTTGATCAGGACATCCATTTTTTCCATTTAGTTTTAGTTCTAACAGCCGCCAGCGGGCATTTTCGTGCATTTTTCATCTTTTTGGAGAAAATTTATGAAATTATTGCACAAATCGATGAATCTTTCCCATATTTAAAATAGCCCAAAATATTCAGCGCTTAAAATTTTTGGGGGTACCCATATATGACCTATATCGATTTCATTCAATTTAAGTCAAAAAATTCTTTATTTTAAACACTTTCATTAAACTCATACTTTCTGTCTGTCGTGGGACAACCCCATTTCCCCTTATCCAATTGATCTGAAACTTGGCCCATAATCTTTTTGTGACTACAGATAAATTTTGGGGTAGTCGCGCATACTCACGAAGTGATCTAAATGTCATTTCCCTTCATCCGATCGATTTGAAACTTGGTCCAAAGACTTGTTGTCACCAAATATTATTAATAATCATGCATAGTCTCAGTCACGGAGTGATTTAAACCCTATTTTCTCTCATCCAATCAATCTGAAACTTGGTCCATAGACTGCTTGTGACCAAAGATTGATTTTAAAATAGTCACGCAAAGTCACGCACAGTCACGGAGAGATTCAAAACTCATATGCCCCCATATAAGGAAAGAAGGAGTTTTAATAAAAATATTGTTTTTATAGGTTAGATTATTTTTAGTTTGAAGGTCATCAAAATGCCTCTTAAACTAACAATTTTTCCCAATGGCAATTTTTTTTTTATTATGTTGACACTCTCCAGAAGTGAATTATCAAGTATTGTGAAAATATAACACCAGAGAAAAAAAATCAAAATTAAGTTTGATGAACTCATACACAGTGGGTCTAATAAATTTTAAGACCCGTCCCAGACTGCAGTTTGTAATGTCGCTGTAAGTGTAAAGGCGCATGCATCATAACGCTTATCGTCTGCTGGCTTACTGGCATCAAGTTGTGCGTATTCCGATAAGTAATTTAGAGAATGCGAGCGTTTATTACAGAAGTGAATGTGTTTAATATTGGTTCTTTAAGATGGAGTTGCAAATAAACTTAACGCAAAATTTGGTAACAGTACTTCGAAGACATACAAACACATGAAACATGTGTGGCAAAAATGATTTTTGGATGGAACAGATCCGGTAGAGGATGAGCGGCGTAGTGGAAGACCAATTTCATCTAGCGCACCTGAATTTACTGAGAAAGTACGAAATTTCGTAACAAACGACAATAGGCTTATAGGTTGGTACGAAGGCGGAAAATCAGCTGGTTTGTTTGGCTTTCTGATTGGGACAACCTTAGACTCTTTCAACCCATGACGAAAATAACAAAGTTTCAAGCATGCGTCTATTATAATCGTTAGGTAATTTATTCCTTTTTTGGGGAGGTCTTTTAAATATCTGTTGTTTATACCATCAAGACGCGGTGGCTTTTTTGGCTTCAACTTTTGTATAATGCAAGAAATTTTGGAGATATTTGTTTATATATGATTTGAAAAGTCAGGATTGAGGATAGAAGAGATTGAAGGGTATTATGTGTAACGAGAATAATTTAGCTTTGGTATTGCAATGCTTTTACTACTTTTCTTTAAAATTTTATTCAAGTTCCAAAATGGAGGCGAACCAATATCCAGAGTAGAAGGGAGGCGATCCCATGACTCATTTCATTTCGTTAAGCATTTTCACTTCATAAAAATCTTCTAAGTCTCTAAAACGTTGCCAGTTTCGCCTTGTACTATTTCTATGCTGAGTCAAAGTTTTCATATAAGGGTGTGACGATTATCTTGGATATGGGGGTAATTCTTTGGGTACACTGGCAGTAGTACCATCATTTATAAGATTTTTCAAATGTGCTAACATAGAATCAATATGATCCTCACGAACATTATCTCTCATATATGGTAAGGTTATATTTCTATTGAGATGTCTGGAATATTTTTTTCCAATCTGCTTTCTAAAATCAAACTTTAGCAGAGATAAAGCATTACATTGCTAGTGAGAATCGTTTTAATCGATAAATGATCAAAGCTTCAGTCATCAACTGCTGGCGATGTCATTTCGAGCATATTGGTTAAAAAAAAGTCTGTTAGGATTAGAAGAAAAGTGTGTATCATCGCTTGGATAAATAATGTCTATTTCGTATGATTCCAACTATTCATGTAATATGTTTTCCCAGCAATTTGCTCTAATACAACCCCAAGACTGACGTCTACTGTCGAAATGTCCACCAAGTATGTATTTTGTAAGTTACAACAAGTAGTAATGTATAAGAAATATTTTTTTTTATAATAACTGCTACTCCGCCAACTCTGGTACGTTCTCTGTCGTTTCTATGTATATAAAATTCAATATGTCCTATGGAGAAATTGGGTTTAAGCCATCGGAAGATATCAGACATAAATTTACGTTGTGGCTAATTAAGAATTGGAACAATTCTTTGCTTTTGTTGAGAATGCCTCTACTATTCCAAGTAATGATATTTAGGCCATTGACTATTATGAGAGGAATTTGCATGCGAGGTTTGTTACGCCCTCAAATTGATCAGATTTGCTTCAGATTTATTATGAGCTCCAGCGTTAGTCTTTTTATTTCTTGCAGCGTGTACAAGTTGTTCGTATTGTTAATATTACAGTTATTGCTGACGTTATTGCTGTTGTTCTTTTAGATATACTCCTGGTGTGTTATGTGAATTTTGGCGTACAGTGTTTGGGAAACTATAAATATAGTTGGCGGTATTAAAAGGTGCATTTTACGAACAGAGCGATGCGGTGTTGGTTGTGCTCGTTGCCTTATTTGTAAACAGCTTTCCCTATTAGGGCAATGATTAGACAAGGACCTGCGAGGCTCGTTGCAATTAGCACATTTAACGGCGATTCTTTTACAATCATACGTCTTATGGTGTCCTGCACAATTGGCTCAAAATGTCTTTACTTGGCATCTGCTAGAACCATGTCCAAACATTTGCAGTTGTAGCATTGACTAATTTTATTTTTATTGATTCTTTGGAACTCCTATCTCACCTTGACATAATCGATTGTAGAATAGTTTTATCTTAATTCTCTAAATATAATGAATTGACGTTGAATGTATATGACATATCAGTGCTCGCAAGCATTAACCTCCTAAGTAGAAAATCATGCTTTCGAGAAAAATAACTTTTTATATAAATGTAATGGGGCTTAATTACGTTTTAGGTCAGTATATTTTCATTAATAACTTTCTAAAAAAAACAGTGTTAGAAAAATTCACGTAAATATATTTTTTTTGTAGAATGTGATAGCTTGTGACCACAGATATATCTGTGGTTTCTGGAATAACCGCGTATGTCCATTTTTGTTCGTTTTGGGTTAACGATGCCAACTATATTAATTTTTAACGCTCTTTACATGTGTTTAATTTTTTTAAAAAAAATATTGACCATTTCTGAGTTTTTTCTTTAAATAACGACGTAACTTAAATGTTTATTAAATTAATTTGCAGCAGTAACGACATATGTCAACCTACGTTTGATCGCTGACAAATTATTTTCTCAGAAAACAACACATAGCGACATACGTTGTTATTAATGAAAAAAAAAAATTAAGAATAATTTTGGATTAGTTTTCAGTTTATAACCACTTGTAAAAACTTTTGTGTTTATTTCTGTTACTTTATGTCAATATTATTCTTGAAACATTGTTATATTGTCATCCTAAGTCCCGTTAACTTGACGAACAAAATAACACATTTTTCAAGCAACAACAACTTATGTCGACATGGGTGGTAGCAGTGGTAGTTTTCTTTTTCAAAGAAAACGACATTTGTCGACATAAGTTATTTTATCTGCACACACTTTAAGTGGATCCATTCCTCTGAAGATTTTTGACTTAAAATTTTATGTAAAGTATTTATTGCCCATACCTACAGGACTGTTAAATAAAAAACTCTTAAATTTTTATACCAAGCCCATAATTTCAAATATAACGTTTTTTTGGCTCCCCTGAACATTTTGATTTTCTCACATACGCGGTTATTCTAGAAAACCACAGCGTTGTAACTGCCATTTTTTTTGAAACTTAACATTAAGGATCCTGCTATTCCTTTGAGCTGTGCTGATATTGCCCATAATCAACCTGAATTTGCCTTAAATAACCATGTTCCCGTTTTCAATAATAGTCAAACTATAAATAATACGCTAAGAGCTGTACCACCTAAAAAAACTGTTTTCATCTCGAGGCTGGCCTTTGATACAACTACTGAAGATGTTGATTCCTTCATTAAATCTAAGGTGGGTCCAAACGTAGACATTTCAACATATAAGTTTGTTTTTTCTCAACCAAGATCCATTACTTCTTTCAAAGTTACTGTTACTAATGATCTTTTTGAACGTATTCTGGATCCTAATTTTTGGCCTAAATATACATTGGTTCGTGAATATATATACAGGGAAAATCCAAGATCCGCTAACATTGGTCGTCTTCCACAAATTGATTTAAATGCTCCAAAAAACTAGGAGCTTGTACTGTTGATTACATTTCATTAGTTTATCAAAATGTTCGCGGCTTAAGAACTAAACTCACATCTTTATATATGGAAAGTTTCAACTTACAACATCACATCATCGTACTTACCGAAACTTGGCTTAATGATACTTTTTTGAATACGGAAATACTCTCTTACAAATACAATATTTTTAGACGTGATCGTGGGTCCACAACAAATGGTGGCGGTGTTCTTATTGCGGTCTCCAGTATTTTATTCTCAGAGGCTTTATTAATTGACCCCTCATTCGACATCGAATTTATCGCAGTTTTAATTAAACTTAATGGAAAACAATTATTTATTACCTGCTCATATATTCCTCCATCGTCCTCACAGTCTATTTATGACAAACATGGCGAAGCTATTAAATATATTCTTCGTACAGCTAATCAAGATGACTTTGTTATTATTCTTGGTGATTTTAATTTGCCTTCAATATCCTGGAAGTTCTTACCTGATGAAAAATATTTTGTTCCATCCAAATCAAATAATAAGTGTGAAGAGCTTTTCAATATTTTATTTGATCTGAATCTCTTTCAAATAAATGGTATATACAACAATCTTTATAAATTATTGGATTTAATATTTGTCAACGATACTTCGGAATGTTACATCAAGCGTTCAATCCTAATTTCTTCTCCTGAAGATACACATCACCCTACCATTGAAGTAAATTTATATATTCCCTCTGGACTTTTAAAAACACCTTCTAAAAATGATGTTAAAGATTTTTGTTTCGCACAATCAAATTACTGTTTGTTGAACGAACTTCTACACAGTACGAACTGGCACAGTCTATTATCTTTTTCTATTGGATCCACAGTTGCTATTGATCATATGACTGAAACATTTTACAGTACTATTTCCGCTGCAATGGATTTATGTATTCCGAAACAAATTCGTAATAAACTTTCTGGTCCTCCTTGGAATACCAAGCAACTCATAAGACTTAAAAATAAAAAAAATAAATATTACAAGAAATACAAGCTATCCGGTTCTCTTGTGGATTATGGGAAATACTCCATCAGCCGAGCGGAATATACTGCACTGAATAAATCATGTTACTCTAATTACTTAATCAAAATGAAAAATAGTTTCAAAAGTAATCCAAAATCTTTTTATAAATTTGTCAACACTAAGAGAAAAACAACTGGTTATCCTGCTATTATGAAATTTCAACATACTGAATCTTATGATAATACTATTATAAGTAATTTGTTTGCTGATTTTTTTCAACAACTTATTCCAATTCAACTTTTGATGATTCTACCACTTATCCATATATACTGACTGCTAATAGAACCATATGTATTCCATTTCTTGATGTCTCTATGGTTTCTAAAGGGTTGAAAAAACTAAAATTTTCGTATAATAGTGGACCTGATAAAATTCCTAGCAGTATTTTAATCAAATGTGCGGATGCTTTAGCTATTCCATTGACAATAATGTTTAACTCATCAATTAAATACGGATACTTTCCAAATATATGGAAGGACTCTTTCATTATTCCGCTATTTAAATCCGGAAACAAGTCGGATGTTACAAATTATCGTGGTATTGCAAAATTAAGTACTATACCTAAATTCTTTGAAAAAATTATAACTGATCAACTATGTCACCAAGTCAACACATTAATTTCTCCATTCCAACATGGCTTTCAAAAACGGTGCTCAACCTCAACGAACCTTTTACATCTTACAACAATAGTCAATCGTGGCTTTCTTCAAAGAAAGCAAACTGACGCAATTTACACTGATTTCAGCAAGGCGTTTGATAAAGTCAACCATAAACTTCTTATAAAGAAATTACATCTAATGGGATTTTCTGATCTTAGTACAAAGTGGATATATTCATATTTGACAAACAGAAAGCAAAATGTACTTTTTAATAACATATCTTCGAAAAATATTAATGTTTTATCTGGAGTACCGCAAGGCAGCCATCTTGGACCGCTTTTATTTTCTTTATTTATAAATGATTTGCCACAGGTTATTCAGTTTTCAAATATCCTGATGTATGCTGACGATGTAAAAGTCTTTATGAGTTATAACCAATATTCCGACCACACTTATCTTCAAAATGATTTGGATTCGTTTCACTCATGGTGTATTTTAAATTTAATGGAGCTCAATCTTAAAAAGTGCAAATATATGCGTTTTGTTGGAAAAAGTTGATAACTTCTTAGATCTTGGTGTCTTATTAGATTCAAAACTTAGTTTCGTTCTTCATATTACAATTACGGTAAACAAAGCCAGAGGAGTTCTTGGTTTTATAAAACGTTGGTCTAAAGAGTTCAACGATCCGTATGTAACAAAAACACTATACACGTCACTTGTGAGACCGATTTTGGAATATGCATCTATTATATGGGACCCTATCTATCAAACTCATATTGATAGCATTGAATCGGTGCAAAAACAATTCCTACTATTCTGTCTTCGCAGCTTAAATTTTAACCAATTAAATCTTCCGTCATATAACAGCAGACTCGCCCTTGTTAAGCTGCCAACCTTAAAAAGCCGCAGATCTATGCTAAACGTTTCGTTTCTTTTGAACATAATTAATGGCGATGTTTGTTCTGGTTTTCTGATCAACAATATTTCATTTAACATCCCCCAACGGCCAACACGTTTCTTCTCACCTTTAACTGTCCAGTTTTATAGATCAAATTATGCAAACGGTGATCCGCTTAGACGAATGTGTTCTGAATTTAATAAGCTTTAGAGATTTATAGATTTTTTTTCAAATACAAATGTCATAAAAAGTAATATAATAATTTATTTGAACACATTAAATTAAATTTTTTAATTTTTCATTCATTGTTAAATGTTTTTTTAAATAGTCTGTAAGGATTAATTCCATAGATTAATAATAATTAATAAATAAATAAATAAAAAAAGCAATTCAATCCCATGCCGATGAGTTTTTTTTTTCCTAATAAGTGAAAAATTCGTAGTTGTTAGGATGCACATTGCAAACCTTATCGAAATCAGTTTTAGATTTACAGTATAATTAAATGCCTATCGAAATTTTTTATGGCATAATCTATAATTCTGTTTGTTTTGCAAATTTCCAGAATTTCTTCGATTTTTAATTTACTATCGTTATAGATGGTACCATAATTGTTATTGTTTTTCCAACTATTATTTCATCATCTATATTATCATCATCAATAGTCTGTAACGGCGAAAAATAATTTGCATTCACTGCATTGTTATTGGTCTTAGTTTGTTTCAGACATTGTGTTTATGCATAATGCGTTAACATCTTCACAGCTCTTGTATGTTTAATATTTTGTGACTTAAGTTTTGTTGTTGATTGTTATTTTTTTTTGTACTTTAAGTAATATAACAGATTGTTTTTGTTTTAAAATATGCCATTTTTTTTTGTTATTCTTTTTTATTATTTGAATAATACTGGAAGTTGTTTGCACTTTGAAGCACTTAACTGCCGCGAATACATCTTTGAACAACAAGAACATCAGCCAGACTTTGTTTAAAAATTCGGATCTCTACCTCTTATGGTTTTTATAATATGGAATTTCAACTTTCTACCATGGCAAAATCCGACAAGCTTGATTTTCACTTTCTTCTTAAACACTTTTTCTCTGTTTTGAATTGTTTTGCTGGTCGACTCGACCCGCCTGACATATCATGGTTTTCGTTAACAATTTTTTTTTCATGTATAACATTAATTAGCTAGAAAGATTTTATTCAGGATCAGAGATTAGTGTGCGAATAAACGAAATACATTAGATATTTATATCTTGCAAATGAGGATAGAGGTGGATGTCATATATTTTCATTTACAAGAAATGGAATTTGTGCGTATGGTTGTATGTTTAATTATCTTTTGATGAATACAAAAATAAACAAAACAAAATAAGTTTTTTGAACACGATATTTTTTATACTTTATATTTTTGTTCATTTTAGTATACATCAACATTCAGGGGATGTCCCTTATTATTGCAGTGCACTGTAATGATATCAGGAGTACCACAGCGGGAAGTTTATAACAAATATGATATGTACTGTTAATAAAGGAATTTTCATGGTAATGCGTTGTTCGATCAGTGTACGATAGACTGCAAAGGGATGAGGTTTACTAGGCGAGCGCGTGGTGTGAGGAAAAACATTGGCTCTAGGGATGAATTCACTTATCTCAACAGAACACTTCCCATTGTAATATCTATAACACATTGTAACACAACCAACTTTACGACTATGCTCCAATGTGTCAATCGAGTTGGCTACCCTACTGTCTTTGATAACCACCAGAAGATTCCAAATAGACTTCAGGCCCCTGCCCTTATGTGGGTGTTGTATTCTTTTTTTTTGGTATGTGGTGTAAATAGTAAGGAAATCAGATGGAATGAAGTAATTCTAACAACAATTTATGTACTTGAAAGCTTTTTTCGACAACTGGAAATTTTGTTTATTCCAACGGACGTCACACTATTCATGCCCAGAACAGCAATAGTGTCAGATTGCTCAATATCTACACCACCCATGGATACAAACGATATTGGTGACTCCATGTCCCGTCTATGGGTCAATAAATATCATTCGGTCTTACGAGTACTCACTCGATCCAACTCAAAAGGTATTGATTGTGTCATTTATTTATTCCGTTATGCCTTCAATGTCCGTAAGGCTTAACCTTTGCCGTCTGTAAAGTAGATAGAATTGGAAATTTGGCATATGTTATTAAGAAAAAAAAAAAAAGAAAAAGTATAGGAGAAAGAATAGAGGCTTGCGGTATTCTCGCGTCGAACTGAAACTCTTTGGATGAGACCTTATCTAAACCAACATGTATAATGGGATCTTTGGGAAAACTCGATATAAATCGAGAGATATCATTACCAACACCAAAAGAAATGAGTTTTGATACACCCATCAGTGAACCACATCCGAATCGGTGAATGGACTGAATCCAACGTTCTGAAAGGAATGCCATAAGGTTGTCCGAAGAACGGCTAATACGAAAGCCATACTGTCTGTCGTTAAGCAATAAGTTGGTGTCTAGATAGTTCACAAGATGATAATTCAACTTGCTCTCCATTTTCTTTGAAAGTGCAGAGCAAACTGTAATTGGGCGGCAATTTTCAGGGTTGTTAGCTGCACGCACAAAGAGGGAAAGGTACGGTACGAAGGGCTAAAGAGGTTTGCCAATGGACACGATAGCGTCGCAGAACACTGTTTCTGTACCAGTGCTGATATGCCAGTTGATCCTGGTGACTTTGTTAAATTGAGCTTTACAAGAACCCTGTTAATAGCACGAGCTCGATAGTATATCTTTTGCATAGTGTGCGAACTATTTCAATTTGGGTAGCGGTTAATGGCTTTATTTCATGGTAGAACTACTTATGAACTGGTCAACTAATAGGTTAACTCTTTCAACAGGGAGCCTTTGAATATTAGGTCATCTTTTATAAGAAGTTATTCTTTTAAAGAATGATCGGAAGAAGCCTTACTGCGCCGTGGTGTAGAAAGAAATTTAGTTCCAAGAATCTGTAAGTATGGAAGCTTTTTGCGTCTAAGTACTTTGGCACATTCGGTGGTTTGCGTAGAAGATCAGAACAATTATTTTTATTTACACGCCAATTACTGAACGCTTCCTCTAGATCTGACTGCATCCTTGCATGTCTGGTTAAGCCAACACATGTTTTGGTTGAGCGTGAATTAGTTTTCTACCTTTTTCGTAGTGGCATCGATATCACTGTCAAGGAAAAAAGGTTTGCATTAAAAATGACAATAAAAATCTTTGAGTTCATCCCAGCTAGCCTTTTCATATACTTACATATAAAACAGTTTCAAATATTGTTCTCAAAGTTGTTAAAATATGGTTGGGTATTCACATCAACCACGTGAAAAGAATTCAAGTGTAAATCTTGTGTCAGTCTGAATTTGATTGTTTTGTGGCCAGCTCTTATAATAAAATTGTGTTGACATTTATCAATATTTTACCAAAAATATTTGTCTGGGAAAATAAGTTAAAAAACTTTTTTTTTTTGGTGTGAAGAAGAAGCTCAAACAATTTAGCCAATTTCGTTTTTGAAGTAGTTATAAATGTTAGTTACAACACTACTGCAGCTACTTAAGTATTAATACTTAGAACCAAAGATAAAAAAACAACACAAATCCTTCCATATTTTTTGTAATTTTTTTTTATATTTTTTTTGGATATGAATGCAGTTTAACTCGTTCATAGTCATAACCAATAAGTTGAAGTTGTTGTACTGATAGTTAGCACTCCTGTAACATTTTTCATATGTTGCTCTTATAGCTTCAATGTACAAACGTATGTATGTACGTGTGATAGTTTTATCAAGGACTACTAGAACTTGGTTACATAGTAGGTTCTTCATATTCGATTCCAACCCCCTACTTCGTCTTCGTGTACCATTTTGTCTAGTGTTTGAAGTTGGTTAAGAAATTGGCATTTTCTCATTTGTATACTTTTTTTTAATTCCCAGCAATATTTGCAACAAGCGATTCTCAAATGCTGCTCTGCTCCAATTACGCAAGGGAACATGGTTTTTGTTTATTAAGAACTGAATATTCTTTTTAAAGTTATTTGGGATGCTGAATCCAAATCTGCACTTGGTTTTTTCTATCAGCTCGATTTTTCGCTATATAATGTTATGTCCAAAATTAAGGCACTTCCACTATATTGGAATAACTTGAAAATGGTTCATCATATTCAGTTAAAAAAAGAATTCAAAACTCGTCAACAATATTATCTTTAAGCTGTGCTTACATTGATTTTCAATTTTCCCAGTAGTTTCAGAGATACAGTTGAAGTTTTGAAAAAAGAACAATTTTTTAAAAAAGTCGAAAATACGTTTAGTAGCAGTAAATTAAAAATTAGATTTGAAATCAGCGACTTTAAAAATTGCAAGAAAGTTATATTTTGATCTCTTGTGTTATTAAGTATTTTGAATTTTCATTCTGGTAAATCATGGAATCCTGGTTTGATTCTTAAGAGTTTGTTTGTATTTTGTGTTTGTTTGTATGCCGTGAAGGAACAATTGGCTATATAATTCTTGGTATATCTTGTGGTCGTGGTACTTCCCATACACATAAATATTTATAAAGATATATTTGGAATAGTATGACAGAAATGGTCTTTAAACTTTGTATGAGTTTATTTATGTCTGTTATTGATATTAGCAGTAGTATCAAAAATATGCGGATTGAACCGAGGGCCATAGAAAGTAAAATATCTGGAATACTATGGAAGCTGTATGTGGAAGCTAATTGTGAGCTGGATGCAGCCAGAATGGGTGGCACTTCCAAAACAAAGTACATTATCTGGAGTGCTATGATACTAAAAGCCTTCAAACTTTGTGTTGGTTCATAAGTTGTTGAGGTGAAACGGTGTTGCAAAATCTGGTGGGATCAGACTGGAAGTTATTTATGTGGATCTGGGGGTATGGGGCAACACCCATACAAAGTATATATAAATTATACCTTTAGAATTCTGGTATCAAGAGACTCAAGAAACCGTGTGTGTAAGGACAGTTATTTATGGCGGAGTTGACTTTGCTATTATTACACATAAATTGTAAGAAGTTGAATTGGTTATATGCATAAGAAAATTTTGCTGGTTTTCTACTCTAGTGTATATTTTTGCCATTCAACTCTTAGAAAGCTTTGAAATATTTAATAACATTTCTTGTGTTGCAAGTTATAAATGCATGATTGAGGTACGTTTATGTCTTTAATACACAAGAGTACGAATGTTTGTTGAAGGAGTTATAATTCATTCCCATAACTATCTAAGTCATTCAGTATAACCTAAATGTTATTTACGATTTGCTGTTTTAATGCATCATACATTTTGTTTCATAAATTCTTCATTAGAAGTTGAAAAGATTTACTTGAAATTAAGACTTTGTTTTAATAGAGTTGAAAATAATGAAATGAAATTCACCTGCAATTTTTGCAAAATCATGGAGGGCTGTTTAAGGATACAAAAATTCAGGGAAATAAATTTAGTGTGAAACTGTATGGTTTTGCTGAAATCAAATTTTAGAATATAATAATAATTTTTACAACTAATTAATATAACGTACCTCTATGATATTGTTAAAGGCCAGTTTACACTATCATACTTTGTGATAAGACTTGTAAAAAATTGGAGTATTATGAAAAATCGTATCATGTAAAATGCTTATGTTATGAAATAGACAGTCTGTATGATTTTATTGTCGAAGTCCTATGGTTTTTTCATTTTTATAAACATTTCATTTTCATCGGACCAGAGTTGTTTTTTGGTAATATTAAAAAAAAAAGAAAACAAAAACAGAGAAATTGGAAACAAAATATAAATTTCAAAACAAACTTTTTTGTTATTCTAAACAGCTGTTTTCACGAGATTTGAGTGTGATGGTTTAAATGAGTGTGATGGTTTAAGTATGCAGAAATAATGACGGTACGACTTGATGACAGTCCGATGAATTTCATCGGATTTTTATGCCGAAAAATCATACGACTGAGTGGTATTATATAAATGGGCCTTAAGTATTTAGTTAGCTTTATTGCCGTAAAGATAATTACTCAATATCATTAACTTATTATAACATTAATTACCAAATTACGTATCTGTGATTCCAGCAGCCTGAATTCAACATTTTTATACCCTACACCACTATATTGTTTGGGTATAATGACTCTGTACTGCTGTTTGTAACTACCAATAATATTTAACCTAGACCCACCTTTTATTATACGTATCGACTCAGAATCACTTTCTGAGCCGATTTAGCGATGTCCGTCCGTCCGTCTGTCTGTCCGTCCATCTGTGTGTCCATGTAAACCTTTTATCAAACTACAGGTCGCAAATCTGAATATATTTTGGCATATAAGCTTTGATCGCCCAAAGAATGAACGCTTTTGAAATTGGTGCAATTCGGTACATGTTCAGACCTAGTCCCCATACAAATGACCCCTATGAAATCGGAATAAATTCCCATAAGATCCAAATTATCATATAGATCTCATTCTAATTGGGTTTGTATGTGTTTATTATATCCATTAATCAGTGGTCCAAAAATAATCCCTATATGACAATTCTTAGTTATAGGCCCCATATAGAGCTGCTTCCCGATCTTCACTTAAATCGATCAAAAAACAAAAATATTGCACACATTTATCTCAAATTTGGTTTGTATATATTTTTTCAAAATTTAAGTAACTTTACCAAATATGGACATTTTTGGACCTAGTCCCCATATAAATACAGCATCCGATATGAACTTTTTCATATTTACCCATATGAAATCGACATAAATTGCCATAAGATCGAAATTGTCATATAGATCTTACTCAAATTGGGTTTGTATGCGTTCATTACATCCATTAATGAGTAGTCCAAAAATGATCCCTTTGACCCCATATAGAGCTGCTTCCCGATCTTCACTTAAATCTATCAAAAAACAAAAATATTGCACAGATTTTTCTCAAATTTGGTTTTTATATATTTTTTCAAAATATAAGTGATTACCAAATATGGTCAGGATCGGTCCATTTTTAGACCTAGTCTCCATATAAATATAGCACCTGATATGAACTTTTTCATATCTGCAGGCAAAAAAGTTAATAAGAAAACCACTCAAATTTTGTTTATGCTTATTTTCTATAGCCAATTAGTTGGATCGAGAGATAAGGTCTCTAAACCATGGACAAAAATTTCCTTACTTTTTCCCGGTCAGGTAAGATTTTACTAAATGATATAAATCTAGTTGTTTATAATGCCAAACATTATATAAATATTCCGATTAAATCGAAAAAATTAAGAAAAAGGCTAACTGAAAAACAATGGCGCCATCGAGTTCAGTTTACTCAAAATATGGTTGCAAGTTCTGTGCAAATATAGTTTAAATGTTAGTGTATTTTAATAACAAGTTATTATGAATATTGTGTATCAGTACCCACCGTTGAACCATTTAGTGGTTCTTATGAAGATATTGAGGTTCCAATATCATATAGAAGAATTATTTGGTACTTTCTATTTCCCCTGCTTCCATGAAATTTCGCAGAAATTCCTTGACAAAATCTTAAAGCATTTAGCCTGTGTCGAAATTAGGAGGTGCCTGGTTACCACCTTATTCCTCAATGGCTTCTAATCCAGAGGTTTAACAGACCACGAGCTTTAATACAAATTACTTGATTTAATTCAGAAGCAAGTTTGGTTGTGTTTTGCAAATTCATTATTGAGAAACTTTTATAGTGTTTGCAACACGGAGTCCTTTCCGTCCAGGTATCTCTGGACGGATATATGGTGCGAAGGGCTACAGTGATATATATTATGTTGCAAGAAAGATATTGTAGAAAGATATTATATTATTAGATATTATATTATATTACGTTGCTACATGGATATCCCCAGCGATTCGCCGATTAATTGAAGCGATTACCCCATTCCTCGAAGTTTCGTCAGAAGTTCAACTTCATACATATCAAACAGCTATCAATTGCTAGAATCTCATGGAAAGCAAAAAGTTCTGCCAAGTTTAGGTTGATCCTAGATGCCAGTGTAATTAGCAAAATGTTCAGATGTTTACTGTTTATTGTACTTATAATACGCACAATATGACCAATCCTTTCGGAAGCCCAGTTATTTCCGGCGATATGAGAATAGAGTTGATATATTGAGGACTTCCTACCAAGCATGGTACTTGGTTCAGTAATATGTACGACATTAAATTTACACTTTAAAAAACCGAGAAATTGTTCTGATACTACTCTTTTTTGATGTTGAAATTGCAAGTGTTGTTAAGAGAAGGTTCCAACTAAGGTACTAGTCGTATTAAATTTGGAGCTTTGTGGAGCTTTGTTGAGAGACGTTCTACAACGCGTATTATTGATGTATATAATTGGGCGTGGAACCGGTAGTCATATAAAATTAAAAATACACTTTTTTATGTGTCTATAATTTGTGTTGCTTATTCTTTAATCGGCAAAAAACGTAACGAAACTTATCAAATCGACAGAGCTGGTCTATATCCAGAGTTCTTCATTGTATAAAAATACATGAGTAATATTTAGCAAGGTCCTAAAATAACTGTTATCAAAATTTTAGGAATCGAAAAAGTTTCCCTTTTTTAATAAATATTGTAAAAACTTGCTCAATAACTGATATTGGTAACATAAAAAAATAAAATCATTGGTCCTAACTGTTAAAATTCAATTTATATTTTGTTTTCGTTGTTTTGTAATACTTATATTTAAGATATATTTTTTTTTTTTCTTGTCAACAAAAATTATTTAGTAACAAATATTTAAAAAGTTACAAGTTATTTAAAAACGTTTTTAAACAATGCAAATAAATAATTTTTTAAAATTTAATTAAAATAAATTAAAAAAACAACACATGTAATAAAAAAATTAATTAAACGTAATTAGAACATACAAAAATTATGTAGTCCAACTGAGGTTTGGACCTGTGGCCATCTGTAGTAGAAGCCAACACGCTAGCGTCTAGGCAACAGATCTGTGGAGAAATATATTTTTACTTTAGATTTAAAGACTGGTTGAATAAGATATTGTGTATTAATGCTGTTCAAAAATACTTAAATAACAGTTAACTCAATTAACTATTTTTAATTTGATAATTTTCGAAAATGACTGAAGTTTTACAGCAAACTGAATACAGTTTTTATATTCAACCATTAAACAGTTTGTTCTATACTAACTCGTAATAAATAAAAAATTTTCAAATGGGTCGCAAAAGAACCTCTGTTATTAGAGAATTTTTTCTTTATAATAAAGATATTAATGCGAACATTTGTAAAATATGTTCTTCAAAATTTGTGGGTGGAAATGTAACTAATTTAAAAAGACATATGATAACTTCTCATTTTGCTGCACACAATGACGGATTAGACCAAAATCAGAATACATCGAAGCAGTTAAATTTATGAACGAAAAACAACACAACTTTTATATTATAACAAATAAAAATATATCCTAAATAATAACTGTTATGACCAAACTGTTTCTTTTTATTTCTTGTCCATAAGTAATATACAATGACGAATAAAATATTTATTGAAATGTAATAATTATGTATAAGAGATATATTTTGATGTGTAAACACAATACAATCACAAAAATAGCGTAATATGTGAGCGTAACATCTTACGCGTAACATGTTACGCTGTGAGCATTAAGACAAATCGTATGTACAATATTGAAAGTTTTATTACCTTTAATTGAATAATTGAAAATAATTTATTGAAAGTATAAGTATTTCCAACTTAAAAAATGCTCTAATTTTTAGATATTTACACATCTCTCTTGTGATCGTACTCACATGAATTTTTTTTAATATATTAATTGGAATCAAAAAAAGTTGAACTGTAAGAGTTACTTCCTAAGAAATATCTCGTAAAACTTGTAACTCTTATGTCCTTGATATCTAATGTATAAGATAAGATCGTCTAAAAGACGAATGTCCCTTCCAAAAAGACCCATACAATGATATGAATTTTGATTTCGAAATTTTGGGCCATGTTTAGTAGTAGTTAGTACATAAAAACATGCGTTGAATATATTCCGAAAATGGCAATTCATCTTTTAAGTTTACTTAAACAGAAATAGTGTTTATGAAATTATTGGATTGGTGTTCATGGGGTTTGTATAATCTACTTCGATTTGTATATCGTTCGTGTACTCAATTGATTTCTGATTTAAATGTACTAATTCTAATTATAAATTCTAATTATCGTAAAATTAACGTTGACTTACAAAATATTAGGCTCTGGTCTACACCCAACGGATTATGTCCAAGTAATCCAAGTAAGTCAAAATGTATGTTAATTACTAAAAAAACGAAAGTTATTCCAAATATTTCTGATATAATTCTGGGTGAATCAAAAATTAATCATGTGGATAAAAATCTTGGAGTCACATTTAATAAATAATTACACTGGAATAACCAGGTTATTATTACAACCGGAAAAATATATGGTATGTTAAGAAACTTATGGTGCACTCACTTCAAGGTAGAATGCTTCTGCTAAAACATACTTAATACCGACTTTACTTTACGGTTGTGAGTTGTTCTCAAGTTGTGATGCAACCAGTATGCGTTAACTACACGTATCTTTTAATAACATTGCGCGATATATATTTGGCATACCACGACTTGGTAGCATATCTCACTACGCTAAACAAGTTTATGGTGTAACTTTTGAAAACCTTTTGAATGTAAATCACTAATATACCTGCATAAAATTATTTACTCAAGCCAACCTAAATACCTTTACGAAAGACTAAACTTTTTCAGGTCTGAGAGAGGACGCCGTATTATTCAAATACAACATACGGCTCAACTTTCGGAGTTACACTTCAATATTAATGCCATTCGAATTTGGAATCGACTACCCCCTCACTTATTAGCAACACAACTAAATTCAAAAATAAAATATATGAATATTATAACAATTTTTTTTTTCTTTTATTATTTTATTGTTATTATTTTATTATTATTGTTTTATTATTAATATTTATGTTTCTGTTTCTTTGATTTTGTTAGTATTAGGCAGTATTTTATTATTTTATTTCTTTTTTTCTTGTACATTGTAACATTTAACTATAATTAGTATTCAGTACTTCTATATAAGATTAATTCTTTGTACTGAAATTAAATATATAAATAAATAAATAAATTAAAATGAAATGATTTTGATCGGATATTATTATCTGTCTTCTATATATATATATAAAATTGAAAATTTGTGGGTTTGTGGGTTTGACATTAATAGGTGGCTAAGCCTAGGACCGATCTTCTTGAAACTTTCACACTGTGTAAGTTGGTATAGGGAAAGTAAAATAGGCTATATTTTTTCAAACATATGAAGTGGGCTTGTCACCTCCCGTATATAATAAAAAATTTTTAACGTCATATATCGGTCCGAAAATGGGCAGGATTGGGTTAGTGGGCGTGGTACCTCCCATACAAAAAATAATTATCTGGAGTACTATAAACCTGACAGTATTGAAATGTCAATCGGTTGCTAATGTAAGTAGTCGTTAGTGGGCGTGGCACCTCCCATAAAAAATTATTATCTGAAGTACTATAAGCCAGACAGTCTTGAAAATAGGTGTGAGTTTAGGAATGATGTGTGTTAGAAGTTATGTGATAAATGGGCGCGATTAAAATAGTGGGCGTGGCACCTCCTATACATGGTAAATACATAGCATCATAATTAACAACAGAAATATTCAATAGAAAGAAGTTATATGACAAAATAACGTTTGCCGGTTTTTATAAATGGTCTTTAAAAATTTTCTTTTTTCTATACAAAATTTAAAAAAAAACAGTAAATCTAAGTTTTCGAAATGTAACAAACGTGGTGATAAAATATTCTAAAATCAACCCATTTGCAGTTAATTTTGTCAGGACCACAATTGTCGTCTTCTACAGTTCATTTCAAATCTTTTTTTTTCAAAGGATAAGTGCCAATAAAATTTTTTATTTGTTTCTTCTCATTGAATGCAAGTTTCATTTTAACCAATGAGTCTCTGACGTTTAATTTGACTTGAGTATTTGAACAGCCGGTTACATGATGATGATATCGATTACTGCAAGAAATGACATATTGTCCGAAAATAGAACATTATATTTATATTCCATAATAGACTTCACATTTAAGTACAACTAAAGATACATATATATATATATATATATATTATATATACTTCTTATATGTTTACTTAGTCGTATACTTTAAACACAATCTTACTTACAAAACCTTCCAAATGACATTTATTCCGTAGACTATTAAATATATTTGTGCGAATGTGTGAAAAGTCGAGTATTTATTTAGTAAGTAGGTTTAAGTAACTTTGAAACAATTGTGGTATGTTTGTATATAAATTCAAAAGACCAAAACACGAGAACCATTTGTGGGATACTTCA
The DNA here is from genome assembly GCA_963682025.1 of Cordilura impudica. Taxonomy (NCBI): domain Eukaryota; kingdom Metazoa; phylum Arthropoda; class Insecta; order Diptera; family Scathophagidae; genus Cordilura; species Cordilura impudica. The sequence goes on from OY821521.1 coordinate 140,473,257, forward strand.
AGGTTTTTATATATTTTTTTCGTTCTGCTGTTGCAGTTTTAATATGTACTGGTACTGTGTACATTTTGTACTCAGTATGTGAAAAACTGGAAATAGTATGTGAGAACAAACGAAAATAGCGTTAGTGGTCCTTTCGCAGTAGAACAGTGTGTTACTAAAATAACATTATCAAAATGCACTTGAGTACTTAAAAAGTTAAGGACATTCAACAAATAATCCTGTTGGAGTGAATGTGTACATTTTAGAAAAAGTTAAAACAAAAATTTTATTTTTAAATTTAAATATGAACAGAAAACAAAAAAAAAACAAACAAAACGGAATTTGTAAAAGAATAATATAGAAAACAGTTATATATCGACCCTATGATTCTCCCTACATAAAAGAATTATTATGCGATTAACAAAGATTGCTTAGTAATAAATTTCTGCTTGATTTTAAAGACTAGTTTATATTTTTTAATATTATTTATAATTGAACAAAAAGGCACATAGTGAACATTTTCCACAATGATTATTGAAATCGTTTTAAAATATCTGTAGCAGATCAACAGGATGCACGTCAATAATAAAATAAAAAATGTATACTATATGATTTAAAATCGATTTACGTATAATTGGAAATCTATTTAACAAATTTGAAAAAGAAGTATATCAAATTAATAATAACTAACCGATTCCAGCCCTCGAAATTCGAGCGCAAATTCTAGGAGATTTTAATTTGTTCATTAAATAAAGACCCTAAAAGTATGCCAATCAATTATAGCCAATTCACAAATCAACACAAAAAACAAAATCATTTTTATTACAAACACGTTAACAAATTTAATAAACACACACATAGCATTGTATAATTTTATGTATTCCTTAGTAGCAATTTTAAGTACAATTTACTCAAACTAAAGGAAAAAATTTAAAAATCTGTAAATCTGCAAAACGGCTAAAAAGAAATACCTTTCAAATAATATACGTTACGTCAAAATCGGGATAAAATGGTACAACAAAACATCAGTCACAAGAAATCGCCTAGCCTCTTAATATTATAGATTTGATGAACTTTATATTAATTTTTTCATTCTTTGTTGATAATCTTTACTTAACCTTCAAAAAAAGAAGAGGACGGTCAGAAATTAGTTGTAAACTGATAAACTGAAGTCATGTAGAAGTATGTTCTAATTTTATTCATATTTTTTAAACACTTGTGATACAAAATAAAAAACAATTAACTAACTAACTGACGCAAATTAATCCCTTATATTTAAAATCAGTCTGGTTACGTGTTTTTAGTGATAACGGTTTTAAAGTTGCGTAGTTCATGAACGAACAACTTAGTTATGAGTTACGTTTATTTACGTTATTTTTAAATACCTGCGTCCTAAATTGAATATTACAACTAATGTTCGGTAGGGCTACCACTTTGAAACCGTTGACGATACTTACAATCAATAAAATTTAAACCATATTTCTTCTATTTTTGGCCAATAAGGGTACTTAAACAAAATGTACTTTTTTAAGAAAAGGTACTATTAAAAAGAAGATGCTTTAAAAAAATATTTTATTAAAAAATGATAGTCATTTAGAATAGGTAATTTTAAATATGTGCCTTTTGAAAACATTTACATTAAAAAACGTACTTTTTTTTAAAAAGGTACCCTTTTAAGAATGAGTAATTCAGAAAAAGTACTTTTTTAAAAAAAGGGGTTTTTAAATATGTACTTTAAAAAATTTAATTTTTTAAGAAAAGCTACTTGCTTAAAATAGGTACTTTAAAAAAGGATACTTTTTTAAAAAACGGATACTTTTTTTTAAAGAAAGATGGCTTTTTAACAAACGCACTTTCAAAAAAAGTTACATTTTTAAAAAAGTATTTTTTATATTGGCAATTTTCTTTATTATATCGGTATAACGATAAAAATATGTGGCAATACTCGATCAAGCTACTGTGAAGCAAATGCCACAACTACAACGACTACAACTGTAATAAGCTATCTTAAGAAAAACAACAAACACATTGACCATTTATATTTTTTCAAGAGTTTTTTCACATTTTCATTCATATCTCGTGACTCATTTGACCGAAGTTTATGATTTTCAACAGGCATACAAACAGGATGTGATTAAACGATACCATGCAAAAACGAAGAGTATAGGTTAGTTATTGAGGGTTTGATTGTGATTTCCACGGCCAAACTGGCAAACAGTCATTGATAAATCAACTTCTCCTGTTAAGAAGATCAATAAAGTATATAGTTTCTTTAGTTTCCTGAATTTATTTCGATGCGCTACAAACGGAATGACAAACTGATATATACCATCTGCATAGTGCGTATGAAAAGGTTGAGGGTATAAAAAGGTAATAAATATGTACTTTTGAAGGTAAAATCCACCGCTTTCACAGCTTCTGTATACTGCATTAACATACAGAATCTCAATGGTCAATTACTTTAGGAACATACATGTTATGTCCTGGGATAGTGTTATTTCAAAATTCAACATATTTTAATCGGAGAGCCATCGGTTTGTGTGGAGACAGGAAGTCAATGTTACACTTAATATTAAGAATATGTAGTGAAGGTGTGACTTGGGGTGCTATGGCTTCATTTAGAGTTGCAAATTTAGTTTTGTTGAGGAGAACCTGAATAAAAATCATTGTATAAATATTCAGAGAAATAGTTTGGTTCAATTAGAAGAAAAAGTTGGTTTGATTATCCAGTTCGCACATATTATTAAGGAAGTGTTGTTATACAATACTAACAAAGTATTTTCTGACCTTTTTCAAGTTCCAGATCTGAATCAAAACACTTATGATCATTTATGAATGAAATATTGATGTAACATAAGATTTCAAGCAAAGAAACGCTGGAAGTTGCACTGATATACATATATATGGGGCGTTTCATGTCAAGTTAACCAACTTTTGAAACCGATGTCTTCCGCTCGGGATGAAATTTGCACCAAGATTAGTCCTACTGGATAGTAGTTTAGACACAATTTTTCAACAAGATTGGTCAAAAACTCTCCGAGTTGCAGGGGGTCAAAATTGGACATTTCGACCAAACAGGTGTTTTTTCTCATCCATGTAACTTTTTACCTATTGCTCTTAGCAAAATTTTTCCTTGGGAAAAAAAATTTTAAACAAATAAAAAAATTTTTTAAGTTTTTTTTTTGCAAAATCAAAAATTTTTTTGTACTTTTTTTTTGAAAAAAGGATTTTTTTTGTTTGCTCAAAAGAGAGCTTAGGTCTTTTCCATTAAGAGCTTTTTGGTCGCTTAGTGGGATGCGAGTGGGATATCTATCTATCAGAACAAAAATATTTTGTAACTCAAGACAATGGTTTTTCAATTTATAGCATGTAAACTATTTTGAAATTTTTCCTATTTCTGTGTGTTTCGAAAACCATAAAAATAAAACTAATACTGAGAAACTAGACAAATTAGACTCTCCGACACTATGTAACATACCAAACTAAAATATCATACCTTCGATACTGTAATACCCGCAATATGTTAACCTCAGGAAAAAATTCACTTTTTTTCTATAGAAATGTTAAAAAATAATTTTTTTTATTTATTTGAGGTTAACATATGTCGGGTACTACAGTATCGAATGGATGAAATTTTAGTTAGGTATGTCGCATAACGTCGGAAAGGTTAATCTGTTCACTTTTTCAGTATATGCTTTATTTTTAAGGTTTTAGAGATACTTACACACAAATAGGAGAAAATTCAAAATAGTGCATATGCTAAAAATTTAAAAACCGTCGTCTTGAGTTACAAAACATTTTTTATGATGATATCCCACTCGCATCCCTCTTTTTGCAATAAAACAGTAAAAAAAAAAATTTTTTTAAAAGTTTTTTTTCCGAAAAAAAGGAAAAATTGCTATCAAAACTATTTGGGACAAATTTTTCGAAGAGCAATAGGTAAAAGTAACATGGATGTGTAATGGTGCGGCGTTGGTGGAAGATCCGCTTCCGTTTCCCTGAGCCTTTGCTGGTCGCACGTGCTGGCGTAGGGGCCTAGCTCGCCGGATGGGTGGGGTCTTGCTCAGGCCCAGGGAAACCGCACTACAGATTTTCACGTGCGATTAAAAAAAAAACTGTCAAAAAAACACGGACGCTAAATGGGACGGATGGCCATACTTACCTTGGGATTGGGGACGAGGTGTTCTGCCCCTTTTGCCCTCCCTACCATGTTACCTCGACTCCATCTCAATTGGAGGTAACCCACAACAAATGATAAGATTTGGTTTGGTTTGGTTTTCTACATTGGGTATAAAAACTGTTACCCTTCATTTTAAGGGTTTTTAAATTTTAAATTAATTTTACCAAACTTTATTATATGTGTTTTTTTTTTTTTTTATATTTATAACTCTGTCAAAATTTTACTTTTAGGAAAATTTTTAATTTTAGCTTATTTTAAATTTTAGCTTAAGTTTAGAATTAGGAAAATTTTAGTTTAAATTTTATAATTAGAAGACTTTTTAGGTAATTTTAGAAAAATTTTAATGTTAGAAAATTTTGTTTAATATAATTTTATAAAAAAATTTAAGTTTGAATGCGATTTTCAATTCAATGTATTTTTTTTTTTTTTTTGTTTTAATTAAATTTAGTATAATTTTAGCTTTAACAAAAAAAATTTTTTTGTTTTAAATATGGTACCATTTTGTAAATTCTCTTAAATTTCTATAATTTTAAATTTAGGTTAAATTTTAAATTTTTATTTCTAGCAAAATTTAATTTTAGGGACATTTTAATTTTAGGAAAATGTTAAATTTAGAAAAATTTTAAAGTATAGCATAATTTTAATTTTAGGAGAAATTTTAAATTTAGCTTAATTTTTTCCATATTTAGGAAAATTATTTTAATTTATGAAATTTTTAGCTTAAACAAAAGCTGACTTTTAGCACTATTTAATTTTAGGACAATTTTTAATTTTTAGGAAAATTTTTAATTTTTAGGAAAATTTTTAAATTTGAATAAAAAATTTTTAATAGTAGAAAAAATTTTTAATAGTAGAACAATTTTAATATTAGCTCACTTTTAATTTTTGCACAACTTTCATATCGCCATATCGCTGGTGTTGGTTGTAAAGATGTGGTTCCGCTGAAGTTGCTGGGTTGTGGTGGCTTTGGTCTTACGGTTGTATACATGTTGTACAGTACTCACAGTTACCATTAGTGCTGATTACAAATTTTAGTTTTCCAATTAACACTTGTAATAAATTTTCTTCTTTTCATTTGCTTAATTTTAAATTTTTCAATGCCTTTAAACTTATTTTAATACTTAATTTTAATTTAATTTTACTTTACTTTAAGTTTTTTTTACATTTCTAATTTTTTTTTTTATAGGGTTTTCGTCAACCTTTTTGCGGTCACATTTCACTCTTAACTTTACAACATATTTTTCTTAAATTCTTAAACATTTTTATTTTTTAATTTTACGGAGGTTTTTTTTTCTCAACCATTTCTGTCAGCTTACAAAATTCAATTCCCCGACTTAAATTTAACTTTACTACATTAAACCTTCTCATCTTCATTCATTCATCTGCAGATAAAAACCTGTTTATTAAAAAAACAAAATCACCACCAATTCATTGAGAACATTCATATGCATTCATAATATTCTCTAGTATTTATAACACTCCCACTCATATATGACTATGAGAGCAAGTGAGATCAATACAAGAAAATACGTGGTTTGACCAGCATGATTGCATATGAATGTGTTCATGATTTAATACAACACAATGAAGAGAAAAAAACGCCATAAATCAGTTTGCCAAAAAAAAAATGCCATCAACATATTACCATATAAGGTGTTGTTTATATGTACATACTTGAACTTGAAAATAATTTCAAGATCAAGGTTATTATTTTTTTGTTCTCAGCTTTCTTATTTCTGCTTGTACAAGAAATATTTTTGCTACAGTGAAGAGCAAAACTGATCACCGTCACAGATGAGAAAAACACCTGTTTGGCCAAAATGTCAAATTTTGACTGCCTCTAACTCAGAGAGTTCTTGATCGATCTTCTTTAAAAATTGTGTCTGAACTACTATCCAATAGGATTATCCTTGGTGCATTCACTTGACATGAAACGCCCCATATATATGTAGCTAAACCCCATCACACTAAATAACAAAACATATCTTTTAGAAACGTAATAGATTCCTAGCCTTCATAGAAGCTCAGGAGCAACACAGTACCCAATATCAGTAGATAGTTTGTTTGGTAAAAACCAAAATTCACATACCTTTTCTGAAACCAACCTAATGAGAATTAAGTTTTTTCCAACATAACAAACTAAATATGAAACAACTTTCAAACAAATACGTGTTTGGTTTAATCTTGAAAAAGACAATTTGCTTTTTTTCCACCATTTAACATTAACGGCATGTCCACCAGCAAAGGACAGCTGGTATATTGGCTGATGAGCTCTAATTTACTTTATAATTGTCATTTAATTTGTCGATGTGGTTTAAAACAAACATATGTATTTATATTTTTATGTACAATTGATTACATATAATAATCGCTTCCTATATAAACTTAAATTTATCTCAAGTGAGATTTGGCAGTATCTCTCAAAATCGATTTATGTTTACTTTATGTACCCGTGAAGGACCGCACGAATCGTGGTTGCGACTTAACAAATTCTGAGCTATGCATGCTTTCCTGGAACTCATGGCATTGAGTTTCATTTGGCCTGCATAGATTAACTACAAATCTTGTAATTTGATTTTTTTCTGATGAAGATAAGAAATTTTTAATAAACAGTTACTACACGAGGGCTTTTGCTTCAGCGACGACCTCATTGTGATGGCCAGAACTCTTTCTGTCGACCAGTTTTTCAGGCTTGGAAGTAGGAATAAGATCTATTCTGCCAAGCCGTACAAAAATTAATGAAAGAGAAGGTTTTGTTTTAGAAGTGGGAACGTTTTTTTGACAGTAAAATAACTTTCGATAATTGCCGCCTTAATATATTTCTAGTTTCAAGGTAATCAATGTCTGCATTCCAAACCAACTATGATCATTATCCTGTTAGCCGATACAATCGCCTCTGCTTCTTCTCTATTTGGGACGAGTGAACTTATTGTTGGTTGAGAGCAACTTTCTCAGGCCCATTAATTTTGTTAAATGTTAGTTATCCACTCAATTCAAATCGTTACTATGTCAGAAAAACCTTATTTAGGTAACATTGACATTGCTATAAAAAAAAAACCTTGAGAGCAATATATTATTGTTTTTAATGAAGGTGTAGAGTTCCCGCCATAATTTATTTATTTGTTTTCTTATTACATGCTTTCTTGAGCCGGAATCTTGCAATTAAATTGTTACCAACTTCTCAACTAGCCCCAGCTCTGAAACAATTAGCGTTTCGTATTTCTCTCGGTTATACAAAACTAACATAAGGAATCAAATGACGTAGCAATCCGATATATATATATGAAAAACAGAGAAAATAGCAGAATTTAACTCTACTAAGAACAATGTCAGGGACTTATCATACAGCCCTCGTATATAATGTTTGCGATTTCAACATTGTCATAATGAGAATTACCAATGTTATTCAATTAATTTTAAACATTTCGTTAAGTTTTCATTATCAAAAACAAATCATATTTAAAGGAAAAACGTAGACGCGAAAACCAAAATTAAGTTTAAACGATTGTTGCTATAGAACACGATGTTTCCACCAAAAAAAAAAAAAAAAATGTCATCAACACACAACATATATAATCAACGCAGACCAAAAATTTTATGATTTTTCCACATACACACACATATACACGTAAATCTACGTTTTGTTAAATTTTCAAGGAAATTCCACAAAAAAAGAAATACAAAATATACATAATTGGAGTAAAAGCAACTATTTGTTGAACATGAATTTCGACAGCTTTTGTGTTCAGTGGTCAAGAAAAGAAATGTGCGTTGCTGATATGGCTGTTATAGTCGAGAAATTTTTGTTTGTTTTGTTTTGGTGTTTTTTTTACTAACGCAGGCACTAACAAGATTTATGGCTTGGATAACCAGTGAAGCATACTAAAAACATCCACTCACTATTTAGATTATTTTATGCCTATTTTTTTTTTCTTCTGAGAGAGAATATATAAAGGTAGCAATTTTTGAGCTAAACCGCTTTAACAATATGAACGGGAAGTGAGTTTTTAGACTATCAGAAAAAAAAATTAAAAACTTTACTTTGGTCCAAAATTGTGTAGAGTGTTTTTGAAGTAAAATTAACACTTTTAAATGAAAAACGAATAAATACATATATTTTATAAAAATATTTTTAACATTTTCAAGATGAAAAAATTTTTAATTTTTACAATTATTTTTCCACAACAATTCGGGCGATTGAGATTAAAAGGTTCACGCTTGCAAATAACTTTGATCACAACCTCTAAAAGATATAAAAAATCGAAATTTGTGTAAGAATTTTAAAAGAATTTCTAATAGAAAAATGTGTTACCAAAATACAGATTTTCAATTTGAAAAGATCCTTGACAACATTGTGTGAAAATAGCGTTCAAATCTAACATTGATACGTGGTAAAATAAATCAATCAATCAAAATCTTAATATAATATAATCTTAATAATATTTTTTTTTATTAATATTTAATTTATTATTTAAATTAATATAATTATCACTCAAATGTATTTATATTAATAACACAGAACGACAGACATACCCGTTCCGTTCTCAGGCCACTTAATTCTTCAGCATTTTTCACCCTGACTTGAAACTTCTAACACCAACGACCCAAAAAATGTTCCACAGTGAAATTAATTAAGTGTATAATGACAATTCTGAGAAATAGAAAAAATTCTATGTTTACATAATTTTGGTGATTTTGTTCTGCACAAAACTGTATATTCTGGTTTTACAAAATGATGCTTACTCTTTAGCTTTCATATTAGCCAAATGGAACCAAAACATTAATAACTATCAAAAATATGAGACCAAGACCTTAAAATTAAATTATTATTTTAATCGCTGTCGAATTTGATGTTGCGTCAATTTTGAAATGTCCATTGAATGTATGGACTTCAAATTATATATGAAAATATTGAAATTCAGTTAATCGCAAATAATATTTTATCAGTGCCCTTCTGAATTAACATCAAATACACTTTACCTAATGGCATATACCAACGGAACTTTTATCCATTTTAACGAGGCTTTTCATAAATCCTTTAATGGGAGAATTGCATTAATCCATTACTCATATGCATCGTTCACCGTATTATGTACTCGTATTTTTATGGAGGAGAGCATAAAATCTGCTTCATTGTTACTTTTATAATCTTATATTTACAGCAGTTTTACATCAGCAACAAAAGGTCAAGCTGCAGTTGAAAAAGTTAGCAGCCAGCAATTAAGGGTTTATTTATTCGCGTACTCGGGTCATTTCTCTCAGGAAAAACTTTTGTATTTGTTGTTTGCTTCAGTTTTTGTGTAATACTCTTCCCCATCATGTGCTGTGGAGTAAACTGAAAGTTTGTTAGAGAATTCTAGGCAGAAGTATATCGACCATGTCATAATCGCTACACTAACGCAATTATATAAGGAATAGTTAGTAATAAATTTCGGAATTACTTAAACTGGCTATTTTAATGTTGGCCTGCAATTAAAAGGTAAAATATTTATATTTCTAAAATTGAAGTTGGTAGTACAATCTCCTGTAGAACTCTACATTATATAGGATAATTTCTGCAAAGAGTAAACTGAATTAAGTAATTCAGAACTTGTTTGAACATATAATAAAATTCCAATTAAATAATTAATATCCACTATCCACAATGATTATTGCATTGTTGACTTTCAGCTCATATTTTTTTTTTATTACTTTCAAATGTTTGCCATGACCAACATTTGCTCCACCATGTAGGGTATTTAAACTGAAAAGCCACTTTTATTTAGTATGTTAAATTGAAAAGTCTGTATGCATAAAATGTTGGTGTTTCTTTATTTTGTGTGTGCTCAGCAACTATTTGTTAAATTTTGTACTGCCTGCTATATACCATAAGTAGGAGCTGTTGGCCAATAATTTTCATTATGCTGCTGCAATACATGCATATCAATGTAAATCTATAGGTTTTGGTATTTCGGCTCTTCGAAACCACAAGTAACATACTAACTTTTGGTGAAGATACCCAAATCATGAGTGTAGAAATTTATTTGAAATGCTAAATAGAAATTATCCTCTCTAAATACATAATTAAAATTTTAAATTTTTTAAGAAAACCTAATGATTTGAAAATATTTTGAACTATATTTTAACTAAGGTTCGTAAAAAATTTTGTTCATTTTATAAATTACATAAGTCTAGATATTCCATTTGGACACAGGTCTATTTACATTAGTCGCTTGAAAAGTTTTCACAAATAAAAAAAAAAACAATCGGCTACCAGATTGTTCTAAGGATCAAAGGAAATTTAATGGAGCTAAGCATATTCTGTTGTGGTAAAATACTTAATAAAACAGAATTTCAAAACCGAAATTCCGTTAGTAAATTAAGGAATGTTTCGCTTTAAATTCGTAAAATTCAAAGTATGCTATGGATCAAATAAAATATCATTTAAATTCTTTTGTATCTATACTAATATTATAACGAGATTAAGTTTCTTGTTTGTTAGATTTATCGTCATTTTTCAGACACATTGCAATTACTACTGTAATTAATATGCAATTTTAATTTTGTTTAAATGGTGCGTGGTAAAGAAGAAGAAAGCATATATTTCAAAAATTCATAACTGCACTGTATTCTTAATCGGACCGGTTTCTGGCATTTCAGCCTTCATCAGCGATTTATTGAACATTGTGATAATTGTTAATGTTTTAATTGAATAGATTGTTTCTATATGAAAATTTTTTCTACTTAGGGCGGCCGTGAGGTTTTGAACCATGAACTCGTACTTGCACCTTTTGGTCAGCGCTTTAACACACTCACCTAAAGTCAGGCCTATGAGCAGTGTGGTTAGATTCAGTTTTCGTACCATACAGCTTTACTTTGTATTAATTTCAGAAGATACAACTCTGTCCAAACAAACAATCGTTATTTTTGAATTTTGAATATTTTTTGCATTTGTACTTCTAATTTCCACTATTCTCAGTTTTCGTAAGAGTTGTCATATGTGATGTACGGTTTTTGTACATACCTACATATGGACTTTACATATATTTGAGATGACGCTTTGAAGTTTCTTTGTATGTAGGAGGTAATGTGCGAAACTGCTCATCTGATTTCAAAAGTTCCTTCTCCATATATGGCTAGATTATTCCTTGATATATGAAGTGTACCACACACACTTTACATAAAGGATTTTTAATATCAACTATATGGGTTAATATAGAAGCCAGATCAATGAAACTTTGTGTGTCCATAGGTCGCTAATTTGAGTAGTCGTTCCTAAAATATATGTTTACTTATTTAGAATGTTATGAAAGTGAGAGCTTTTCTACTTTATATGAGTTGATTGAATATAAAAAGGTGTGTAGGTATGCTAAAAATGGGCGGGATCGGACTTGATATACGAATATCTGGAGTATTAAGAAAAATAGAGTCATTTAACTTTGTATGTGTTCATGAATTATTGATGTAAGTGGAAGAGTAAAATGTTGCCGAGGATTTGGGACCTCATATACAAAATAAATACTCATCTTATATTTGGCCCATTATGCTGTGCCTTAATAAGTTAGTAATTTGATTAGTTAAGGCAAATTTGGTCAGGAGAGTCGCAAGTTATTAAAGTGTGTAGGAATGGCAAAAATAGGTGCGATCAGACAAAATATTAATATTTGGCAGAGTTCAGAAAAATACACACACTGAGTAAAAATGTCATACATAAATGTAAACAAACAGAGCTCAGAGCAACAAATACATATTTTTATATTCACATCAATTATGTGTGTATCTGAATTTTGTATGTTGCCAAACACAATCATGAATGTGGTTCGATTTAATATTTTCATTCGTATACGAACAAGTGTAGTTCACGTATTGTTGGATCGCAGCAGACATAAACTACACACGTTCGAGTGTAGCTATACAGAAGAATAACATTGTGCATGCATTTATTAAATAATTTTCTTCTTATTAAAAGTTTAATAACTCAGTAAATTTTTTACGAATTCTTAAAACCAAATCTGTTTTTTTCTCATAAATGAAAATAATTTTGTAATAAATTCGTACGTTATACAGTCCCTAAAAAAATAAATATTTAAAAAGATCTTCAAATTTGAAAAATAGAGATTTTCTTCCAAAAATAAGTTTGCTAGAAAAATACGCATAATTGTGTCAATATTACCTAAATATCATGTTCATATCTTCGAAGGACCTCAGTTTCTTCTTTCTAAATCCGCCTAAAATTCAACATCGATTGATATTCAACAAAGTTACTGGCTTATATGTGCATAACGGCCGAAAAATCGGTTTTTACCCGAAACTCAAGGTTTTGGTGGTGCTTCGCATATTCAAGGGGCAGAGTGTAGCTGTACTAGACAAGACCTACCAGAAAGAAATATCACATCCCAGGAATTTTTCTGTCACACAGTATCAGTTACGTGATACCAATACTTTAATTTTATAAATTACATTATTTTGAAACAAAAATAATGGTTATTTTTTAGTGTCCACTCCATTTTCAGCTTATTCCAAATGTTAATCATCATGTTTTCAACAGTGTTTTTTTATACCCTATACCACTATGTGGTTTGGGTATAATGACTTTGTGCTGCTGTTTGTAACAACCAAAAATATTTGACCTAGACCCATCTTTAATTATACCGATCGAATCAGAATCACTTTCTGAGTTGATTTAACAATGTCCGTCCGTCCGTCCGTCCGTCCGTCCGTCCGTCCGTCCGTCCGTCCGTCTGTGTGTCCATGTATAGCTTGTAATCAAACTGCAGGTCGCAAATATGAATATATTTTGATGAAATTTGGTATATAAGCTTTTATCGGCCATGGGATGAACGCTATTGAAATTGGTGAGAATCGGTCCATGTTCAGACCTAGCCCCCATACAAATTACCCATATGAAATCGACATAAATTGCCATAAGATCCAAATTGTCATATAGATCTTACTCAAATTGGGTTTGTATGCCTTCATTACATCCACTAATGAGTAGTCCAAAAATGATCCCTTTGACCCCATATAGAGCTGCTTCCCGATCTTCAGTTAAATCTATTAAAAAACAAAAATATTGCACTGATTCTTCTCAAATTTTGTTTGTACATATTTTTGCAAAATACAAGAGACTTTACCAAACATGATCAGGATCGGTCCATTTTTGGACCTAGCCCCTTTATAGATATAGCATCCGATATGAACTTTTTTATATCTGCAGCCAAAAAAATTAATAAAAATCCCACTCAAATTTGGTTTTTGCTTATTTTCTATGTCCAGTTAGTTGGGCCTAAGAAATAGGGTTTCTAAACGCATGGTATAGGGTATCGTATAGTCGGTCTAGACCGACTATAATTTTCTTACTTGTTTTTGTTATGACTTTGGAGGCATCCTTCCATTTTTTTCAGCATCTCTTGTGGCATTGACAGCCTCTTTACTCTTCTTAAAATTGGTTTTTATGATAGCCAAATATCTTTGTCAGATATTGTGGAACGTTTTATGGATAGATATGTTTTTCAAGAATTTCAGTATTATTTTCCGAAGCAAATTTAAAGTTGGTGCACGTAAATGAACTGCCGCAAATATATGGTGTGTTTACATAAAACGAAATACATAAGTAGTTATTGTCGATATAAATAAATATTGCTTTTTGCCGCGCTCAGACAATATATTTCAATTGGAATAGGATATCTGGACTATAGAAGTATTACCCAAGTAAAAGTAGCATAGTTTTGAGGATCATGTGGCATGCCAAAGTCATCCATTACAACACAGCAATTTGTCTTTCCCAAATATTCATACAACATTCTGGATCTAGTTTTAATAACTATCTTCTGCTTTTATGAGATTTTAATTTTTAAGCTATTCTGTCCCTGGCATCTTTGAGCCCCACTTACACGTTTTATCGTCATAAACCCCCTGTTTTTGGCAGTAACTTTAAAAAATTCTTTTCTAAATTGCTTCCTCGATGTAGCATCTTTTTCGAAATATAATCCTAAAATAATTCTTGACATTTTCAAGTTTTATGATCTAGTTAGCCACGCGTAACGGTAACGGCTCGAATCAGCTGATTCAATCTGTCTTACGAAAAACACATGCAAGTGCTTACCCAACTTAAGCTAAACGTATCATATCGTTAGTTTCTGTTGATTCTAGATTTTTGCTACGTTTGTACGTGACATTTGTGAACAGCTGATAAAGTTTGGTTAATTTTATACAGCAACATGCTGGTTTGTTTTTTATGTTATTTAATTGCACTATATGCCAACGTTACGATACGATGTGGTTACATTTTAACAAGTTTTCCTTCGCTGACTTTCTTTACTCACAAACAATCACTCGGAAATGCTAAAGTATAAACTGGACAATATTTTAATAAATTGCTGAATACTTATAATTATAATTCTTAATAAAATTTCTGTCAACTGATTGGAAAAAAGTGTCTATTGAAATAAGTCAGAACCATTCCAATGACTTGTGGGAAAATGTATAGGATCCAAAATTACTGACTTATGCATGTTATGACGTGTCATGGTTAACACGTCAAATTTTAACATTATTATACCCTACATTTTATTTCTTTACGCTTTTGAGTCATGCGAATTCAACGTCGACTTAAAATATATTAAATTTAAAATTTAAAATGTTAATAAATGAAGCATTTTTATATTTCCATCAAACTAGCAACGCTTAAAAAATAAAACAGCATCACTCATAGTTCATTTAAAACAATAAGCCAATCCAAATATAATTGAGCTATGGATGAACAAGTACTCGAAAAGGATCAGCCCCTTTCTATGCAAATGTATAAAATTTGATTTTATTTGAAGTTTGATAAAATTTTACAAATAAATGTTGATGGAAATAATTCTCTTTATATTTCAAGACAATCCGACAATAATTGTGCTGTTGACGAACTACTTCTCTTTGTAATATAGCATCAATTTACAATAAATATTTAAGGAAGACAAGCTACAAATTTATAATTTTTATAGTTGAAAATATGACGGTATTACGTGCTTAAAACTTCAAAATGTTCTGATTAAAATTGAACTGTTGGCGACTGCTGCTCGACAAGGATCATCCAGTTTCCATACAATCATATATAAAAATGGACTCCATGCAAGTTTAACAATGATTTGCGAAAAGTACTTAAGAAACTTTAGGGACTTAAAATTTCAAAGCATTCTGACTAAAATTTTGCTGTTGGCGAACTACTAAAAATGTGTGAATATATACTCTGGTTTGAAATTTGATGTAATTATAAGAAAAATTGCCAAAAGGAATTGATAATATATTTTGTTGCAAGCAGCTAGCTTCATAAGCGAGTATAAAGATTGAAGTTTGGGCGAACTTTTACATAAAAGAGATTTTTTCACAAAGTTTCATACATTGTTTTGGTAAATGCAAATATTTGTTAGGCTTAGTTACGAATGCATTAAAAATTCAGAAATTTTCCCTTCTTAATTTTATAAAATGCGCTAGCGTCCACATTTCAGAATAAGCAGAAATACAGACTTAAATAATGGTCTTGAGAACACTTACATGGCCCTCGTACAATACTATTTTTCTTTCATTTGTTGTATTTTCACTTAACAAAATGTGAACTATTGAAATTTTAAAACTCATCAGTGCTAGAAAACTGCTATTAAACGCTTTATATGATGTAGGATATTTTTAGTCGAAACTTAAAACTGTAAACATATTTATAACTCCATAATATAAAAATAATATCAAATTGTCAGTCTTAATAATTCACAATTTTCATATATGTTTCATTAAAACGATTCATACGATTTCAAAGAATGAAAAAATTTAAGGGAACAAGCATGTCGAACTTCACTAGCCCAATGTCCGCTTCTGCGGACTGCGGTTATGAAACATGAAATAGTTTTTTGTGCCCTTTAGTAACTCAAAATTGATTGTATTTATATATCTAACATTGTTCACTACACAACTTAAACTTGTTCCTTTATCAACAAGTTTTACAATTTAATTTGGGATACCCTTCCCTTAAGTGTTCTTTTCTACATTTTCATGGAAAAACATACATATTAATTATTGACTCTTGTTTATTCGTACCGGAGTTGAATTAAAAGTTCTTGTTTCATAAAATTTACGTAAAATATTTTGGGATAATATTGGCGCAAAAAAAAAATTGTTTAATCTTATTTATATTTTTCTGCGAAAAAGTTGTAATGACTATTGAAAATTTGTATTTTATTGATATAATTTGTTGAAAAAAGTTTCGAAAATGGAATGTAATAGTCGAAGAAAGGAGTTAAATCTCAAAAAAAAAAAAAAAAAAAATGTGCATGAGACGAGAATTAGTGGATTTCAATATTTTTCTCAATGTTGAAATTAATTTTTTTTAAAACAAACTATAAAAATTGGAAAGAAGATTGAATCGAAAAACTCCAAGATAAAAAAGCGAAAAAGGCATGAGTGCTTTTTGTTTAATTTAATTCAAATATTTTTGTTTTGTTGTAAGGAGTTTTATATAAATCGATATAAATCTATATATGGAAGCTTTCTGTATCCTAAAAGAAAGAATTTATTGCAGAAGCATGTTTTAATATTATTTCTAAGAACAAATGCGAATTAATGTGTATTTACTGAAATTAAAAAAAAAAACCAAAAGCATTATCATTAATCCACTAAAATTTCGTGTCTTTGCCCTGCTGGAATCCGTTAAACAATGCACAACTTTTCTATCCAACTAAATAAATAAATAACAACCCTACTGTTTTTCTTTAATATGCCCGTGCCAACAGTCCAATATATTTCAATTTGCGGAAGATGAATGCAGTTAGTTCGATTCAAAAAATTGAAATGATATGAAGGTATTGAAGATTTTGATACAATATTTTATATAAATACCTAAAGTCATAGTGAAAGAGGTGTTAAACCGGGCTCTTTTTAGGCCGCAAGTGTAAAAATATTATCAAAATATGGTCTCTTTACTAAATTCATTTCATAAATTTTTCTTAACTTAAAATTTAGATCTTGGAAGCTGTTTAAGGTGCATTTTAAGACAGTTATGGCATTCTGATAACATTTTGTATATGCATATTCTTTTTTGCAGTACTTATGCTGGTGTTATATTTTTGGCCCGATCTGTCGAATATAGTATTTTCTCGAACTCTTTTCTAACAGTTTTGCATTCTTTTATTTACAATCTGTGCTTAAGGTTTCCTTGTAATGTATAATAACTTTTTGGAAGCTTACGTTTGTTAATAATAAGTGAATCTGATCATGTCGCATATTCCAGAAAGTTGCGAATGTTTTTTTCTATTTTGATTTTTCATGGCTCACCATCCGACCAAATATTTTTCAACTCATATAAGAATTTGGCAGAATAACAAAAGGATGGGTATGTTTGTAAAATGATATTATTTTGTTTTTTAGAAATGATATCTGTTTGGCCAAGAGCATTAAATTAGCAAATTTGAGACTAATTTCGACAAGGGATATTCGGAAGTGGAAATGCTGCCAAACTGATACGCAGCGTCAGCGTCAAAACAAAGCGTCAGCTGTACACATAAGTTAGTAGTACATTAAAACTATTTTTACGATTTTAAAATATGCTGAAAAGTAGTTTATTGAAATAAAAAAAATTATGTAAAAAACCTTGTTTTATTTACACTGAACACTTTAGGCCTTAATAGCTCAATTAAATTAATCAATTTAAAAAAAATATTTATTTATTTCTTCTTCATTTTGAAATGAACATTAAGCTGAGAAAACGCCTTATTTTACAAATTGACCACTAATTCTTGTCTTGTTTTTCTTGCATTTATGTTGCTGATGTTTTATTATTTCTATTATCTCTACTGATCAATTACTAGTCAAGTTATTTTCGCCTTGAAATAAATTAAAAAAATATTAGATAAGTTCCACAAGTTTGCAGACCGCAAAATATGTACGGCGTGTAAAAGAGGGCGATAGTGCAAATAGATAAGGCTAATCCCTGGAAAAGTGCAGTCAAAATAGCAGAACATATTTAGGAGCAAGTGTAAGTGCTAGTACTTTTCGCTCTATACTGAATAATGAATAATGAATAAATTATTATGAATTTATTGCCTGCATATACATACCTATGTAAAAGGCCAAGTAAAAAATAAAAGTAGCTAGTTCTAAGTACGTCCCTGCCATTCATATATGCACTCTTGCCGACCGAGTGGGCACGTCCCCTAAACGTGGGGACCATGCACACATTGGGATCCGGATCTTGGCGAACTCTAAACAAGAGTTGGCAAATAAATAATGTGGTCGTAAATTAACCACAAAACTATATCATAACCTGACAATAACACTGCACAACAAGAAAATCAAATTTTTTTTTTTTATATTTTCACAAAACAAATATATTTTATCTATAATATTAACAGGCAAGGCGATTTATTGTGACCGATGTAAGTTTCACAGTTTTACCCCGAGTTTGACAAAAAATTTATCATTTGAAAGGTATTTATTTTATTTGTTTTCCAGGTTTACAAATTTTCATCGTCTGGAACATTTTTTTTGGAGTTATGTTCGTTTAAAGATGTTACTAACACACACATAGAACTATACAATGCTATGTGTGTGTTTATTAAATTTGTTAATGGGTTTGTGTTAATGTGTTGAGTTTGTTTTCTTCATTTAAAGCGAGTTGAATTGTGAAGCATACCTTTAGGTCTTTATTAAACGAAAAAATAAAATTTCCTAGAATTTGCACTCGAATTTCGAGCGCTATACTTTAAAAAGTTATATTTGAACACTTGACAAATTATGTTGAGGTTAATCAAATTTTATTTCATCGTCAATATGGCTTCAGGAATTGTAGTGGAGCTGAGAAAGCTGCCATAAATGTAATACAAAACATCTGTAGTGCAGGATATAAAGGAGTGGCTGCCGTGTTTTTTAATTTATCAAAAGCATTCGACTTGGTAGATCATAACATACTTATTAAAAAACTGAATTACATTGGTTTAGATGAAAAATCCCTAAATTTATTTAAAGACTATTTAAGTTACAGGAAACAATTTGTTAAAATACAGAATTAAGAAGAAGCGAGCATGATGTCGCTTGTGGGGTTCCGCAGGGCAGTGTTCTTGGTCCCCTATTATATAAAATTTTTATAAATGATTTGAAAAACATACAGCTTAATGGTAAACTTTTTATGTTTGGAGATGATATTTGCTTTTTTGACTTCAATACTTCATACACAAGTAGAATATGATGCTGCAATTTTATCGGAGTTCATCAGAATAAACAAATTAATTTTGAATGCTAACAAAACAAAATTCATAAGACTTAAGCCATATGTCTCAAAAAGTGAAGAGCCTTTATGTGTACATATTGATGGACAATTAATAGTTGAATCATATACCTTGGCATAAACTTAAACCATAATCTTCTGTGGGAAAAGCACATCAACCGCCTTAAATCTAAATTATCGTAAGGAATTAGTATTATTTATCAATTTAAAAAGTAAGAAAATTATAGTCGGTCTAGACCGACTATACGATACCCTATACCATGCGTTTAGAAACTCTATCTCTTAGGCCCAACTAACTGGACATAGAAAATAAGCAAAAACCAAATTTGAGTGGGACTTTTATTAATTTTTTTTTTGGCTGCAGATATGAAAAAGTTCATATCGGATGATATATCTATATGAGGACTAGGTCCAAAAATGGACCGATCCTGATCATGTTTGGTAAAGTCTCTTTTATTTTGCAAAAATATATACAAACAAAATTTGAGAAGAATCAGTGCAATATTTTTGTTTTGAATAGATTTAAGTGAAGATCGGGAAGCAGCTCTATATGGGGCCAAAGGGACCATTTTTGGACTACTCATTAATAGATGTAATGAACGTATACAAACCCAATTTGAGTAAGATCTATATGACAATTTGGATCTTATGGCAATTTATGTCGATATCATAGGGGTAATTTGAATGGGGGCTAGGTCTGAACATGGACCGATTCTCACCAATTTCAACAGCATTCATCCCATGGCCGATAAAAGCTTATTATTTCTATTATCTCTACTGATCAATTACTAGTCAAGTTATTTTCGCCTTGAAATAAATTAAAAAAATATTAGATAAGTTCCACAAGTTTGCAGACCGCAAAATATGTACGGCGTGTAAAAGAGGGCGATAGTGCAAATAGATAAGGCTAATCCCTGGAAAAGTGCAGTCAAAATAGCAGAACATATTTAGGAGCAAGTGTAAGTGCTAGTACTTTTCGCTCTATACTGAATAATGAATAATGAATAAATTATTATGAATTTATTGCCTGCATATACATACCTATGTAAAAGGCCAAGTAAAAAATAAAAGTAGCTAGTTCTAAGTACGTCCCTGCCATTCATATATGCACTCTTGCCGACCGAGTGGGCACGTCCCCTAAACGTGGGGACCATGCACACATTGGGATCCGGATCTTGGCGAACTCTAAACAAGAGTTGGCAAATAAATAATGTGGTCGTAAATTAACCACAAAACTATATCATAACCTGACAATAACACTGCACAACAAGAAAATCAAATTTTTTTTTTTTATATTTTCACAAAACAAATATATTTTATCTATAATATTAACAGGCAAGGCGATTTATTGTGACCGATGTAAGTTTCACAGTTTTACCCCGAGTTTGACAAAAAATTTATCATTTGAAAGGTATTTATTTTATTTGTTTTCCAGGTTTACAAATTTTCATCGTCTGGAACATTTTTTTTGGAGTTATGTTCGTTTAAAGATGTTACTAACACACACATAGAACTATACAATGCTATGTGTGTGTTTATTAAATTTGTTAATGGGTTTGTGTTAATGTGTTGAGTTTGTTTTCTTCATTTAAAGCGAGTTGAATTGTGAAGCATACCTTTAGGTCTTTATTAAACGAAAAAATAAAATTTCCTAGAATTTGCACTCGAATTTCGAGCGCTATACTTTAAAAAGTTATATTTGAACACTTGACAAATTATGTTGAGGTTAATCAAATTTTATTTCATCGTCAATATGGCTTCAGGAATTGTAGTGGAGCTGAGAAAGCTGCCATAAATGTAATACAAAACATCTGTAGTGCAGGATATAAAGGAGTGGCTGCCGTGTTTTTTAATTTATCAAAAGCATTCGACTTGGTAGATCATAACATACTTATTAAAAAACTGAATTACATTGGTTTAGATGAAAAATCCCTAAATTTATTTAAAGACTATTTAAGTTACAGGAAACAATTTGTTAAAATACAGAATTAAGAAGAAGCGAGCATGATGTCGCTTGTGGGGTTCCGCAGGGCAGTGTTCTTGGTCCCCTATTATATAAAATTTTTATAAATGATTTGAAAAACATACAGCTTAATGGTAAACTTTTTATGTTTGGAGATGATATTTGCTTTTTTGACTTCAATACTTCATACACAAGTAGAATATGATGCTGCAATTTTATCGGAGTTCATCAGAATAAACAAATTAATTTTGAATGCTAACAAAACAAAATTCATAAGACTTAAGCCATATGTCTCAAAAAGTGAAGAGCCTTTATGTGTACATATTGATGGACAATTAATAGTTGAATCATATACCTTGGCATAAACTTAAACCATAATCTTCTGTGGGAAAAGCACATCAACCGCCTTAAATCTAAATTATCGTAAGGAATTAGTATTATTTATCAATTTAAAAAGTAAGAAAATTATAGTCGGTCTAGACCGACTATACGATACCCTATACCATGCGTTTAGAAACTCTATCTCTTAGGCCCAACTAACTGGACATAGAAAATAAGCAAAAACCAAATTTGAGTGGGACTTTTATTAATTTTTTTTTTGGCTGCAGATATGAAAAAGTTCATATCGGATGATATATCTATATGAGGACTAGGTCCAAAAATGGACCGATCCTGATCATGTTTGGTAAAGTCTCTTTTATTTTGCAAAAATATATACAAACAAAATTTGAGAAGAATCAGTGCAATATTTTTGTTTTGAATAGATTTAAGTGAAGATCGGGAAGCAGCTCTATATGGGGCCAAAGGGACCATTTTTGGACTACTCATTAATAGATGTAATGAACGTATACAAACCCAATTTGAGTAAGATCTATATGACAATTTGGATCTTATGGCAATTTATGTCGATATCATAGGGGTAATTTGAATGGGGGCTAGGTCTGAACATGGACCGATTCTCACCAATTTCAACAGCATTCATCCCATGGCCGATAAAAGCTTATTATTTCTATTATCTCTACTGATCAATTACTAGTCAAGTTATTTTCGCCTTGAAATAAATTAAAAAAATATTAGATAAGTTCCACAAGTTTGCAGACCGCAAAATATGTACGGCGTGTAAAAGAGGGCGATAGTGCAAATAGATAAGGCTAATCCCTGGAAAAGTGCAGTCAAAATAGCAGAACATATTTAGGAGCAAGTGTAAGTGCTAGTACTTTTCGCTCTATACTGAATAATGAATAATGAATAAATTATTATGAATTTATTGCCTGCATATACATACCTATGTAAAAGGCCAAGTAAAAAATAAAAGTAGCTAGTTCTAAGTACGTCCCTGCCATTCATATATGCACTCTTGCCGACCGAGTGGGCACGTCCCCTAAACGTGGGGACCATGCACACATTGGGATCCGGATCTTGGCGAACTCTAAACAAGAGTTGGCAAATAAATAATGTGGTCGTAAATTAACCACAAAACTATATCATAACCTGACAATAACACTGCACAACAAGAAAATCAAATTTTTTTTTTTTATATTTTCACAAAACAAATATATTTTATCTATAATATTAACAGGCAAGGCGATTTATTGTGACCGATGTAAGTTTCACAGTTTTACCCCGAGTTTGACAAAAAATTTATCATTTGAAAGGTATTTATTTTATTTGTTTTCCAGGTTTACAAATTTTCATCGTCTGGAACATTTTTTTTGGAGTTATGTTCGTTTAAAGATGTTACTAACACACACATAGAACTATACAATGCTATGTGTGTGTTTATTAAATTTGTTAATGGGTTTGTGTTAATGTGTTGAGTTTGTTTTCTTCATTTAAAGCGAGTTGAATTGTGAAGCATACCTTTAGGTCTTTATTAAACGAAAAAATAAAATTTCCTAGAATTTGCACTCGAATTTCGAGCGCTATACTTTAAAAAGTTATATTTGAACACTTGACAAATTATGTTGAGGTTAATCAAATTTTATTTCATCGTCAATATGGCTTCAGGAATTGTAGTGGAGCTGAGAAAGCTGCCATAAATGTAATACAAAACATCTGTAGTGCAGGATATAAAGGAGTGGCTGCCGTGTTTTTTAATTTATCAAAAGCATTCGACTTGGTAGATCATAACATACTTATTAAAAAACTGAATTACATTGGTTTAGATGAAAAATCCCTAAATTTATTTAAAGACTATTTAAGTTACAGGAAACAATTTGTTAAAATACAGAATTAAGAAGAAGCGAGCATGATGTCGCTTGTGGGGTTCCGCAGGGCAGTGTTCTTGGTCCCCTATTATATAAAATTTTTATAAATGATTTGAAAAACATACAGCTTAATGGTAAACTTTTTATGTTTGGAGATGATATTTGCTTTTTTGACTTCAATACTTCATACACAAGTAGAATATGATGCTGCAATTTTATCGGAGTTCATCAGAATAAACAAATTAATTTTGAATGCTAACAAAACAAAATTCATAAGACTTAAGCCATATGTCTCAAAAAGTGAAGAGCCTTTATGTGTACATATTGATGGACAATTAATAGTTGAATCATATACCTTGGCATAAACTTAAACCATAATCTTCTGTGGGAAAAGCACATCAACCGCCTTAAATCTAAATTATCGTAAGGAATTAGTATTATTTATCAATTTAAAAAGTAAGAAAATTATAGTCGGTCTAGACCGACTATACGATACCCTATACCATGCGTTTAGAAACTCTATCTCTTAGGCCCAACTAACTGGACATAGAAAATAAGCAAAAACCAAATTTGAGTGGGACTTTTATTAATTTTTTTTTTGGCTGCAGATATGAAAAAGTTCATATCGGATGATATATCTATATGAGGACTAGGTCCAAAAATGGACCGATCCTGATCATGTTTGGTAAAGTCTCTTTTATTTTGCAAAAATATATACAAACAAAATTTGAGAAGAATCAGTGCAATATTTTTGTTTTGAATAGATTTAAGTGAAGATCGGGAAGCAGCTCTATATGGGGCCAAAGGGACCATTTTTGGACTACTCATTAATAGATGTAATGAACGTATACAAACCCAATTTGAGTAAGATCTATATGACAATTTGGATCTTATGGCAATTTATGTCGATATCATAGGGGTAATTTGAATGGGGGCTAGGTCTGAACATGGACCGATTCTCACCAATTTCAACAGCATTCATCCCATGGCCGATAAAAGCTTACACACGAAATTTCATCAAAATATATTCATATTTGCGACCTGCAGTTTGATTACAAAGTTTACATGGACACACAGACGGACGGACGGACGGACGGACGGACGGACATTGTTAAATCAACTCAGAAAGTGATTCTGATTCGATCGGTATAATTAAAGATGGGTCTAGTCAAATATTTTTTGTTGTTACAAACAGCAGCACAAAGTCATTATACCCAAACCACATAGTGGTATAGGGTATAAAAATAAATTAAATGTTTATACGCAAAGGTTAATTTACCAATCCCTTATTCACTCGACTTATCTTCCACTAAATTACAGTAGTGAAGCAAATTCAGTCTTGGGATCACTACAATCAGCATAAAATAAGTCGTTGAAATTTGCGTTGAACCTTCCAATACAGTTTGGAACAATCGGTTTGTTTAAAAATTATGCAAAAACGATACTTCCGGTTAAAGGACTTTATGAACAACAACTACTTTACAAATGAATTAAAGGTATTGGTTCTCACACCATACAATTTAGTAGTAATATATCACGGACACAAAGAATCACAAGACAGGCTATGGACCTTAATTTAGTAAAATGCAGACTTGAGTTAACTATACAGCGAATTTCTTTTGCTGGAGTTAATAAATACAACTAGTTATCTAATCGCTTAAAAAATATCTCAGTTTTATCAACTTTTAAAAGCAGATTAAAATAATTTTTATTGCACAATGTTGATGTACTTCTTGCATCTTGAAAGCTTAAAGACTTATTTTTTTTTATATAGAAAATTGCATTAAGTAAAATAAAATAAAAACTTAAACCTGTATATTAAATATAAATATCTTATGTTGCCTACTGGCCTCTATAAAGCCTTATTTGGCGTTAAAAAAAAATTAAATAAATATATTATAACCCTCAAATCTTGGTGAAGTAAGCAACGAGCACGGAGAACGATTTCACCAACAACTTAAACCCATGGAACAAAGTTAGACAAAATGAAAATTAAATCATTTTTGGATCATTTATTTAACTTTGTAAAACGTATTTAATAAAAAGAACTAAACTAATTAAAAATTCGCAATATATATTTTAAAATTAGATAGCTTCATTTTATTATGAATCAAATCAACATTTACTTATTTTCATGGTATGTGTCTCGTTTAATTAGAAATTTATGTAACATTATGATTTATCATTAGAAGCAATTAAGAAAATTATAGTCAGTCTAGACCGACTATACGATACCCTATACCATGGTTTGGAGACCCTATCGCTTCGGTCCAACTAATTCGATACAGAAAATAAGCATAAAATGAAAAAGTTCATATCGGATGCTATATTTATATGGGAACTAGATCGAAAAATGGACCGATCCTGACCATATTTGGCAAACTCACTTATATTTTAAAAAAATATATACAACGAAATTTGAGAAAAATTTGTTCAAAATTTTTGTTTTTTGATCGATTTAAGTGAAGATCGGGAAGCAGCTCTATATATGGGGCTTAAAACTAAGAATTGTCCAATAGGGATTATTTTTGGACTACAGATTAATGGATATAATAAACACATATAAACCCAATTTGACTGAGATCTATATGATAATTCGATCTTATGGCAATTTATGTCGAATTAAAAGTGGTCATTTGTATTTGTACTAGGTCTGAACATATACCGAATTTTACCAATTTCAACAGCGTCCATCGTATGGCCGATAAAAGCTCATATACCAAATTTCATCAAAATATATTGATATTTGGGGCCTGTAGTTTGATTACAGAGTTTACAGGGAAACACAGACGGATGGACGGACAGACTGGGGCGGACATCGCTAAATCGACTCAGAAAGTGATTCTAGGTTAAATACCCAAACCACGTAGTGGTATACGGTATAAAAATGTAATGTTTTGCCATTTGCAATTTTTTATGAACTTAAAAAATAAAAATAAATGTTTTAATTATGCGCAAAAAATTATTTATTTTCATCATTTCATTCTGCATAACTCCGAAACTATTGACTGTATAATATTGGCGTAACTTAGATGTAATTTAAATTTCATTTTTTTAATGTTCTTTATTAAAAAATTGGTCAAGTTGTTCTGAAGTTCTTCAAAAATCTTAAATTTTAGAAAAAAATTAAAAAAAACTCTTCCATAGGATATTAAATTTCAACTTTCTAGGTTGTTAGGGAACCATAACCCATCAATAAAATATAGTGATTTTCAGGTTTCATAAAAATTTTGATTTTGTTAAATATTAAAATGAAAGAAACCATAAAGTAATAAATACAAGCAATACAAAATAATTAATTCTGTGGTCACAAGCATTAGCTGCCTAAGTCGAAAATCGTGCTTTCGAGAAGAATAACATTCTCTATATAAATGCAATGGGGTTTCATTATGACTTAGGTCAGTATACTTCTATTAATATCTATTTACGTGAGTGTTAAAGGGGCCCCACTGTATTTAACTGCTGTCTGACTGGAATGGATGTTGACATAAAGTGTGCGCTATGGTTATTTAATTCTCCTTTTTGTATGACATTTTCCTGTCATTTTGTTGTAAAATCTACTTTTTTAACTGCAACATTGTATTCGTTTTTAAATCGCTGTCTAACTCTTTAACCATAAAGATCCTTTTTATGTGTGCTTAATTGTATTGAAATTTTGCTGTTGCTACATTTGTAATTCACAGCCATATTGTAAAAAAAAAAAAATAATAAAGGAAACTAATCTTGAAATTACTTAGAATTTTTATACAAAAACCTTAATTTGTATGTTTTATTTTTTACTATTTTTTGGTAGCCGTATAGCAGCATTTTGGGTTCCACAATTTTTGGAAAACCAGCTTCAAATTCTGCTTGTGAATTTTACATATCTTTTTAAAAAACAGTGTTGGAGAAATGGGGATTGCACGTAAATACAAAGATTTTTTAGTAGAATATAATAGCATACATAACTCAAATCGGTCTTAAGTCGACTTAGGCGGTTATCGCTTGTGACTACAGAATGAAGGTATTTAATTAAAATTAAAATCAACGAAATTTTATAACACATTATATTCATAACAAGTTCTCCGAAAAGGTCAAGAATTTGCATAATTGGTCCTCAAATACTGGAGATAATGGGATAATGAATAAAGGAAACTCTGCGTCAACATCATCGTTAGCAAATTTGAATACAAAAATAATACCCAGTATAGTCATCCTGCTTTCTAGTACGCCTTTGCCTATATGTAGATGTTGGTGAATCATCATAGCTCCAACCTAAACCACGTTGTCGGAATAGAAAAACTTTTCCTGAATTGGTGTGAACCCGATAACATAGATTCTATAATATAGCTAAAGAGGTCTTATCCCAAGTTTTAACGAAACCAAGGGTAGAATTTTCTTTATTAACAATTATATTAATATGATCAAAAAAGTAAGGTGTCCAATACTATTCCACAAATACAACACTTATTAGAAAATATCGTCGTTCTGTAAAATACCATATGTTTACAGTTCTCAAAATTTTGTTGCATCAAATGCGCATTATCCCATTCATCTAATAAGTCAAGTTCACGTTGAAGAGTATTACGACGATTTATTTCATCGAAACTATAAAATTACGACCTTAGATTTAATAATGCGAAACATTATAGGACATTTTGTTAGATTTTCCAAAGGTATGTAACTTAACCTTAAGTTTAGCAAAGGCCTTTTAGGTCCAACTTTGCTGAGGTTATAAGAGGTCAAATACAAGTCGCGTGACCCTTTTTAAACTCTTTCTTTTAACTCATACTCTGTCTGTCTGCCGGTCTGCCATGGGTGGACCCCATTCCCCCTTATCCAATTAATCTGAAACTTGGCCCATAATCTTGTCGTGACTGCAGATTAATTTTGGGGTAGTCACGCATAGTCATGCGTTGTCACGCACAGTCTCGGAGTGATCTAAATGTCATTTCCCCCCATCCGATCGATCTCAAACTTGGTCCATACACTTGATGTGAAAAAAGATTAACTTTGACTTAGTCACGCGCAGTCACGCATGGTCGCTCACAGTCACGGAGTGATCTAAATGTCATTTCCCCTCATCCGATCGATCTGAAACTTAGTCCATACACTTGCTGTGAAAAAAGATTAACTTTGACTTAGTCACGCACAGTCACGCACGGTTACGCACAGTCCCGGAGTGATCTAAATGTCATTTACCCTCATCCGATCGATCTGAAACTTGGTCGATATAATTGCTGTAAAGAAAGATCAACTTCGACATAGTCACACACAGTCACGCACAGTCATGGAGATATTCAAAACTCACATGCATTAGGAAAGAAAGAGTTTTAATAAAAACTTTGTTTTTATGGGTTAGATTATTTCGATATATTTTCGATTGTTGATATATTCAATGATTTTTTTATATTTTTTTATCAAAATTCATTTTAGCTCGCGTTTTATCAGTACTCAAAGTCGAGTTTTTGAAACAAATTGTAATAAATAGATGATCTTGCCTACTTCAGAAGGCATAAGTCTACCAAAAACTTATTAATTATTTTGGTTTTATTATAAATGACTGCTGTAGCAGTTTAGGTAAACGTGTGAGTAAATTGTCAATAACGTTTTTAACTCGTTCCACTTTTGACTCTAAAGTTGATTTGTCCATTGTGGTCCATAAGTTATACTACAAAATTTCAATATTGTTTCTGTCATAATATTCACATTCTGGAAATAAAAATAAATTAGTTCCGAGTATCAAATTATAAATGCATTTTTACACGAAACGCATGAGTTTGATATATACGATATTGATGGATATTAAACGCAGATACATGGATCGTTTAAACAAGGACTCAGTATTGAAAATAAAGAAAAAGTTTTCATAGAAACATTAATGCATATGTTATAAATTTTTATTTAAAAAAATTAATTTTTATACCCTATACCAGTATGTGGTCCTGTTATAATGACTTTTTAGTGAAATTTGTAACTACTAAAAATCTCATATCTTCTATTATACCAATCGGCTCAGAATATGTGTGTCCATGTAAACCATGTTCAGACCTAGTCCCCAAATGACCCCTATGAAATCGACACAAGATCCAAATTATCATATAGAGCTCAGCCAAATTGGGTTTGTATGTGTTTAATCAGTAGTCTCAGTAGTCCCTATAGAAAAATTCTTAGTCGTAGGCCCCATATAGAGCTGCTTCCCGATCTTCATTTTAATGTACCAAAAAACAAAAATATTGCACAGATTAACTTTACCAAATATGGTCAGGATCGGTCCATTTTTCGACCTAGTCCCCTCATAATTATAGCATCCTATATGAACTTCTTCATATCTGCAGTCAAAAAAATTAATAAAATGCCACTCAAATTTGGTTTATGCTTATTTTCTTTATTCAATTAGTTGGACCTAAGAGATAGGGATGATATGTTTTAATAAATAAAAAAGATTTAAAAAATAAAACCATCATTTTCATATCAAAATCAGAATAATTGCCCTATATTTATTTTGCAAAAATTAACAAATTTGACAGCAAAAAATTATAAATTTTTCTGCAGTAATAGCAAGACTATTAGATAATACTAGCAGATTCCAGCACTCGAAATTCAAGTGCAATTTCTAGAAAATGTTATTTCTTCATTTAATAAAGACCCTAAAGGTATGCTCCACAATTCAACTCATTTTAAATGAAGAAAACAAACTCAACACATTAACACAAACACATTAACGAATTTAATAATCACACAAATAGCATTGTATAATTTTATGTATGTGTTAGTAGCAACTTTAAATGATCATAACTCCAAAAAAATATTCCAGTGGATGAAAATCTGTAAATCTGGGTAACGGTAAAAAGAAATACCTTTCAAATGATAAATTTTTTGTCAAAATCGGGGTAAAACTGTGAAACTAAATCGGTACCAAAAATCGCCTAGCCTATTAATATTATAGATTACTAACGTTTTTTGAAGAAGAAATATTCTTTGAGTGTAAACAAATTTGCAAATTTGAGAGCAAACAATTTTTGATTTTTAAGTAGTAATAGCAAAATTTCCAGTTGATTTTACTTTTTTTTTTAGAGTAAAAATTTTTGAGTTTAAACATTAAAAAAAATCCTATTATTACAAAAAATGCTTGTAATTATTTTTAAATATAACATTTTTTAATAAACAAAAAACCTAAAAATCCCATATTTCACGCTAAAAGTTAAAAAAAAAAATTAAAAGTTCAATTTTGACCTACAATTTATTAAAAAATATTCTATCAATTTTAATGAAATTAAAATAGACTCAATCTCAATTGAATATCTATCCACTAGAAAAAGAATTAATAAAATGTTTTTATCGGTTCAAAAGTTACAGAATTTTGGACAATAAAAAACAATTTTCAGCCACTGTGCGTCGCAAATAATAATATGTTTTGATGAAATTTAGTATATACGCTTTCATAGGCCATACGATAAACGTTATTGAAATTGGTGAAAATCGGTAAATGTTCAGACCTTAATTGTCCAAATTATCATATAGCTCTCGGTCAAATTGGGCTTATGTACAATTTTTACATCCCCTTATCAGTAGTTAAAAAATAAACCTTATAGGAAATTTTTTAGTCATAGCTCATCGTATGAAGCTGATTTCCAATCTTCACTTAAATCTATAAAAAAAAAAAAAAAAAATTAAATATTGCACAGATTTTTCTCAAGTTTTGTTTGTGTATATTTTGCAAGAAATATATGGTCAGGATCGGTCCATTTTGCGACCTAGTCCCCATATAGATATAGCATCCGATATGAACTTTTTTATATTTGGAAAAAAAAAATTAATAGTCAAATTTGGTTTATGCTTTTTTTTATATCTTATTAGTTGGACCCCAGAGATAGGGTTTCCAAAGGCATAGCATGGGGTATTGTATAGTCGGTAGGGCGGGTCGAAAAAAAATCGCTCAAGTGACAAGGAAAATCATATTCTAGGGATCAAAATAAGAAACTTTGCCCAAGTAAACATACCTCTAAATCGAATTCTGATGTCACGACTTTGGACCTGTCTGTCTGTCTGTCTGCCGTGGGACAACCTCATTCCCTCTCATGCAATTGATCTGAAAATTGGCCCATAGTCTTGTTGTGACTACAGATTAATTTTGGGGTAGTCACGTAGAGTCACGCATAGTCACGGAGTGATCTAAAAGTTATTTACTCTCATCCGATCGATCTTTTTGAATAACACAACATAGTCAAGGCGTATGATTATTATTTATTAACAGAGTAGAAGATATGTATACGTATGAGTGTTAATTTTAATATTAAATCAAACATAGTCAGCCCAATTCTAAACAAAAAATGGGGACTTTTTGAAATGTTTGTACGGGGAACCCCCAGGGGGGTACCAAAGTTAGTGGGGGGTCGATCATACATTTGGACTCGATTGGGGCACTCTAAATGGGTCAAAGTGAGACAGACAGACAGTCAAAAGTCGGGACATCAGAATTCGTTTTAGAGGTATGGTTCCTCTGGCAAAGTTTCTTATTTTGATTCCTAGAATATGATTTTCCTTGTCATTTGGGCGATTTTTAAATCGACCCGCCCTAATTTACTTGTTTTATATATGGACATTTTTTTTAAATTATAAATAATAGAACCCATTGCTGAACCAGCTCCAAGTTTTTTAGTTTGTACCGAAAATATGGGGTAATTTGCCAAAAATAACGTAAACTAAGTACCAGTTGATCCATTTTGCATATAACATATAAATTTGCATATCCATTTGAAACTATTTAAGAACTCTATAGAATATAGTTGTGTTGCAGTTGGATATTGCAGTAAAATGGTAAAATTATTACAAGATAATATGTATTCGACAAATTTTTGGAAGTAAATTATCTTTAACTGGTTTTTGTACCAGTTCTCATCAAAATATGTTTTCATTGGGGATCAGCAGTAGGCTAAATTACATATTTTTGGTACTGACAAACGTCAACACAATCAAATTATGGTTTGACCACATATAACTGAGAATGGATCAGTTCAGTAAAAATCGTTCATCAGCTTATAAATTAAAAACCATAATTCATTAAAATATCTTTGCAATCAAGACAGATTCTTTCGCTGCAGCTGGACCTTGTTTACAAAGTGGTATAGAATTTACTAAATATTTAAGAATTTAAATTTTTTGCTAATAGAAATAAACAAAATCACCAACTAAATTCCGTGTGCAAAGAAAATTTCTTAGTGTTAAAAATAATGTCTTAGCTTAAAAGTTGAAAATTCACGACTCATGCTCCACTTTTTGTACACTTTGTAACCGTTTTTATTAGAAATTTTTAAAATAGATAATAAATTTCGTTTCCATGCTTTATATAAACGATATTCTGAAGTAATCATGTAAACTGATGTCATAAAAGTGATATGTATGCGCTTTTCTATTAATGCAATTGTGGTCTACTGTGTTAAATTTTATTACGCCATTAAAAAATGTTTTGTTTTTATACTCTGCTTTTAATTTTGGTGTATTTCAAATTTTATTACTTTGCTATTAAAAAGTTTTTTTTTTTGTCTTTATCTACGTATCTGTAACGCAGCGGGCAACCATCATTACATACATATATCCTTTACATGCTACATATGTTCCAAGTCCGCATGGAAATCAAAACATGGTTCCTGTAGACATATTCATGGTTAATATGAATAAGTTATTTTTGTTTTTTAATTTTAAATTAAGTTCGTTATTTAAAACTTTATTGAAAACTCTTAGTCATAAAATATGAGTTTATATAGTCTGCTCAGAATCGGGTAAGTATTTTTAAAATATGGAGAGCAGGTCATTAAAACCAACAAAAAAAAAAAAAAAAATATCCCACAAAAATAACATTTCAGGACAAATACTCACATACGTACATACTGACACTGGCATGAAATTAATTCAACTACATTGTATGTGCCACAATATTTTATTACGTGCTGCAATGTAAAACTACAAGAAAACAAAAAAACAAGAATCCAAACAATTTAGTGCAAAGAAGTTGTGTGTGTGATAAGAAACCTCCGTTTTGTATGAGAAACGAAAATGAAAGATACCAGAAAAAGCCAAAGCAACAGTATTTAGTGATTTCCTGTCACAAACAACAATTGCAATAGCAGCAGCAACAGCAACAGCTTCAGCAACATTATATTTATTTCTCAATTTTGTATGCTCTACTGCCTGCTGTTGTTGCTGTTGGGTTCTTTTTATGCATTTGTTTTTTTTTTTATATATAAACTTTATCATTTATGTTTTTTGCTGCTGTAGCAATGTTAATGTTTGGTTATGTTGGTGTTGCTATTACGTTATACATTCTTGTTGCTTTAAAATCAAATGTAAGCTGCTGCTGCTGTTGTTGCTGTTGTTGTCGTTGTAGCTGTGTGGCGCATGCTATGCTGTTTTGCTGTTCTTTTCGCATTTTGCTGTATTTTATTTTACTTGGGTAAACGATTTATGCATTATTATGCATTGTTTGCATAATAGTATGTTAAACAAACATTATAAACGCGAAAACATAAATAAATACAAACACACACACACATTTACATACACACAGACACTTGCATTAAAAAAAAAAAATAGTAAAAATAAAATAAATGTAGTTTATCATCAGTACATACTTTGTTTTAAAACAACACTACCAACAGCACAACAACGAAATTTCTTCAAGAACTTATGCATCATTTGTTAAACAAAAATAAAATAAAAACAACTAAACAGCAAAACGTTATTATTATGATTAACATAATGCATAAATAAATGTAGCCTTTAGCTTATATTTTTTTAAACAGAATTTTCCTATTTCCATCTTACATATACTTACATACATATTTACCAGGAAGTTCATTGTAATCAGTAAGTTTCTGGGGGGGCGTATACGTTGTAGAAAATATTAATCATACGTTATTGCGGAACTAAAATCTTGCAATTTGGGAAATTTAGTAAGTAGCCACCAAAAATGGAAATCACAAAAATATATAACTATAATCGCAACTACTAAACTCTGACATAAACTCTGACGGATTTCACTTGGTGTTGTTATAGGAGTAAATTACATCTATTAAATCAACACTACTATTTTTAACAAACCAACACTACATCTACATATACATATGTATAATATTAATAGGCTAGATGATTTCTTGTGACTGATGTTTTGTTCTATCGTTTTATCCAGATTTTGACCAAACGTATATTATTTGAAAGGTATTTCTTTTTAGCCGTTTTGCAGATTTGCAGATTTTTAAACTTTTTCCTCTATTTTGAGTAAATTGCATTTAAAGTTGCTACTAACACATACATAAAGTTATACAATGCTATGTGTGTGTTTATTACATTTGTTAATGTGTTTGTAATAATAATCTAACCGATAAAAACAAAGTTTTTATTAAAACTCTTCCTTTCCTTATGCATATGAGTTTTGAAGCTCTCCGTGACTGTGCGTGACTTTGCGTAACTATTTTAAAATTAATCTTTGGTCACAATAAGTCTATGGACAAAGTTTCAGATCAATCAGATGAGGGGAAATAGGGTTTAAATCACTCCGTGACTGTGCATGACTATGCGTGATAGTGCGTGACTAAGTCAAAGTTAATCTTTTTCCAAAGCAGGTATATGGACCAAGTTTCAGATCGACCGGATGAAGGGAACTGACATTTAGATCACTCCGTGCCTGTGCGTGACTATCTCAAAATTAATTTGTAGTAACAACAAGGCTATTGACCAAGTTTCAGAGCTATGGATAAGGGGGAATGTGATTGATCCACGACAGACAGACAGACAGTGAGTATGAGTTAAAAGAAAAAATTTAAAAATGAATTTGTTTTTTTTTTTGTGTTGATTTGCGAATCGGCTATAATTAATTAGCACACGTTTAAGGTCTTTATTCAATAAAAAAAAAATTTCCTAGAATTTGCACTCGAATTTCGAGGGCTGAAATCTGCTAGTTTGAATCAATGGCCACAGCATAATAAAAGGTTGATTTCATAATCAGCCCTTAGACCTTCGAATCATTAAGTCGGACTAGTCTACCTTGCTTGCGATATCTCAAATAAAATTCCGCGTAGCCTTGCTAACTGGTTACGTCATGCTAATAATTTAATCTCAGTAAACAAACTGGTATAGTGTTCAAACAGATTAATTTTGAACTTTTAATTTTAGGTGCTACTTATTAAATAAAGCACACTTTGAATATTTGTTTTGTGTTCCAAATCAGTCACGATTTAGAACTGTTTTTATTTTCACAAAACAGTTGCTTATAAATACCCTATGAGAAGTTCTAGACTTCTGCTCTAAGAGTGACTTTCTAAAGTACACTCAATAACTTTAATTCTAAGACTGACTTTCTAAAGTACACTCAATAACTTTAATTCTAAGGGTGACTTTCTAAAGTACACTCAATTATTCTAAATATTATCAATGCATTTTTGATTGGGTGGAGTCTCTCTCTATGTTAGTTTTTATTTATAGAGTTTTACTTTTAACTCTAATTTAATTGGATGTTGTGTAAATAGAAACTGCATGTGAGGCAATTTCTTCATTCAAAATAAAATCAAAACAAATGTTAATGGGTCACTAGTTTCAATTGCATTAGTCAATTATGTTGGCGGTTTACCCCAAAAACTATATGATTGCTACTCATGTTACTAAAGAAAAGAAACAGAGACTCAACCGTACCACAAAGCATTGTTGTATGCAAATCGTTATTATTTACATTAACTTACACGCTATACCATGCATACGTTACATCCTTCCCCTTAAGAAAATCATATAATTGTTCTTTAGCACATTTGTATGATTTTCAAGTGGTGTGAAGTGCATTCTTATAGTAGCAATTAAAAAAAATTTAAATGTTTATTGTAATGTAATACTTCATTTGTACAATTGCTAAAAAAATTTTATTGTGTTGTTACTTTGTAATTATATTTTTGGAGTATTTTTTTTTTTTTTTAGTATTTTAGGTGTTAAAGATATTTTCATTATTTTGTGACGTTATTATAGCAAAATATATGTTTATATAGACTTAAAATTAATACATATATTTTTGTTGCGATTTTTGCTTTCTGTTTTTTTTTTTTTTTGTTTCTTTTTATATTTCTGTATTGCTATTATATTTCTTAAGTAAATTTTTATGAATGGTTTTTTCTTTATTTTTGATTTTTATTGTAACATTTAAATCCTAGATATTAATAATTTTATACGGACCATTGTATGGTGGTTCGTTCTTTTTTCTATTTCCTACTTTAACTAATACTAAATCTCCTATCGCTAATTTTATACTATTTTATTTTCTAAACGATTCTAATCTTCTTTTATTCTTTATGTCCTCTATCATTAGTCTAGCATTTCTTAATGATTGTCTTAATCTAATTTTCATTTCGTTTGCATAATTTTCTAGGTTATATACTTTGTCGTTATTAATTATTTCTTCACCTGGTATACTTGGTATTTTACCAAATATTAACTCAAAAGGTGAATATTCGGTGTCAATATGTGGCGTTATATTGTATGCGAATGAATAGTAAGATATCCATTCACTCCAATTGTCATCATTTACAAAAGATAAAAAATATTCGTTCAGTACCCTATGGTTTCGTTCGACAGTACCTAATGTCTCGTGATGGTAAGGTGTCGAGAATTTTTCAAAAGTTCATTTGTGAACTCAGTACCTCTGTCTGATTTTAAAGTCTTGAATGTTCCATATTTCAATATCAAATTTTCAGTTAAAGCTTTCGCTACTGATTTGGCTTCTTTAGTTTCGATTGGGACTGCTATTATATACTTTGTTAGTTCACATTGCATAGTCAATATATATCTGTAGTATCCAGAAGGGCGTAGTGGTCCTACTGTATCGATGACTATAGTGCTAAAACTATCATTTGGTGTGTCCGTTATACATAATGGTTCTTTTGTGTGTCTTACTTGTTTGTTTCTCTGACAAAGATCACACGTCAAAACATATCTCTTTACCATTTTATTCATGTTTTGTTTTAATTTCAATAATGTCTTTCTAATTCCGAAATGACCTCCGCATGGTGTGTCGTGATACATTTTAATTAATTTTGTCTTCTCTTCGTTGTTTATTATTTTCTGTGGATTGCTATATAAAAGAATTCTCACGTCATTATTATCATTATTTTCGTTAATTTCCTTTTTCATATTCCCATGGGTTATTATCTTAAATATTTCGTCACCTTTTTCTAGTGCGAATTTATCATATTTCAATCTGCTTAACTTAGATGAAAGTTTCTCCAACATGTTACCTGAGTAAATGGGATTTTCACTGTATCTCAGGCGCGTTTCGTTCACAGAATGATTATCTTCAATTTTGAATTCTTTAGTCGACTTGTCCAATATAAATTTTAATTTTCTCGCGAGTTTTATATCTTTAATGGATGTACATTCCCACATCTTGAGTTGATCAGGCCCAATAGGAGATGTTTTATCCTTTTCCACATTTATTTCTTTATTTTCTTCTATTTTATTTTTATTTTCTTCATTTTGTATCATATATTTCTTCATTTTTCTCATCATCACCAGCGTCTTTTTTATTGATTCATCCGTTTTATGAGGTATCATTGTTTTTAATATATCTGAGTTTAACTCTATTCTCGACAATGCGTCTGCATTTGTGTTGCTTATACCTTTTTTATATATTATTTGAAAATCATAGTCCGATAATTCCAAGCGAATTCTAGTCAACTTTGAGTTCGGATTTTTGTGAGAAAATAACGCAACTAGTGGGCGATGGTCTGTAACAACTGTAAACTTTCTTCCGTAGAGGTATGGGCGAAAGAATTGTATTCCCCAATATATACCAAGTAGTTCTTTTTCTATCACAGGTTTATTCTTCTCGTGTTTACTTAGTGAACGGCTTGCGAAAGATATCGGCCTATCATCTCCAATTTCTCCTTGTGATAGTACAGCTCCAAGTGCATAATCAGATGCGTTTGTTGTTAGTACAATTGGTTTTTCAAAATCTGGATATTGCAAAATTGGTGGACTTACCAATTTCCCTTTCAATGTTTCAAACGCTGTTTGACATTGCGCTGTATATTCGAATTTTGCATTCTTTTTCAACAAAGCATTCAAGTAATTTGCCACTTCAGCAAAATTCTTAACAAATCTTCTGTAATAATTGCAAAATGCCACAAACCTTCTCACTTCGTCGGCATTCTTTGGAATTGGATATCTTGTAATTGTATCGAATTTTAAAGGATCTGGTCTAGTACCTTTTGGCGTTATTAAGTGTCCAAGATATACTACTTCCGGTTTCAAAAAGCAACATTTACTCGGATTTAGCTTCAGATTATATTTCTTCAGTCTGTCAAAAACTTTGATCAAATTGGAATTGTGGTATTGTAGACTACAACCAAATACTATAATGTCATCCACGTAAAGAAAAGCTTCAGACTCCAATCCGGCTAGAGCTATGGTTAGCATCCTCTGAAAACTATTCGATGATATCTTTAAAACAAATGGTAGTCTAGTATATTGATAATGTCCATTAGGTGCAGAAAATGCGGTATATGGTCGTGATTTGTGATAAAGTTCAATTTGATGAAATGAGCTTGTCATATCCAATGTTGAAAAATACTTGGCTCTACCCAGTTTATCCAAAATGTCATCCAAACGTGTTAATGGAAATTTATCATTGACGATTTTGTTGTTTAGTTTTCTAAAATCTACTACTAATCTCCATTTCTTTAAATCTGTTTGTCCCTTTTTCGGAACTAGTAATAGTGGTGCGTTGTATGGACTAATAGATGGTTCAATTATTTTGCTTTCCAATAATCCGTTAACTTGAGAATTTATTTCCGTAGTATGTGTGTGTGGTAAACGATAGTTCTTTATATATACGGGATTTTTATCATGTAGGTTTATTGTTTGTTTATAAAAATTATTTGTTGTCAAATCTTCATCTTCAAAATGAAGTATTGACTGATATCTTTTAAGTATTGATGTAAGTTCATTTCCATTTTCATTATTTAAGTCTTTCATATTCAGGTTTTTCATTAATTTTTCAAATCTTTTCTCCGTATCTTTACCATTATCTCCGTTACTCACAACTGAAAGTATCTCATAATTTTTTAATGGAACTGTTTAAACCTTCATATTATCCACTATTATTTATTTGTTTGTTACATTCAATAATTTCACGTGTTGGTTTCCATCATTAGGTATTATTGCATTTGCCATATAAATTCCTTTCATAAGTTCTCTATTCAATATCACAGCATCCTCATTCAGTTTTATTTTAAAAGGAACCACAATTTCACTCCTCGCTGGAATTATTACCTGATTTATATGAAAAGCACTATCATGAATTGGGATTGTTATCATTTCACCGTTAATGTTGAAGGTTAATACATATTTGTCGTAATCGATGTTACATCTGTATCTTGTTAAGAAATCTCTACCCAAGATTCCATCGGTACCTATCGGTATATCATCCGTAACCAATTGTATTTTCTGTTCAATAATTACATCGTGTATATTTATATTAATAATTGTAGATCCAATTGATCTAATAATTTCCTCTGAAATACCTGTTAAGTTGCAATAATCATCTGAATTTTCCTCATGACGTTTTAAGTATTTCTGTTTGCACAGTGAGATGTCCGCACCTGTGTCTATTAAAAATGTAAGTTCTCTGTTTGTATCCTCAATATTTAATCTTACATAATTTCTGAGGTTGGATGTTATGTTATACATGTTTGAAGTTTTTATTGTGTTATATCCGAAGATTGGGATCTTAATATCTCCGGAACCTGGTAGTTTTGCTGGTTCTGAATTTGATTAATATT
Organism: Cordilura impudica; assembly: GCA_963682025.1. NCBI lineage: Eukaryota > Metazoa > Arthropoda > Insecta > Diptera > Scathophagidae > Cordilura > Cordilura impudica. Next base: position 140,513,620 of record OY821521.1, read on the forward strand.
ACGGTTTCTGTTACTGTATCCATTATGCCTGTTATTACCTCTTTGTCCATAATCGTTACCTCTGTTGCTGTTATTAATATTTCTGTAATTATTATTATTGTTGTAATTATTGTTGTTATAATTATTATTGTTGTAGTTTCTAGTAGTATTGTTTCTATTCACATTGTCGTTCACGCGGTTTCTATTACCTTGCCAATTATTGTTACGACGACCTCTATTATTATTTCCGAAATTTCTATCATTATTTCTGGAATTGCTGTTATTTCTGCCTTGGAAATTATTATTACTTGTTCTTGGATTGCCATTGTGAACATTATGGTAAAAAATCTGATTCTGTTTTACCCTTGCTTCCGACTTTACAGCTATTTTCAGAGCTTCTGAGAATGTCGTTACTTGACTTGCATCTATGGTATATACAGTTTGTCGATCTTGTAACGCATTCACAAATGTATTGAAAGCTATTTTGCTGTTAGTATTAACTATAGAACGTCTATTTGCTTCACCTTCATCTGCGATCTGAATTTCATTAAGTTCCGCTACGAGACTTTCTATCTTACTTGCGAAACCAGTCAGATTATTGTTCTTTTGTCTAAGGCTAGTCAGTTCATTTAGAATTGTGTTCGTGCTCTTAAATGATTTGTACGCTGTTTTAAGGGCTGTTATCAGTTCCGTGACTGTTGTTGGTATGCTTTCCTGTTTTATTCTATTTTGTACTTTTATGTCTAATTTTGTGCTAATACTGTACTCGAAGAAAAAATTCTGTTTTTCTGGAGGTATAGTCTGTGATACTAGTTTTAAATTTGTTGTGAAACTGTTCAAATCTTCTTTCCGTCCCGTGAATGTTGAGATCAACTTTGAAATAGCAGAAAGTTCACTCAATTCCATATTTAATGTTACTGTTCCTTGTCGTTTCTCTAAAATAATTTTCTTACTATTATGTTGTATTAATATCTCTAATGCTTCCTCTTTTAAGCTTCTAAATCTCTCTACGGACCTTCTAGTAATATCGTCTGGAATATTCTCGTTGTCTAGTATATTTTCTATTTGTTTTTCAAATCTTTCTATTTCTAACTTTTTTGTTGTTAAAGTTTCCTGTGAATATGGTCTGTTTACCGATTTCCTAGCATTCGACACTAATGTTTCCAACGATGTTAATATCTCATCCATTTAAAAAAATTTATATACATATGTTAAAAAGAAATGTTCTTAATTGCTAATTATTCATTTTAATATTGTTTCAGATTAAATATTTTATTTATTATTATTTTTTTTTTTTAAATTTATTTTTCCTTAAAAATAGTTATATATTTATGATGTTTCCTAATACATTTTCTAATATGCTAAAATCTTCAATTTCATTTTGAGCAATAATTATAATGTAGTTTTTTTTAGAATTTTTACAATTATTATTAAGATTATAGCTATTATAGCTATAATTCCTATTAACCTTACCATGTTGGAAAAAAATTTTTTTTTATCTATATATATATATGTTTCCTATTTTTGCCACGAGCGAGTTATCGCTTATTGGCCCTACGAGTGCGGATTAGACGCACTTCGTTTACAAACAAAAATTTTTTTTTTTTTTATCAAGAGTATTAATATGATTAACGTGTTTTTATTTGTTTCTTCTGCTTGTTTATGTCGCCTTCCACATCGGCAGCATCATTGAGTTTTTGATTAAAGATTCAGTGTCATCCACTTGTTTCAATTCGGCAGTAATATCCTTCATTGTTAATGGTTAGGGTCCAATTTTCATCTTTTCTTCTCTTGGCAACGCAGCTGACGGAACTTTAGCCGGTCTACGTCAGGACAATATTTTTATTTCTGGTGCAAAATATTCAAGCACTCAGTTTTCGTGTTTATCCTTTATCAGGATTATTTATTGGTTGGTGCAATCGTATAGCACATCAACCAGTGCAGTCAAGCACTTTTAATTTGGCAGGATCGCCATATAGTGTTCAAACAGATTAATTTTGAACTTTGAATTTTAGGTGCTACTTATTAAATAAAGCACACTTTGAATATTTGTTTTGTGTTCCAAATCAGTCACGATTTAGAACTGTTTTTATTTTCACAAAACAGTTGCTTATAAATACCCTATGAGAAGTTCTAGACTTCTGCTCTAAGAGTGACTTTCTAAAGTACACTCAATAACTTTAATTTTAAGAGTGACTTTCTAAAGTACACTCAATAACTCTAAATATTATCAATGCATTTTTGATTGGGTGGAGTCTCTCTCTATGTTAGTTTTTATTTATAGAGTTTTACTTTTAATTCTAATTTAATTGGATGTTGTGTAAATAGAAACTGCATGTGAAGCAATTTCTTCATTCAAAATAAATTCAAAACAAATGTTAATGGGTCACTAGTTTCAATTGCATTAGTCAATTATGTTGGCGGTTTACTCCAAGAACTATATGATTATTACTCATGTTACTAAAGAAAAGAAACAGAGACTCAACCGTACCACAAAGCATTGTTGTATGCATGGCGTTATTATTTACATTAACTTACACGCTATACCATGCATACGTTACACTGGAAAACATCTTTGAAATTTGAAATTACAGTAAAAAAGAATAAAATTCTCTTGTGGAAGAGAAAAAAGCAAAGAAGTTTCCTAAGCCGATGCGATTTTACGGCGCACAACAACCTTGTGCAACTAGTGAATGTCGAAGGGCATCTACAAAATACTCTCGACCATTTTCTCACTTCACACTTTGAGAAGTATGCAGTGAAAATATTTGAACCTCTCGGTAATTTAGATCACTGCACTCTAAAGAATAATGCTAGTTCTTCTATTTCAGCTCTTATAATGAATGACCAAATATTCACCAACCCGGTAATTAGATTAATAAATTCAGGTTTCTACCTGAACTTTAGCAAAAAATTCGTTTTTGGCGGATAGCGATCAACTACTGCTCGAACTTGAAAGGATATCATGTACTATGCCTAAATTATTTTTTCAAGCTCGTGCAGCTTAAAATGTTCTTTCGGATCTCAACCTTAATAAGTCTCTGGGGCTGGATGGTATACCAGCACTGGTGCTGAATCAATGCTCTTTGATTGTAGCTAGTCCAATGGCAAACCTTTTCAGCTTTTCCAACCAATGTCCAACCAATCACAAAAAAAAGGGTGAGGTTAAGAACCCTGAAATTTACCGTCCAATTGTAATCTGCTCTGCGATCTCAAAAGTTATTGAGAGCATGATTAATTATCACCTTGTCAACTATCTAGATGCCAAATCACTTCTTGATGATCCAAAAATTATCTCTGTAGCATGTGGCGGTCTATTTGGTGTAACATTGGTCGTAAGTATTGGTAGCGGTAGCATGCATCTTTTCTCCAGCTTCAGTCTCGTCGGCTAATGGGGGGTATTCGAGGCTATGTTTACTAAAACCCGAACCACATAACTACAACAAGGACAATTTTATTGTGCATGCTGATGTTTTTTTTTTTTTTTTTTGGAACACCAAGAAAGGAAAGAAAGAGGGAGGAACATAGGACTTTTACCGGAACGGAGGATTTCTGCTGTCAAAATGTGGTGTGTATTATTATCACACCGTAAGACCCCACCCAACCATGATCATACAATCTTCAGCGGATAATGTTATGCATGATCCCAAAAAGGTTTACTTAACCCACTCGACCTATAGTGGTTATAAATCTAAACACTAAATCTCCAGTGATTCATTTTAAGTTTCATGATATTTATTAGAAGAAAGATAATAAAATTACATATGTATAACCAAAGGGTATTAACATTAATTGGAAACTAGCGTAATGTAAGGCTAATTATAGTACTAGCAAAGATTGTTATTTTAAACATAGCAAAAAAAAAAAAAACTCCTTCTGCGGGAGACCTGTTAAATCTTCTTTTTAAGCGCTGAAGTCGATCCCTTCAAAACTTTGGTGCAAGTAAATTGGTTGCTGCATTAATATCGAAATTTATTGGATTTGGGTTTGGCATTGACTTCTCTAGATTTATATCGAGTTTTCTCAGAGACCAAAGAATACGTGCAACTATTGGTGGGGTCTCATTCAATAGGATCAATCACTTCCTTATTATTATCTTAACATACATAAGATTTTTTCGATCTCACTCCTTACAATTTTGGATGTTTGTAATGCGGCAAAAGTTCAGACTCAAAATACGAAGAAGATCGCCCTAAAAACTCCTTGAATATTTTATTAGAAAAATGGAAGATTAAGCAATCTTTGCGCTAAGGAGCTGTTCATTTCATTCATTCATTCACAGCCTGGAAAAGAAGTAACTTCTATTCTTGAGACAGTGCGACGTATCAATGTTTGTTGGTCTGACCTTGCCTCCTGTCAAACAACCCACCTATACTTTCTTAGGTGAAGTAGTCAAGAAACACATAAAACAAGTTTCTAATAATGCCCCAACTCACAAATAACACCATAGATTGCTTTATGGACGAAATTTCAGACAGCTTGAAATAATTCATTTATTACAACTAATTTTTAACTGTTGGTATCTCTAAAGGAATTTTTATAACATTTCTGTTAATATTCCGTAACATCCATTAAAAAAGTTTTCGTAGTTCAAAAATTGTACTGTTTTTTTTTCAGTTTTGTAATCAACCTTGCAATTGAAGGTGTTAGTTCAGAGTTTAATCATTAAAATTATACCTGCAGCTCTTCTTTTTGTTTTAATTTTCATAATTGAAAATTAGCTCTATCGCGTCCTTAGTGCAGATACATTGTATTCTTTAAAAAAAAAAAACAAAAAACAAAAAATAATTTCCATAAAATTTTGCAAAAAATCTAAAGTGTGTTTTAATAAAACTAGCAAAATTTGATAGTAGGTGAAAACAACATTTTCCTAATAGCATTTTAGTAAAATAAAACTATATATTCTATAAAATTAAGCAAAATCTAAACTAAAAATGCTATTAGAAAAATTTTGCCTTCACCTTAAAAAACAACAGAACTTTTTAATTAAGTCAACAACAAACTTCAACATCAGTATTAACAACAAAAACAATCTTATCATCATCATATTGGTACGGTTATTAACATGTTTCTGGGAATGCAGTGCTAAAAATACTTTGACTTAGTTTAAGTACACTTCAGAGTGTGAATCATTATCGTCAAATATGGTTTTCATAAAATTTCATTATTACTTAACATCCGTTTCTTTTAATTCCCAGCAAAATTGTTAAGTAATTAATTGTCAAACTCATGTTAGAATAAAATAAAGAAAAATTCTTCAACCAATTCTAAGACTGGCATTATATTTTCAAGAAGTTTCGGTAAATCAGTTACAGTAATCATTGGCTACTGTATAATAGTTGAATAATTCTTGAATTTTTTAATTATGTGTTTATTATAATCCAAAAATTTTGCTGGCTTACTTTTTGGCAGTTTCTTGGGATTTTAAATAGATTTTCTTGTTTTTAACTTATTTATATCGTTGTTAATGTTGTTGTTGTTTTGCCAGTCTGGGAAATATTCTCGCGTTCCATAGCCGCAAATAACTTCAACTCTTTCTTTACTCTGGTTGCAAAACAATTTAAAATGTTCAAGTTTTTAAATAGAAAATCATGTTGTTTTCTTTTTTTTTTTTGTACTTTCGTGTAGCAACAAAAATTTAAACAAAGTATGTCGGAAAATTTTGGGTAAAATTTTATAATACCAAAAAATAATAAACATGTTAAAAATTTCGTAAAAAAATGCTTTTAGGATAAATTTTAAATGGCAGCAAATTTAATTTAATCCGTTTTGATAGCGAAACAAAATTAATATAAATCAGTTTTATGAAACTAAAATGTTTTAAGTAACACTGAAATATTAATGAAGTGCTTTTCAAAAAAAAAAAAAAAAATAAAAAAAATAATAAACAAATTATAAAAAAAAAAAAAAAAACACTTGTAACTTTGATTCGAATAGTTAAAAATATACTCTAGAGAGTATATTGTGTTCTGCTGAGTCGAATTTCTGATTCCATCCACTCCTCTTCTATACACATTATTATAACCAAGGTTGTCAACCCTAATACACAAACAAGGCTGATTTCACATTACAACGGTTAATTTTTTTACAATGATATTTAAAAATAATGGAGCCAAGAACTCCATGGCCTAACATGGAGATAGCGTAACAAGTGTAAATTTTTTCTTATTTATTCAGTAGAGCTAACTGTTAGAAAAACCATGTCAAAATTCCATGACATTCCATTAAGTAGAAAAAAGTTACTGTTATAAAAATGATGCTGCTTTTAAAATTTGAAAAAGAAAACAATTGATTACAAAGGGTTCCGTGTTCTAATTCAGCATTGTTATTTGATGGGAACAAATACTGCATGGTGAAACTTCACCGCCATATTCAACGGTTAAAAGGTGGTATTCCGAATTTAGACGTGGTCACATATGATGGAGATTTTTCTGGTCGTCCAAAAGAGGCAGTTATTGGAGCAAACGTAAAAAAAGTGCATCGTGATGTATTGGATGGTCGAAAAATTAACGTGAGTGAGATTGCTGGCATCATAAAGATATCAACAGAGGGAGTTCGGCATACATTACTTTATCATTTAAATATCTGCAAGCTTTCTGCAAATTTTAACAGCTGTACAAAAACTGAAACGTGTTCATGATTCAAAGTATGCTTTGGAGATATTTGAAGTAAATTGAACTAAATTTCTACATCGATGTATAAGAGCGGGAGAGACGTCGATTTTTTATTATACACCGGTCCAATAGACAGCCTACGGAGTGGCTACAAGCGTGCTAAAGCCGAACAAAGCGGCCAAAGACTCAACAATCGGCTGGAAGTAAAATTACCAGTATTTTTTGGGATGTACATGGTATAATATTTCTTCATTACTTGGAGAAAGAAAAAACAATAACAGCTAATTACTGCATAGAGTTATTACACAGATTGAATGAAGAAATTTATAAAACACGACCCCACATAAATAAGAAAAAAATCTTGTACCATCATGACAATGCACCGTTGCATTCATCTGCCTTGGCTTCAGAAAAATTGCAGTCTTAACAGTACGAATTGCTTCCCCACCCCCCACTAGACCTAGCCCACAGCGATTATTATTTGTTCCCAAACTTAAAAAGATGGTTGCAGAGAAAGCGATTTTCCACAAATGAAGAAGTCATATCAGAGACGGAAGCTTATTTTGAAGAGTGTGACAAATCGCATATTTTCCGACGTTGATATCATACTCATAACATCCCAAATCTGTTTGATTCATAAACCATAACAGTTTGATTTATAATTTTAAGAAAATACTTATAAATCTTACAAGTGATTCAACTCATTCAACTCGTCCATGTACATATATGCGTATATTTATTTCTGTATATATATTTATACTAGACCAAACTCACAACAACGCATCGTCTATACACGCTGATCGAAAGAGAGTCTAAACCAACAACGTCGTAAATGTGATATGTACATGCTCTGTAACGTATAAAAATTTTTCAGTATCGTTAGTGTTTTATTATGATATTTCATAGCACTTTTAGAGCTCTCTTCAGATTTTGGGCCATACCTTCGTATATGAGCGTGATTTAAACAGACAGAAGGGCAGGGGGACAACGCCATATCGATTTGAGTTCTTATAGGGATAAAAACTCAATCGTTTGTGTTTCGCATTTAAAATTAAAACACGAAATGACTTTCAGAAATTATCAATTGAATTTTAGAATCAAAACCTACCGAAAATTTATTATTTCTATCAGTGATTTGCAGTCAAAGAAAACGTTAACCAACATTTCAACTTAAATACTTTTTGTGCACCGGAAAATAAAATAACGATGGTGGACTCTTTACAGGAAGAAGAAGAGTACATACGTGCATAATCAGCTACAATATAAAAACCCGTACAGCAATTGGGAACCAATGATTTTCTGCATCGTTACACCGGCAATGACAAGATTTCGAAAAAAAAACATTTTTATATTTACAATGGTGCATGGTAGAGGAGAGGAAAACATATGTTTCTAAAATTCATAATTACACTTTAGTCTTAATCGGACCGGTTCCTGGCATTTCAGCCTTCATCAGCAATATATTGAACACTAGAAGTAACCCGGTGTGCTTCGCTACCCCCTCCCCCCGAATCGTAATGAAAGTGCTCACGCAAAGTCCCAAGGCTCTCACTATTACAGTAATTCAGATATATCACATTTAATATTAAGTTTGTATGGGGGCCACGCACATATGCTATTAAAAATTTACCCATATCCGCGGTAAGACACTGTGAAAATTTCAGGAAGATCAGATGAGTAGTTACGGAGATTACCTCCTACCAACAAACAAACATACATTACCTCTTCATTATGCTTGTATTGATTATTATTATAGATTTTTTATTTCGATACTTTCTGATATACAATGGTACAACAATTCGGTACAACAATTATCAGATTTTTCGGCATTCCTACCCTGGAGCAAGGTACATGTAGCTGCCCATGAGAAGAACATGGATTTTCCAAATTAGATCTAGCAACACTTAACTATTGGACTCGAACTTAAAATATCATTTGGCAATTTTTCTTTTTAGCGCTTTTTCATTTTAACAATTTTTGATTTTGAAGATTTTTGTTTTTTGGACGATTTTTATTTTTCGCGATTTTTGGGTTTGGCGATTTTTGATTTTGGCGATATATTTTCCACGACAAATCACTAATAACTAATGTACTTGTCAAAAGACTGTCGCTTTCGTAGTACTTCATATTTTTTATATAGGAAGTGCCACGCCCACTAATCCCATCCCGCCGAATTTTTATTGGACTACTCACATTAATATCTGATGGAGTCGTGCAAAATGTCGAGTCTTTCCCTTTTATAGTACACCAGTTATATGATATTAGATATCTACTTTGAATGGGCGGTGGTACGCCCACTGCTTCGATCACGCCCATTTTTTTGTTCAACTAATCATACAAAGAACTTATGGGCTCACGCAAAGCCACAAAGCTCTCTCTTTTACAGTGCTTCAGATATATGATATTAAATAGTTACTTTTCATGGTGAGTGCCACGCCCATTGGTGTAAATCCGCCAATTTTTTGTCCGACTACTCATACTAAGATCTGATGGGGTCATGCAAAGTGTCAAAGCTTCCCTTTTTTAGTACACCAGTTATATGATATCATATATTTACCTTGTTTGGGCGGTGCCACGCCCACTGCTCCGGTGACGCCCATTTTTTGTCTAACAAATCACATGAAAAACTTATGGGCTCACACAAAGTCCTAAGGCTCTCACTATTACAGTACTCCAGATATATGGCAGTTTATATTTACTTTGTACGGCAGGTTCCACGCCTATTGGTCCGATACTGCCCATTTTTGGTCCCACAACTCACTTTAATAATAGGTGACATCCGACAAATTTGAATAGCTCTCTCTATCACAGTACTCGAGATATGTAATATTGAATTATTACTGGTATGGGAGGTACCACGCCCACTTTTCCGATCCCGCCTATTTCCGGCGTAGCTACTAATATTAACAATAGGTGACCTCACACAAATTTGCGAAGCTCTCCCTATCATAGTACTCAACATATATGATATTAAAAATATACTTTGTGTGGGAGGTGCCACGCCCACTAAAAATATTTAAAAAATTATAGCCTATAGCACTTCCCATATCCGCAGTAACACTCTGTGAAAATTTCAGGAGGATCAGATGGGTAGTTACGGAGATTACCTCCTACAAACAAACAAACACACATTACCTCTTTATTATATTACTAGATGTAACCCGGTTTGCTTCGCTACACCCTCCCCCTGCCCCCCCCCCAAGAATCGTTATGAGAAGGCTCACGCAAACTCCCAAGGCTCTCACTAATGCAGTTGTTCAGATATATCACATTTAATATTAAGTTTGTGTAGGGGTGCCACGCGCATTTGTCCAACCCCGCCCATTTTTTTGTCTGACTACTCACGTTAATAATAAATGACCTGAAACAAATTTGCAAAGCATTATCTATCATATTAATATATATGATATTTAAAATTTACTTTGTAAGGGAGGTGCCACGCCCGCAAAATATATTTAAAAAAATTACAGCCTGTAGCACCCCCATATCCTCTGTAAGACCCTGTGAAAATTTGTGGAAGGTCAGATGAGTAGTTACGGAGATTACCTCCTAGAAACAAACAAACAAACAAACAAAGACATAACAAACCTCTCTATTATGTTAGTATAGATTATTAGAATAGATTTTTTTATTCGAATACGTGCTGATATACAATGTTTTTTAGTTTTTTCATTCGGTACAGCAATTATCAGATTTTTCGGCGTTCCTACTCTGGAGCAAGAAGATGGATTATCAAAATTAGATCTGGCAACACTTAAATATTGGCCTTGAACTTACAATATAATTTGGCAATTTTTCTTTTTAGCGTTTTTTGATTTTGCCCATTTTTGATTTTGAAGATTTTTTGGACGATTTTTATTTTTCGCAATTTTCGGTTTTGGCGAATTTTTGATTTTGGCGATATATTTTCAACGACAAATCACATTTATAACTAATGTACTTGTCAAAAGACTCTTGCTTTCGTAGTACTTCATATTATGTATATAGGAGGTGCCACGCCCACTAATCCCATCCCGCCCAAATTTTATTGGACTATTCACATTAATAGCTGGTGGGCTCGTGCAAAATGTCGAGTCTTTCCTTTTATAGAACATTATATGATATTAGATATCTACTTTGCATGGGCGGTGCTACGACCACTGCTACGATCACGCCCATTTTTTCGTTCGACTAATCATATAAAGAACCTATGGGCTCATGCAAAACCACAAAGACCTCTCCTTTACAGTACTCCAGATATATGACATTAAATAGTTACTTTGCAGGGGGAGTGCCACACCAATTTTTTGTCCGACTACTCATACTAAGATCTGATGGTGTCGTGCAAAGTGTCAAAGCCTCCCTTTTTTAGTACACCAGTCACATGATGTCATATATTTACTTTGTATGGGCGGTGCCATGCCCACTGCTCCGATCACGACCATTTTCTGTCTAACTAATCAAATGAATAACTTATGGGCTCACACAAAGTCCCAAGACTCTCACTGTTACAGTACTCCAGACATATGGCATTTTATATTTACTTTGTATGGCAGGTGCCACGCCTATTGGTCCGATACTGCCCATTTTGTGTCCGACTACTCACATTAACAATAGGTGACATCAGAAAAATTTGAAAAGCTCTCTCTATCACATTACTCTAGATATATGTATAACATTGAACTATTACTTGTATGGGAGGTAATACGCCCACTTGTCCGATCCCGCCCATTTCCGGCGTAGCTACTAATATTAACAATAGGTGACCTCATACAAATTTGCAGAGCTCTCCCTATCATAATACTCAATATATGTATATGATATTAAAAATTTACTTTGTGTGGGAGGTGCCACGCCCACTAAAAATATTTAAAAAATTATAGCCTATACCACTTCCCATATCCGCAGTAAGACTCTTTGAAAATTTCAGGAGGATCAGATGGGTAGTTACGGAGATTACCTCCTACAAACAAACAAACAAACAAACACACATTACCTCTTTATTATATTATATTATTATTAGTAAAGTATAGATTATTATTATTATTATATTATTATTATTATAAGTATAGATTGTGATAAATTGTTATGTTTTAATTAAATAGAATGTTTCTGTACGAAATTTTTCTACTAAGGACGAAAGAAAATTTGCAAATACAGTGTAATACGAAAGAAAATATGTTTTTGCATAGCGTTCAGACTATTTTTAGGTTCCAAAATATTCAGACCGAGATTATATTCAGTGAGATAACTTATTTGTTGCAAAATTTGTTATACTTGCAATTCATTAGATAAAATTAAAACAATATTGTGAAGGTTCATACAGAAAAAAATTACCAATCGAATTGTTCTAAAGTTTAACAACTGCATTTTCCATTGTTTTAATAGAAATATTTTATTTTCTATTGTGATAAAATATTTACTGTGATAAAATATTACGATTATTTGCTCCTTCGCAATTCGGTTGGCAATAAATTTGGTAGCCACAACGGATCAGCTTTCTGTGTGTACCTTATATTAGGACTATGACTAAAATAGGCCTAACACTACTTAATTTTGGAGTAGGTGCTGTAAGGATAAAATAGTCTAACACAAAACAAATTTGATTACGATATATATAACACTGTGCCCAAATCTAAAGGAGACTTTTCAATTTAAAATTGGTGGGTTTATAATTTTTTAGCAAAAAATTTTATTTAGGTTTGTAGTTTTTTTTTTTTACACATTTCTCAAATTTCATGCTTCAATAGTAACCATCGCTTTTTAAATTACTAAAAGTGGATTTGGCGATTTGAACTATGTCTGGTTTTGTTGAGCAAAGAAGTTCCAATATTTTTGCTTTCTGCTATCGAAAAGTTATGAATTTTACAGAACGCCCTTGGTGAACAGGCTATGTCGAAAAGATGTTGACGAGTGGTACAAGCTTGTCCACGAAGGAAGAGAAACCTTTGAAGATAAAAAAACGAAAAAAAACTGTTGAATAATTCGACAAGGAAATCAAAGATTTAGTATTGAAATATCATCGATTAATGACTATTGAATATCTAGTATAGAACTTGCTGATACTGGTGATATTTCTATAGGATCAGTTATTACCTTTTTGAAAAACACCTTGATATTCACACATATTTTTTTTTTCATTAGTGGTTATGAGACTTTATTCTACGCCTTTGACATTAAAACACCGACCAATCAAGCGAGTGTCTTGCAAAAGCGATGCCAACGATTTTTTAACGACCTTGGCGTGGTCTTTTTATCTTGCTTATTTTAGAACCCTTTAAAAGCGAACTGGGTATTAAAATAGCCATAGGTCACAAGCAAAAGTAAGTCAGCTAAAACAAGTAATAAATTATAGTCGGTCCAGACTATACGATACCCTATACCATGCTTTAGAGACCCTATCTCTTCGGTCCAACTAATTCGATATAGAAAATAATGCCTGGTTTTCATTATGTTATTTTCAATAACAATTGCTGTCAATTATTGTCAATTGTATGAAAACGGGGTTTTAGTGTTTTGTTATTTACAACCCCTGTCAACAAACAATTTGTTTGTGTTTGACAGCTGAATTTTTTTTTCGTTTACAAGATGTAATGAAAACGTAATTAATTGAAAATTACGCCAGTCGTGGCAGTTGTTTGTTGTCAGTTTATATGAGATAATGAAAACCATACATTAATTAATTTTTTTGGATGCAGATATGAAAAAGTTCATATCGGATGCTATATTTGTATGGGGACTAGGTCTGAACGTGGACCGAATTTCACCAAATTTCAATAGCGTTCATCCTATGGCCGAGAAAAGCTTAAATACAAAATTTTATCAAAATATATTCATATTTGCGAACTGTAGTTTGATAATAAGGTTAACATAGACACACAGACGGACGGGCGAACAGACGGACCGATGAAACATCACTAAATCGACTCAGAAAGTGAGTCGATCGGTATAATAGAAGATGAGTCTAGGTCAAATATTTTTGGCAGTTACAAACAGCACATAGTGGTATAGGGTAAAAATATACATATATAACGTAAACACTTGGTTAAACTGAAAAGTTATTTTTTATATCTTTAATAACCAAATTGCTCCTAAATCGAATCCACTATCAAAACATCGAAAAAAAAGCCAATAGAAAAATCCGAAGAAAACTTGTTATATTGTATTTTTCGAGTTTAAAAAACCGCAAAACATAGAAAATATGGTCGCTTTGAAAGTGTTATCAGCTCAAAATTAAATGGTATTAATTAATTGTTAGTCATAGTCCCTATATTAAGCAGCCCCAGTTATACCTAAGTTTGTACTTTAATTTGTTTAACTTTATAATATATTTTGTTAAGTACAATTTATTTCAAATTTTAAAATAATAATTTCTTTATTTTCAGGTAAGAAATTCAATTCGAGAGACATAATTCTTTGAAAGCACAGTAAGTTTAATTTCCATATTTTCACTTCAGTATTGAGACTCCTGTACGAAAATGTTAATAAATATTTGCCAGCAGCAAAAGTTCTTCATAAAAACTCGCTTTTTTTTTTTTTTTTTTTTTTTTTTGTATATTTAAAATTTTTAATGACATTATTTCTTTGTAATAATTTATAAATTTATGTACACCTAAAAAAATTTATACTTTATATACAAGAAAATCGAGGTATATTCTACGAATTTTTACGAATGTAGGAATAGTTAAAGAAGCCTTTCTAACAGCGTAGGCAATTTTTATTTAGATTTACAAAATAACTTTGTATACAAGAACATCTATTTATAATCATCGATATGTTCCCCTTACCTTCTCAGAATTCATTAATTACATTAAAGATATTAAAAAATGTGAGCCATGCTTTTTTATATTTACTGAAATATGGCGGCGTGAAAAGTGAAAAAATCATATAAAAACTCACAAGGAGCTTAATTTTTTTAAGCGAAAGCTCGAGTTATAATCATATGATCTTTAGTTTGTGAAAATATGCTTTAAAAAGTGATATTTTTAAATTACAATATTTATTTATTTCTCTACATTTGTGCTGACTTACAAAAATAGTTAAAAGTTAAATTTTTTAAAATTAATTTTATATATTTGATTTGACTTACCAATTCGTTTTGCAATTTGTAAAAATCAATTGATAAAAAATAAAGTTACAAGATATTTTTTTTTATTAAAAAACATTAAGTTAATTAGTTAAATAAATTGCTGATGAATTTCTAACACTATTAAGAAATTTTCTTACAGAATTTCGTACTTGATTTTGAATTTTTACTTATAATTTAGGAAGCAATAAAAACTCAATAAATTTAGCACAAGTGTGTAAAAGGCAATTAGTAAGAACAGATAATTTTCAATAATTTTAAAAATATATCTTTTTAAGATATTGTATCCCAATTTTAATATCCTCTACACCACTGAGCAAAGCGTATATATCAATTTTTCAATCTGCTTGTAACTCACCAAAATACATTCTGGGAATTCCATAAACTGTACATATTCTTGAGAACTCGATCTGGCGAGGGAGGGACCCTCTGTATGTCTCCCTGTTTGTCGGTTGAAAACATTCTCCTGTTCGCAATAATTCGAACGGGTCGCATGGCTTAAAATAACCATCATAAGCCGCAGCCTCTAGACCAAATATGACATAAAAAATTGTAAAGATACTCCTATAAAAGTGCATAAAAAAAACTAAAAGTATGAAAAATATTTATACGTAACAGAACATATGCATATAAAGGGTGCTTTGTAAGAAGTACTCAAATTTGAGTTGGTAACACACTTTATGTGAAACCCAATTTAATAGCTGATAATTGTTTTTGCTCAGTTTGAGTTGCCATTTAATCAAGAAAGCAACGCTTGCAAATTGTCAAAATAACGACTCTGTTCGTCAAACTTATCGTGCACTTCATCCATTTTGTGGCAGTCATAATCGTCGATCGCTTTTACACTACTCTTACTTTTAATAATAATGAGCATACCATAATATACCACACAATGTGCACCGGACAAGCTTTATTCGCAGGAGAGCATAGAATAAGACCCACATCGAAGATTTTACGAAAGGATTCAACTCGTGAAATAATTAAGGACTAACGACCATCGTATGCGCCGCCAATTCGGCCAAAGTGCTGAAGCATAAATCAATATTGATTTTGGTTTTCCATAAAAAATTTTGTTCAGCAAAATAAGCAAAATTGTCGCATTTGGAGTGATGGTAATCCACAGGCTTATCTTCAAACACCACTACATCTACAGAAAATTACTGAAAATTATGGTGTGCTTTATGTGCCGGAGTGTTCATATATGATGGTGGGTATAAACGGTGATCGGTATAAGGAAACGATTACAGTTTTTTTTGCGCCTCAATTAGCTGGCATTAATCTTGCTGGCATAACCACATGCCACATAGCATACGCTGCAATGAATATACTCAAAGAAACTTTTCATGAAAGAATAATTTGCCACCAAGATCGTGTTATTTACCAAATTGGATTATTTTCTTTGGGGTTAAGTATAGTCACTCATCTACACTGCAAATGCTGTGAAAAGAGTCGGAAAATTGGAGTTCCATATTGCAACATGTTCGCGTCAGCCATGGCAGAAATATGTGCCTATTTATGTCGAAACATTAATGGTATAAAATTTTGCATTCTATAAAGCCAGTTCAATTGATACTACGAATATATTTTTTTTTGCTTTATTTTAATATAAAGTTCTGTAACTCTAAAAATCCTGATATTTAGTTTTTAAAATAACGCAATAACTTACAAACAATTAAACAATTAAAAAATATTCTACATTTGATTTTTTCAATAGTGGCGGTAAAGAAGTATAAAGCATTTGTTACTCCAAAAATCATAACCACTCTGTAAATATTCTTGATCCGAATGGTTTCTGACATTTCAACCTTAATCAGTAATTACATTTAACATTGCATTAAAGATTATATTGTAATTTCATTAGATTGCATAACCTTTGAACCTGCATCTAACTCACAGACACTGGAACTTCAATTTTTGGTTATACGCTTTAACGGACTCACCTAAAATCAGGCTTGCAAGTAGTGTGGCTAAGAGTGACAGCTTTTACATTTCATTTATTGAAAAGTGAAGGCAATATGTTTTCGTTGGAACCTCAATACGCAATGGATAAAATTTGTTTTCTATAAAATATTTACAAAACAATTTTATCAATAAAAACTAGATTCTATTTTCTATCATTTTTAAAGTAGAATTTGATCAAGTAATTTTAACACCCTAACTCCTATTTACTTTACATAATTAAGCCTAGTTTTGTAGAATACAATTTATGTTTCGGCATAGTCGTTGCTTTTGTTACGGAATCTGCCATCATCTCTTCTGTTTTTATGGGGTAAAATTCTACCAATTTGCGTTCTTCTTTTCTCTTATAAAATGATGTTGCACGCCAATATGCTTTGCTCATGGAAAGTAACTGTTACTAGAAGCTGGTGAAATTGCACTTCTGTTGTCACAAAATATTGGAGTTGGTCCATTCGCGACATCTGAAACAAGTTCAAAATAAAAACCCCTTAATCAAAGTACCTCTTGACTTGCTGTAGACATTGTCATGTATTCTGCTTCTATAGATGATAACGCAGCTGTTTGCACCCGTTTGCTGCTCCACGAAATTGCACCTGATTGTAACATGATAACATATCCTGTCATTGACTTTCTTTCATCAATATCATTTGCCCAATCAGCATTGGAATACGCCATTAGTTCAGTATTACCATTTTTGTGATAGCAAAGTTTTACGTGTTTTGTTCCTTTCAAGTATCTAAACACCTTTTTGACAGTATTCCAATGTTCTTGATTTGGATTGTCGTTAACACGACTCAAAAAACTTACAGCATAACTTATATCAGGCTTTGTGCATTGCGATAGATACATCAAACTTCCAACTGCTTGCTGATATGGATAAACAATATCTTTCACCTCTTCTTAAAATTTTTTATGCTTTTGATTTGGATCCATTGGAATTTGCACTGAATTACCATTTTCCATATTAAATTTCTGTAATAGTTTATCAATATTATCTTCTTGATCCAAATAAATTTTATTTCCTTCCTTAGTAATACGAACTTAAACATTTCTTAGCTTCTCGAAGTAATTTCATGTTCAATTCATCATAAAGCTTCTTCTTTGTTGTAGCAAAAAATTGAGGACCATTGCTCAATAGCAGCATATCGTGTACATAAACTGCTAAATATGTTAGACTCACCTTTGTTATATTGTAGTATACACAGAGATCTACTTTTGATCTCTTGAAATCAATTTTCTGTAGAATTTGATCTAGTGTCACGTTCCATGCTAAACTTGACTGCTTCAATCCATATAAAGCCTTTTCCAGTTAATAAACAGTATTTGGATTTTCATACTTGACACCTTTTGGATAATGAATAAAAATTTCTTCACTCAAGTCACCCTGCAAAAATGCTGTTCTAGCATTCATCTGCTTTATTTCCAAATTGTATCTAATTGCTAGTGCCATTAGTAATCTCAGCTATATGTAACGAATAACTGGAAAATACGTCTCCTCGTAATCGATGCCTTTTTCTGTATATATCCCTTCACCACAAGACGAGCTTTATACCGTGTTGATCCATCCGGTTCATCTTAGATTTAAAAAAACCCACTTAGTTTGTACAGGGTTTTACGAATTTGAATCATTAACTTCAACCCATATATTATTGACTTTTAATGAGTTAATTTCACTGTTGATTGCTATCAACCATGTATCCTTATTTGGGCGATTCATTGCCTCCTTATACGTTAATAGATCTTCTGTGAAATCATTTTTTAACATAAGGCCATTCTGTGTCATCTTTGCAATTCTTTCACTACGTCTAGGTATTGTAACAGGATGAATCTCTACTTGCTGATCTTGAACTACTACTGGCGATTCAACCAATATTCTTTAGTATTTTGATTTTCGATCATTTTCCCCACTTCATTATTATTCTCTGTAAGCGAAGAAAAAAATAATGGTTCGTTATCAAAAGAGATATATTCAATATTTACCGCTACTAAATTTGCGTCTTGATGTTTTTGTGAAGTGTTTATCTCACACCAATATTCCTCGACAGAAGTAGCTTTATTCAACGGCATGAATTCATCTTCAATAAATATCACATCTCTACGAACTGTTGTACCTTTTTGTTTGAATCAAACAAGAGATACTCTTTTGATTCAGAACAATAACCAATGAAAATCATTATCTCTCACTTCGCATCAAACTTACTTCTTTTTTGGTGTGGAATGTGCATCATTGCAATACAGCCAAATACTCTCAAATGATGATTTGGTTTTTTGCCGTACCATATTTCATCAGGATACTTTCCAAGATTTCTATGCAGAATTCGATTAATCAGATTACCAGCCATATAGACAGTTTATGACCAAAATGATTTAGATAGTTTTGCTTCAAACAACATGCAAAAATCAGCGCAAGAAAACAAACTCATTTTTATTACAAACACATTAACAAATTTAATAAACACACATAACTATAGCATATTGTATAATTTTATGCAATTTAAATACAGTTTACTCAAAATAAAGGAAAAAAATTTAAAAATCTGTAAATCTGCAAAACGGCTAAAAAGAAATACCTTTCAAATAATATACGTTTGGTCAAAATCGGGATAAAACGGTAGAATAAAACATCGGTCACAAGAAATCGCCTAGCCTATTAATATTATAGATAATAATCGGTGAAAGTTAGTACATAAACACTACCAACATTGGATTTCACTTCCATAGGCCCGCGTAAATCAGTGTGAACTACTTCCAATATTTCTCTTGCTCTTGAACCCTCTTTTGGAAATTTTTGTTTTGAATGCTTTCCCTGAGAACATGCAAGACAGTTAATTGTAGTAGAACGATCGAACTTTAACTTTTGAATATTATATGAACATTTAAATTTTCAAATCAACATCACAACGTTTATAAAAACTTCAATGTAATTTATACAAAAAAAATGGATCATAGAAGTATGTAAATTAAATACGAAACCTGAAAGTGTATTTAACTGCATACAAGCTGCCATTGAACTGCGCACTAGCAATAGTTTTGTCAAAGGTGGAGAGATATGGTCTGAACTCTGTTGAGTACCTGTAAAAGTTATTTATTATCATATTACAAAAAATCAATACGTCCACGATTTGAATTCAGTAACAACTCCTGAGTTGGCAACGCAAATATGAGAATTCGTTTCCAGGGAGCTGGTCATCACGATGTGGTCATCTTATCAGACCTATTTAGAAAAGACTAACCGCAAGTCTCTACACACGAACAATATGAAATGTTTCGTGTTGGATAAGGACGATCAAATGTCTTGTGATTTCACCAAGGACCAAAAATGTATAGCGATGTATTGGAACACAATTTTGTTTCATCCAATCAATTCTTTCCGATAATAGAAAGAGCAACATCGCTCAATTGATTCAAGAGAGTTACATATATGTGGTTACAATTTGTGTTTGTTGTATTTATTTTAGTTATATCACTCTGTGGTCGAGTTGAATTTCGTTAAAAAAAAATTTTTCCTAATTAATACCAACTTATTATTTCAGGAAATTTTGCAGACAATATGCCGATATATTATGATTTTTAATTAGTGGAACGGAAAAATATTTTTCTCAAAGTTGTAAAATTTTGTCTTATATTCCTTAAATTTTTCTATTTAATAAAAAATAAAAATTAATTTCTAATAAAAATTATTAATAAAAGTTTTTTTTTTTAAAAAGCGTTGTTTTAAATAAATAAAATTAATAAATCCATGGTATCAACTTAATTCCACAATTCTAACAATCGAATTTATATATATATATACAATTGCCCTTATGATTCTACGTTTATATAGATTATATAATTCAGTAATCACAAAAGAATATTGTGATAGTACATGGGACTACCAAAATTCGGTTGGCAATAAATTCGGTTGCAACAACGAATCAGTTTCATGTGTGTACATACCATTAACCAGTTTAGCTTGAGCCACCAGAGATTTATCATTATTTATTATATTGTAACCATTTCGATTAAATACAACCTTCAAGTTGCGTTGAATAATCTTACTAATGGACAACAAATTTGCGCCAAGTTCGGGTACATATTTGTATTTGTATTTATTGAAATTGTAACCAGGGCAGTAAGTTTTAATATCTTCTAGATTTAGCACTGGAAAAAATTATAATGGCACATGCAATTTTCATAACAACATATGTGACCTTCTCCGAGAAAAGGGACCTAGTGTGTCAAAAAACGGGTTATTTCAAAAACGGTAGATTCTGGTACCTAAAAGGGTGTAGAAAATTTAAATGCGTTTTTTTCTCAAAACTTAATTTTCACACACTAGGTCCCTTTTCTCGGAGAAGGTCATATATTATAATATAAAAATATAAATATGTATAATTAAAAATCATAACAAAAATATATGTATAAATGGACTTAAAAAAATATCTATATATAATGAAAAAAAAAATATTCTACGTTTAATAATTTAAAAATAAAGAATAATAATATCAAGAAAACTTAAAAATTATAATCATTCAAAGTAATTAAAAATTGATTTTTTAAATTGTATTGCGTTGCTAATATTTTGTATGTTATGGGTAATGGGTTCCAGAGACGGATTGCATAAACAAAAAATTGTCGCTCTGAGAACAGATATTGATGACGAATTTGAATTATTGTTTTACATCTATTGGATCGTGCAAAAAACAATTTTTTAAACAAATAGTTTGGATGTCTTGTATAAACCATTTAATGCAAAAATAAACGACCTCTGCATTTTAAAAGATTGTCAAATGGTATTCCAAAAAGTTTTTTCACATCTTCTTAAACCAAAAACATATCTTGTAATATTATTGTATGTAGTTGTTAATTTACGTTTATTGGATGAATCACAACCAGCAAATAATTCACAACCATATAAAAGCGTAGATATCAAATACGTTTTGACTAAAAGCATCCTGATCTTTAGTGGTGAAAAATATTGGTTTATCCATAACGTCCTTAGCATACCATAGGTTCTACCTGTTGCAATGTTAATTTGGTCTGACCACGAAATTATTTCATTAATACATCATGAATAGTGACTATTTGGCATCTTTTAAAAATTGAAACATTTATTTCAACTGTACCTCTCAAAATGTTATTTGCAACCCGAATTTCATCATCACATCTTTTCAAATTTTTAAAAACATTTCTTTGTCATAAGCCCTGCTTCTATTTGGACATTTTGATGCATAATGACCAAACTTCTTACATGCATAACATTCGATGTTTTTCTAATTCAGCTTATTCTTACTTTGCTTTTGAGTAGCAAGAGCAGAATTTGCTACTTGGGGATCACACCTAACATCTTGCAATATTTTTGATTTAACTACATCTGCCGTTAACTGATTATCTCTCCTCTCTAAAGTCATAATCATCGGATTATATTCAGCTGGTAAACCTTTTAACAAAATGGGTGCAGTCCATTCATCAGAAACCACGAATCCAATACTGTTGAGCTCATGTGTTGTGGACATAACTTCAGAAATATATTGCTCAATAGTCCAATAGTCCCATACGTCTGTCCAAACCAGAATCTGGAAATAAATTCTTTAATTTTTAAAAAATTTCTTTGGATGATGTTGCCTCCTGCCTTCTAAATCGAACTGAGCTTTTAATGCGAAACAACGTGTTGACCAATCAATTTCTCAAGATCCCATCAACTTCTCAATTTGAATCGCGTTGACGCCAGACACTTTTAAAGTGCATATAATTAATAGATCACAATTTTAATGAATTTATATTCAATTAAACGAAGGGCCCATAACCTATTGAAAAGTAAAGGCAATATGTTTTCGTTGGAATCTCAATACGCAATGAATAAAATTTATTTTCCATAAAAATATTTACAAAAAATTTTGTCAATAAAAATTAGATTCTATTTTCTATAATCTTAAAGTAGAATTTGATCAAGTAATTTTAACATCATTAACTTCAGAACATAAAAACACTTACAAATGAAAGAACGAATTTTTTTCAGTGTAAAAATTTAATGTGAAAACCATATTTCAAAAGGTAATTTGTAGGCAAGACATTATTATTATTATTATCAGACTCATTAAAAGTCATTTGATATGCACGACATAGATGTTATGACAATAATAAAAATACGAAGCGTACAAACTTAACATGCCATGCAACCCCTATGACAATATTGTCATTTCTGGTCTAAATACTCACTAAACAGAACACCTTCGTAGCCACCCCCTAGGAAAACACTTTAAGTTAACGCTAAGTAAACCATTAAACCTACGAAAATATATGGTTTTTTTGTTTGTTTTTTTTTTTACAATAAAGTAGAAAAATCAAGTACTTGTATATGTTCGTACTTAGTAGTATAATAATTTTTAATATTACATTTTATTTTATTTTTTGCCAACGTAGCATATGTAAATTTTTTTGTCACCACCATTAGCTATGAGATCTTAACGCAAAAATTTAAGAAACCACCATAAAGCGGTAAAAAATTTTCAAAACATTATTGTCGTCGTTTTCATCATCCTCTTCTTCATCATTAACAAACTTGGCAGTCTCATCTTTTTAACTAAACGACCGTGGAAAACGCTTTGAAGGAAATTACATAAACAAATTCTATATGAGACCTTTTGTTGAAAAGAAGTTGCAGCCAGCATTTTAATATAATTCATTCGTTTGAACTCAGATAGGCCGGAAGTACAAATAAACATAATAACAACTTTAAATCCAGTACACATGTCAAATATTCGGTACCTAATTTTAGATTAGTGGCAACCATATTTGATATTATTAATTTAAAACCATTTAATAACTTTAGTTATTTAAGGCTCTGCTCTATGTGTGTGTGTATGCGTGGTATTATTAACAATATAACATAATGAGAGTAAAACCTTTTATCAGAAAATGGAAAAGAACAAAAACAAAACCGGATGTCAGCAACTTAACCTATGGTAGTATATAAAGCCTGAATGTATGCGTACACCAATAAAGAAGAACAAAATATATAAACATATAAATAATGGCGGCAAATTGTTATGTGTCTTATATGAGCGATTTGTGAGTCTGTTGCCACAGCTAATGTTTGCATTTAATTTTACGACGATTTTTTTTTATTTTTTTTTAATCTTTCTTATACCATGTTTTAAATTTGGCACACCGTGGCCTTAAAAATATAGAAATTTGTAAAAAGTGTAAATACGAGTACAAACGAAGATATAAAAATATATTATTAATCAAAATAATTTTTTTCTACAAGGGAGGAATTCCACGTCAAGTGATGCTAAGAGTTTAAAAAAACTTTCGAACCATTTCTCAATGATTTTAATGACAGTTCTTAACAGATATTTCTAATGGACAAATTAGTTTCCTTTATTGTGCAAAGCTGTTTACGACAATTGACACAGAATTGATTCTGGTCAGTGTGCAATTGAAGTGTGATCACTCAGTAAAAGAGGAGTCATGGTATAGAAAATATTTCCAATGAAATACTTACAACATACAAGGATTTAAATGATTTATTTTATAAAATAAACAGGTTGCAGCTATTTTCTATCAATTGTTTTTATAAAACTCTTTTCGATTTTATTGATGAATGCGTCCCGAAATACACTGTGCTGACTAAATCCGGTCCTCCTCGGAATTCAAAAGAATTATCTAGAATTCAAAATTTAAAATTCTAATGATATAATGAATCTGACTTCGTCAATATCTAGTAGCCCGTGCAGAATACAACTTTTGTATAACAATTATCTTAATAACATGAAAATAAATATTAAAGGCGATCGATTTTATTTTCGCCGCCAAAATAAATATCGATCGATTTTATTTTCGCCGCAAAAATAAATATCGATCGATTTTATTTTCGCCGCAAAAATAAATATCAGCATTACAGAATCATCAGATCAGTGAGTCAGTGGTGTGCTTAAATGTTATAATATGTTTTTATATGTCTTTCAGCTGAGGAAATGTGGTCATCAAATACAAATATATAAAACTGAAATTAGGGAAAAAAAACTTGTTTCTATTTATTTGTGACGTCAAAACTTAAAAATGTGTACAGGTGAGTGCTAAATAAATGGCTCTGAGTTTGTTATACAGATTTTTAAATTCTGGTATTCCTTGTTAGGATTAAAGTTCCAAATTTAACCAAATACAATATACTATTGTTACGAGCATTTGAATTAATATTACGAGCATCTATAACATTAATAGGCTAGGCGATTTCTTGTGACTGATGTTTTGTTGTACCGTTATATCCCGATTTTGGCCAAACGTATATTATTTGAAAGGTATTGCTTTTTAGCTGTTTTTCTGATTTACAGATTTTTAAATTTTTTTCTTTATTTTGAGTAAATTGCATTTAAAGTTGGTACCAACACATACATACATGATTATACATGCGTGTTTTGTTAAATTTGTTAATGCGTTTGTTAATGAGTTCTTTATCTTCATTCACAATAATAATAAACCATAAAGGTGTTGGTTTGTGAATTGGCTAAGTTGAAAAATAAAGCTGGCAAGAAATTGCACTCGAATTGGAGATTATTATAAAAAGTAATGTAAAAATATTTTTTATTGAAGACAATTTTTAGTAAAAAGTACCACTAAAAATAATTTTTTATAAAATATATTTTGTATAAAATGTGCTTACATAAGTACTTTCTTACACACGGAACTATTTAATAATATTTAATAAATGATTGAGTTTGTAATTATTCAGGCTCAAGATCAAATGTTTTTTTTCCCTTTAAATAAAGCAAAAACATTGGCACATTTGTTTCAAAAAATTTATCTATATTCTGCATGACAGATTATACAGCTGTTTCGGGAAGAGTCATCAACCCTAATCAGTAATCAAAGCAGTAGATAGATCTTGAGCCTGAATAATTTCAAACTAAATCATTAAAATGATAAAGATCGAAAATGAGGTTATTAATTTATATCTATACTAATATAATAAAATATGTTTTTTTGTGTTTGTTTGTTTGTTTGTTTGTTTGTTTGTTTGTTTGTAGGGGGTAATCTCCGTAACTAGCCATCTGATCTTCCTGAAATTTTCACAGAGTCTTACTGCGGATATGGGAAGTGCTATATGCTATAATTTTTTTAATATTTTTAGTGGGCGTGGCACCTCCCACACAAAGTAAATTTTTAATATCATATACATATATTGAGTATTATGATAAGGAGCGCTTTGCAAATTTGTGTGAGGTCACCTATTGTTAATATTAGTAGCCACGCCGGAAATGGGCCGGATCGGAGAAATGGGCGTGGTACCTCCCATACAAGTAATAATTCAATGTTATATATCTCGAGTACTATGATAGAGAGAGTTTTTCAAATTTGTCTGATGTCACCTATTATTAATGTGAGCAGTCGTACAAAAAATGGGCAGTATCGGACCAATAGGCGTGGTACCTGCCATACAAATAAAATATATAATGCCATATATCTGGAGTACTGTTATAGTGAGAGTCTTGGGACTTTGTGTAAACCCATAAGTTGTTCATATGATTAGTTAGACAACAAATGGGCGTGATCGGAGCAGTGGGCGTGGCACCGCCCGTACAAAGTAAATATATGATATCATATAACTGGTGTACTAATAGAGGGAAGCTTTGGCACTTTGCAAGACACCATCAGATCTTAATATGAGTAGTCAGATAAAAAATTGGCGGGTTCACAACAATGGGCGTGGAACTCCCCATGCAAAGTAACTATTTAATTTCATATATTTGGAGTACTGTAAAAGAGAGAGCTTTGTGGCTTTGCGTGAGCCCATAGGTTCTTTGTGTGATTAGTCGAACAAAAAAATGGGCGTGATCGAAGCAGTGGGCGTAGCACCGCCCATGTAAAGTAGATATCTAATATCATATAATTGGGAAAGGCTCGACATTTTGCACGAGTCCATCAGATATTAATGTGGGTAGTCCAATAAAAATTGGGCGGAATGGGATAAGTGGGCGTGGCACCTCCTATATCAAAAATATGATGTACTACGAAAGCAACAGTCTTTTGACAAGTACATTAGTTATCAATGTGATTTGTCGTGGAAAATATATCGTCAAAATCAAAAATCGCCAAACCCAAAAATCGCGAAAAATTAAAATCGCCCAAAAACAAAAATCTTCAAAATCAAAAATGGGCAAAACCAAAAATCGCTAAAAAAAAATAAAAATTGCCAAGTGATATTTTAAGTTAAAAGCCAATAGTTGAGTGGTGCCAGATCTAATTTGGAAAATCCATGTTCTTCTCATGGGCAGCTACATATACCTCCAGGGCAGGAACGCCGAAAAATCTGATAATTGTTGTACCGAATTAAAAAAAACAAAAAACATTTTATATCAGCAAGTATCAAAATAAATGAATCTATACTAATGATCTATACTTAGCATAATAAAGAGGTAATGTGTTTGTTTGTTTGTAGGAGGTAATCTCCGTAACGACTTATCTGATCTTCCTGAAATTTTAACTGATTCTTACTGCGAATATCGGAAGTGCTACAGGCTGTATTTTTTTAATATTTTTAGTGGACGTGGCACCTCCCATACAAAGTAAATTTTTAATATCATATATATTAAGTACTATGATAGAGAGAGCTTTGAAAATTTATCTCAGGTTATCTATTATTAACGTGAGTAGTCAGACAAAAAAGTGGGCGGGATTGGACAAATGCGCATGGCACCCTTTACAAACTTAATATTAAATGTGATATATCTGAATAACTGTGTTAGTGAGAGCCTTGGGACTTTGCGTTAGCCTTTTCATAACAATTCGGAAGGGCGGGGGAGGGGGAGGGTATAGCGAAGCACACCGGGTTACATCTAGTAAAAGATAAAAATAAATCATTAATCTTAAAATGTAGAACCAATTTCAGTCAATGTCACCATGCAACGTAGTCTCCCGGTATTAGTTAAAATCTCTCATAAAGCTTCTCTTGGCTACTTCCCTTCAAAATTCTCTTGACTACGTCTTTTCCAAATTTCCTTGCGTACATCTTTCCGCGTTCTCTTGGCTATGTCTTTTCAAATTTTTTCTTGTTTTTTTTTTTTTCGAAATTCTCTTCAAATAATTTTTTTGAACACCCAATTTACAGTATGATTGATGATTCTCAGAGGAATTTTTTTTACATTTCTTGAACACAATATTATATAAAAATACTAAATCTAAATACTAAACAAAACAACAAGTATATTAGTGTATAATATAATAAAGTCCAAATATATTACCTTCGACCCATATTTATATTTTCTGAGCAAAATATTGTTACGATCAGCTCTAGACCCTTAATTACTTAAAACAATATTTCAATAAATAATCACATATTGGGTTTTTGTTTCCTTGTTGATTAAAGTAGGCCAGTCTGCCCAGTATGGCAGAAATTTGACCATATTGTACCCATTATCATTAAGTGGACAGGTTATAATGAGTTTGTAGCGGTGTTTTTAACTGCCAAAAATATTTGACCGGGACCCATCTCTTACTATACCGATGGACACAGAATCACTTTATGAGTTGATATAGCGATTTCTGTCTGTCCGTCCGTTTGTAAGTATATTTTGATGAAATTTGATTTATACGATTTTCTCGGCTATAGGACATACGCTGTTGAAATTGGTGAAAATCGTTGCAAGTTCAGAGCTAGTCCGTATACAAATGAGCATGACTTAAATTACCATATAGATCTCAGTCAAATATGGTTTGTGTGTCTTTATTACACCCGTTAATTCGTATTCGAAATATAAGCTCTGTAGAACATTTCTTAGTCATAGCTCCGACAAAAATATTGCACAGTTTTTTCTCAAATTTTGTATATGTTTATGTACCCATATGAACCTTTAATGATACTGCCCCTCAAATGTGGTAAATGCTTATTTTCCATATCCGCTTAGTTGGACCAAAGACCCTTTCCCTAAATGCCTGGTATATAAACAGTCTACACCGCTTCTAATTTTCTTGTTGTATATAACATATCGTATGGAATCGTATAAAAGTATGTTAAAATATCCTTTTTTAATAAAATTTTATACCGGTTATATACCTGGAAAGATTTTTTTACTAATTTTTCCCAAAACACCAATAATTTATTACCGTGATCGTGATTTCTAATAAGGGATGATGTCGTTATAAATTTTAAAATGAAAACGTTAGTTTTGTTATAAAATAAATAATTTTTATTCTTTCAAATCTACTTCATCACATTGACAGTAATCACCCTCCTATACAACATACTTATGACAACGTTTTTTTCCAATACACAAAACTATTGTTAAAGTAGATTTCCGGAATGACATTGAAATCACGTATCGAAGAAGAAATGCAGTCCAGTATCGTTGTTGAAGTACTTTTGAAGTACTCTTGGATCAGAGCCCACTGCATATAGTGGTGCAAAAGAAAGCCCTGGCAACGGCAATCAGGATAAAGGAGGATAAACCTATATCCAGGCTTTATGAAGGGCAATGGAACAAATAAGTCAGGTTAAAGATTACTCCCTCCTAGATTGTCCAATGGACAGGATGGAGAAGAAATACGATTTCAGGAAAAACTTTGTTACAAAACTTAGTAACAAAAAGGAATGGAGTAGTTTGAGCACAGCATATTCTCTTAAGGAGAATACGATCAACTGGTACACGGACGGGTCAAAGACCGGAAATGGAACAGGGGCGGGAGTCTTTGGGCCTTGAACCAAATACTACGAATCAATGGGAATGCACACGAGTATTTTCCAGGCGGAAATTTATGCCATCGATAGATGTGCACAGATTAACTTAAATAGAAAGTACAAAAGACAGGACATAACCATATTATCAGATAGTCAAGCTGCTATTCGAGCACTAGGCTCCTATGTAGTAAACTCTAAGTTAGTATGGGACTGTCTGCAAAGACTGAATGAGCTAGGCAGACACAATAAGGTCAGCCTCTGTTGGGTCCCAGGACATATTGGGATTCGGGAAAATGAGCAAGCTGATGAGCTTGTCAGAAAGGGAGCTACCACAAAGCTAATGGGGCCGGAACCGTTTTGTGGAATAGGAAAAGGAGTATGGGAAGGCGTACTCAAAGAATGTGAGAATCATATCACAAAGGAGCTTTTCTCGAGCCACTTGGGCTTAAGGCAATCAAAGCTACTGCTAGGAAACTACAACGGTAAGAGATTTGAGTCATGTATCGGACTATCGAAGAATGGACTGAGAATATTAAACGGGATTCTAACCGGTCACTGTAGGCTCAGGGATCATCTGAGCAGGTTAGGAATTGAAGCGAACCCCATGTGCAGATTTTGCGATGAGAAGGCAGAATCAGCGGAGCACATACTGGGGGATTGTGGAGCTTTAATGCATAAGAGGAAAAGGTACCTGGGTTCTTTCCAAATACCAGGGAGCGAAGTAATATCACTGGAACCAACCCACATCCTCGAATTTCTGAGGGCTTCAGGATTGGGTGAGATTTTATAGGAACAACTATTAGCAGAGGGCAGTACAATAGATCATTTGGTCGCAGTACTTTCGTCACCTCTTTTTATACAATACAATTATACAATACAATATAATATCGTTGTTAAAAAAAGAGATAGTTGCCTATAATTCGGGCCTCGTTGTGCGAATACCGTAACGCAGACGACGCATAACACTCAAATTTATTTAATTATAAAATATTATAATTAAGGTACAGGATAAGTACGAAGTACACTGCATTAAGAAAATATAATTGGCTATATCGATATTTTAAATTTAGTATAATAGCAAATAGTACTCATTGTTAGCTGATTAGCCCTCCGGAAGAAATTCGTAATGCACCACACCACGATAGTCGTAGAAAACTTTTAACATGACCTTATTTTTGAATAATTTCGGTGTGATCTTTTTGGTTTTGCTTAATCATATCCATTATAATCGCAAAATTAATCGCTTGTTTCGGCATCGTAGGCCTAGATCAAAATTCATTTCATTCTAGTAGTTAAAAATCATTGTTTTAGAAATTGAATTAAGTTTTTTGTTCAATAAAATTAGACATTATTGAAATCGTCAAATTCACTTTTAGTTGTTGATAAAAACCAAGATCCTAATTGATAAAATGACATACAATTTAGCATAGATCGCAAATACATTACTGTCACTTGGATAAAATGTTGTTTGCACAATTTAAATTGAAAATTCATCTTCACTGTGTCATGAGCGTATAATGAATTTGTGTTGATATTTATAGCCACCAAATATACTTAGTTCCTCTATGAGAACGTGTCAATATAGTTATGGATATCGAAGAGGATTCAGCTCCTAAAATTAAAAGAGTTCCGGAGACAGATAAAACTCAAAACTTCTTAAAAAATATGACTTATTTGCGAAGCTTTTTCTTAAATAAAGATTAGCCATCATGCGGACAAAATTGAAATCCTTTGCGCATGTAGGCGCTCTGTCGTCACGCAAACTGTGCTCCTATTGGCTTATAATTCCCAGCTCTGTTTATGTGCATGTTTACACTTAAGCGTAAGAATTGGACAATTCATTATTTTTCTCCTCAAATTATTTGGTAGCAAAAAAATTTTATTTTTATAAATTAATTTTATTATTTTTTATAAAAATAAAAAATCTTATTTTTCGATCTTTATCATTTTAATGATTGAGTTTGAAATTATTCAGGCTCAAGATCAAATGTTTTTACTTTAAATAAATCAAAAACATTGGCACATTTGTTTCAAAAAATTGATCTATATTCTCCATGACAGGTTATACAGCTGTTTCAGGAAGAGTCACCAACCCTCATCAGCAACCAAAAAGCAATAGATAGTTTGTTTGGTAAAAAGTTAAATTCATATATATTTTTAAAACAAATGTGCCAATGTTTTTGCTTTATTTAAAGTTAAAACAATTGATCTTGGGCCTGAATAATTTCAAACTCAATCATTTTTATAAATTTGTTAATTTATTTATTATTATTTCACAAAAAAAAAAATCGGCTACTTTAGAAAAAGGTTACTAAATGTTTTTATACTACTGCGTTGTTTATTTTTTATAAAATTTCCTTTTTAGTATATTGATATTTTGAGCAATTTCGGCGTTATCTTAAAGAACATTCTACGTCAAAAAAAAAATTTTTATTCCCTTTTTTTATTTATCTCAACATATTTATTTACAGATTTCTTTTTGCCCCAGCCCCAAAATTGGCTTTATAGGAGCTAATAAATAGTGTGCAGCTTTCTTTAAACTAACTTTTTACAAAAAATAATATGTGTATATTACAGAGAGAGAAAAAAAGGATACAAAATTTTCATTATTTGTTTAGGATGCAAGAAGTATTTCAATATTTTCTAATAAATATTCTTTGAGATTAGTCTTAAAAGTGGATAAAACAGCTATATTTTTTAACCTGTCAGGTAATTGATTATACTCGCTTGGTCCAGAAAAACTAACACGTTCTTAAGTTACCTCAAGTCGACATCTTACCACTCTTAAATTCATCGCCTGTCTAGTGATTCGATGAGTATATGATACATTTTGATTCAATTGTATGGTATGGGAATCAATACTTTTAGTGCATTTAAAAAGGTGTACCAATAGTTGCTGCTTATATAACCCTGTCATTGGAAGGATGTTTTTTTTGCAAAATGTTTAAATAAATCAATTGTGCTATAACTTCTTCATTTGCTTCCATGTCCTTTGCTTCTAACAAATGTGTTTGCAAATATCCGCTAATAAGCAAAAATTTTTCACCATTTAATCTTAAAAATATTGTGTCATATGATTTCAGCGTTTCCATTAATGAATTTGATGGCTTACTTGGGTGGTTAACCATGAGTAGATCGAGTTCTCTAGACTTGTTTTTTACTGTTGCTTTGCTTCCATTTGCCCACTGTACACTTCATGTTTACGTTTGTACATTCTTGATGTGCTAATCATTTTTGATTTATTTAAAGTAAAAAATTGATGTTGAGCCTGACCAATTTACTCAACAACTCAATCAATATTATCCCTAGATAAATGATTTTTTGTGAACGAACGTGATTTCAATAGACAGGCCAGATTTACATCGCTATATCGACTCGAGTTGTTATAAAGATCAAGATGTATATCCTTTATGGTGTCATAAATTCATTTTTGATGCGTTACAAATGGAATGAGAAACTGATAAATACTCTCTGCACAAACCCTCTGCACCAAAAAATCATAGTCTCCATATAAAAATAATTTCCGATATGAACTTTTTCGTATCTGTAGGCAACAAAATCATAATAATGATTCTCAAATTTTATTTATGTTCATTTTATATGTCCATTAACGTCCGCAGTGCTGTTGGATGCAAGAGCATTTTAGGGAATCATTTACTTTCTTAATTATTTCTTTTAATTTTTTGAATGACAATCTTCATTTGCCGCGAGTATATATCAATTTTGTATAAGCTTTAAAAAAAATTAAGATATTCCGTTCATCCCTTAAAAAGCAAAAAAAAAAAAATTCCTTGCCACTGTAATAAGCAACATAGCACCATATATTTGTTTAATAATTATTTAATAACCTGGAAATGGAAAAAGAAAAACGAAATTTCTATACACAATAACAAATTAATGTTTTGCAACTTTGGTGGAAAGCAAATAATATTTAATGAGTTTTGTGGTTTTTTCATTTCATCTATTTCTTTTACTTTTATTAAGCCATAAACAAAAAATTTAAATGTTTAATTTTCATAAGCATTCATTCTCAAAAACAAAATTAATAGAGTCGTCAGTGATGACCATTTGGTATATTAGTT
Source organism: Cordilura impudica (assembly GCA_963682025.1). Taxonomy (NCBI): domain Eukaryota; kingdom Metazoa; phylum Arthropoda; class Insecta; order Diptera; family Scathophagidae; genus Cordilura; species Cordilura impudica. Next base: position 140,546,974 of record OY821521.1, read on the forward strand.
TCTTGTTGTTTACGACGAACATCATCCTTAAACCAATCACCAACTTGAGTATTGAGAATACACAAAAATGCCCGATAGCACCACAAAGATTTATTACTATTCTGATTATCACGATTACATTTGGATATAACGGGTAATATGACTTCCTCATTGGCTCGGCCACGATATTGTTGTGAGATTTTCTCCAAATTAAAACCATTCGTATTATCCCATATTTGTAGTTCAGTTGAGACGCAGAGTATGTATTTGTGTACGATATCATCATTGGCATATTGAAAGTTATGAAAGTTGGCCTTAAAACGTTGAGGTACATGTTCTTGTTGGAAACATTTTTCAGATTTCTCTGCAAATTCATCGGATGTCTTACTTTGTGCAGATATTAAAACCTTAAATGTATTAAACATTTATATTAAAATGTAATTAATGGAAATTTTATTTGCTTAATAACCCACCGCTATGTTTAATACGATAATTAATACAGCTGCTTTCATTATAAGTGTTTTTGCTTGTTTTTATTTCAACGCTGATGTGTTCATTTATAAGACTCAATTAAAACTAAATTAAACCTTCAGTTTTGCTTAGTTTGAAACAAATTGCATTTGTGTGCTTTTGATAGTCTATTATCTATAAAACTGTTTTATTTTTTTTGTTTGTTTTCAATTGTAATGTTAAGAAATACGATGGCTGATTGAATATTCCAATTTCACTTATTCTATAAATAAATGTATAATTAATATAAAACTTACACACTGCGACTTTTGTACTTGTGCATTGTTACAACGAACCGCCCCTATCAGTACTTTGCAGCCTTGATATTGTTGTTAAAGGCAGAGATACTGGCAATGAAATTTTGCTGCAAAGATCTTTTGAAATTATTTGAATATTTTTTCTATAACCTAAATATTGGTTATCTTAATCAAGATATTATTATTTTTATTAAATAACGTTTTTAAATATAGAGGGAATAAAGGCACATTGAATTTCATTTATCTAATCCATTTAATCATCATACCCTATACCACTATGTGGTCAGGGTATAATGACTTTGTGGTGATGTTTGTAACTACCAAAAATATTTGACCTAGACCCATCTTTTATTATACCGATCGACTCAGAATCAGTTTCAGAGTCGATGTACATCTGGCCGTCTTTCCGTCTGTGTATCCATTTTGTAATAAAACTAAAGGTCGCAAATATGATGAACGATATTGGAATTGGCGACAATTAGTTCATGTTCAGATCTAGTCTCCATACAAATGTCCCCTGTGAGATCGACATAAATTGTCATACTATCCAAATTATCATATAGATCACGGTTAAATTGGGTTTGTGTAAGTTTATTACATCCATTTATCAGTAGTCCAAAAATAAACCCTATAGGACAATTCTTAGTCATAGCCCACCATACAAAGCGCATTTCTGATCTCCAATCTACCAAAACACAAAAATATTGCTCAGATTTTCATCAAATTTGGTTTGTATATATTTTTGGCAAAAAAAGTGACTATATCAAATATGGTCAGGATCGGTCATTTGTCCACCTAGTCCCCATATAGATACAGCATTCGATATGAACTTTTTTATATCTGAAAACAAAAAATTAATAGTAATACCACTCAAATTTGGTTTATGCTTATTTTCTATATCTTATTAGTTGGACCTAACCGGATGGTATAGGGTATAGTTAGTCTAGACTGACTGTAATTTTTTATTTGCTTATGTCACATATTCTAAAAAATGCATAAAAAAGTTCATAAAGTTATTGTCTCTAAATTCGAGCTAAAGTGATACAAAAAATTAAATAAATTTAAACCAATCACAATTTTGGAGCATTATTAGGAATGCTTATGGAATTTGAAATCATTCTATTAACAAATATTCTCAGATGGATTCCTGGATTCCCAAGACCCACCAGGCTGGGTATGATGTTATTAGATATGTGTCCGAACCTTGCTCTCCCAAATGCAGGACAGTAACAAAGGTAATATTCCAGGGTTTCGTCATCCCCTCCGCCAGGTCTACACATGACTGATTCTGCTCGTCCTATATGATATAGGTGAGCCCTCAGTCAGAGTGTCCAGTGAGGATACCAATTATCTTAATAAGTTTCCTTCGACTACGACTCAGGATTTCTAAAGTTTTCAAAGTGTTGGGAGTTTTCTATAATACTTGCGTTACCTCACCTACTTTAGTATCGTCCCAACTTGAGACATGCGAACTGGTCGCGCAGTCAGTTTGAAAGGTATTCGGTTCTCCAAGTTGACTCTATCTAGGCAAAAAAGCTTCCTGTCAGTTCGTCAGTAAACTCTTTTCCCCATATAGTACTGCGTCCTTAGATCCAAGTTATTATAAGTTAGCCCCGCCGTTAGAAGTTTGCAATCTCCTCCTTACACCTGAGGACACTTAATCAAAACCTTTTATTAATCTCTGTGTGAGGTAAAGTAAATATGATCGATTTAAATGCTCTTATGACCCAATGTTCATTGATGATTCATAAGACCGTGGACTCAATAATTCCATGTGTATGTATGGGTGGCATAGGTGGCGAGATACTCCTGGTATTGTTGACAAGTGAATTCAATAAAACAATCCTTACATCCGATCGAAAATTGCACACAACTCCCATATATTGCCAGGAGCTTCTAAGCCTATTTTGCAGCTACCAAACCAAGTGCCCGAGTATCATTTCATACTAGCTGCGTATCGTGTAAATCACTTCAATTTGTAGTCTATTTGCTAGTGTATCGCACAACGCATTACCGAGAAAATTCATTTACAATTCGAACACGCTGGAATAAAATACAATTCTTTCTTGACACTCAAATTTAAGTCAAATATCCACAAATATTATTCCTCTTTCCTCCTTCCCATAACCTGTTTTCGTGATATCAATACCGAAAATCGATATCAATACCGAAAATCCTGAGGGACATCCCCTGACTGGCGATTTATAGCAAACGAAAAGTAAAATGTTAAATCCAAACTCGTACAGTTGAACTAATTTAATAAATGAATCATAATGCTTTATAATTTTTATCTATAATATTAATAGGTTAGGCGATTTGTTGTGACTGATGTTTTGTTCTACCCTTTTATCACGATTTTGACCAAACATATATTATTTGAATGGTATTTCTTTTTAGCCGATTTGCAGATTTACAGATTTACAGATTTTTTAAATTTTTTCCTTTATTTTGAGTAAATTGCATTTAAAATTGCTACTAACACATACATAAAATTACACAAGGCTATGTGTGTGTTTATTAAATTTGTTTATGAGTTTGTAATAAAAATGAGTTTGTTTTTTGTGTTGATTTGTGAATTGGCTATAATTGATTAGCATACTTTTAGGGTCTTTATTTAATGAAAAAATAGATTTTGCGCTCGAATTTTGAGGGCTGGAATGTGCTAGTTTATAATTAATATGAAAACTATTGGCCATAAATGACATTCATAAATGCTCTTCACTAATTTTCAGCAAAAACCAATCATTTTCAATTCCTACAGCTAATTGCAGTTTTTGATAATTCTAAAAATTTTCAAAGGGGCTGATAACAAGACCCTGGAGATGAGTTTTCATTAAATGGGGAGAATTTTGTAACTGCCAATATTATTCATTTGTATCGTTTGCTCTAAAAATATTCAAATATACCTTTATGGACATTATTCCGCTATTGCAATGCGGATATCAAATGACATTCGCAAACCATCCCTTATTTATCAGCGAACTTTATGGCGATACATATGACTTCGGATTAGACTTAAATTTGGACACCAGGCCATAATTTAGTTAAACGACCTACCTAATGAGTGGACTTGGAAATTCTCGGAATCATTAGATCAGGCAGCTGATATATTACACTTGTGATGGATATTAATATATATATGACTGTATGCTTCGGTGTTCCGGTAGCCGATTTCTGTAAGAGATGTTTAGATATCAATGAGGAGGAAACAGTGCAAAGTTTACCATGTAAATGCCAAGGTCTGATGGAACAGTGGTTTGTTTTCAATAACAAAATTTCTTCAAGAATTTGGCTTCAAAATTCTTTCACGTCACACTTGGCACTGTAGTATGTTATAGTGAGTTTGTACTGCTGTTTTTAGATATCAAAATAGTTAATTTAATCCCACCTTTCATTACGGAACCACTGCCTTAGTCAATTAGCTATATATGATGCCCGTCTGTCGTTAAGTTAAGTTGTACGCAAATACAGGCCGCAATGAAAATACATTTAATTTAATTTGGTATATAAGCTTTTATCGCTATTACATTTACCCTATGGTGCCCATATTAAGCAGCTTACCGATATTCACTTAAATATACGAATTTGATATGTGAATTTGATGCTTGCCTAAGTATGGCTCGCTTGTCTGCTTCGGTAAGCACTCGATTATTACCGCCCTTGAAGTTTTTTCCGTAGTGTTCCTTATTTTGAAGATAACTGGCAACCGTTTCTCTGTGCCTTCCAGTTTTTTCAGGAATTTTATGGAAGGATAAAAAGATAAAACTGTTCCTCTTCCCATTTTATACGTTTATTTACTATTTAATTACTGTTTAATCAACACAAAAAAATTGGTAACCGTGATTGCCAAACCAAGCGAGATAACTTAAAATGCATTTGGGGGCGCTTATCTGATGACGCAAAATAAGTTCTATCTTTTTCATCGAAAATTAAACAAAATAGCAAATAATACCTAATAAGAATAATAAATATATAACGGTTCCTCTATTGAGTTTTATTTCTTGTGAGAGAGATCACACATTACTCGTATCATAGCGAATTTGCGTGCAATATGAAAACCGAAAAAAACAAAAACAAATGAGTGAAATGGGGGGGGGGGGAGGGGGCTGACCTGATGACCCACAGTGTATATCAAGGGCTTACAAGTAATACCATAATTCTCTCAAATTCGGTATATATTTTCTATTGAAACATGTAATTGACCCCACTAGAGAAGATCTTAATCGGACACTTTTTGGGACCTAGTCCCCATATAAATATAACATCCCATATGAACTTAAATATATTTTCTGACAAATGATATATCACAATTTGCTTAACATTGATTCATGTACATTTTTAATGGCTGTTTATAACCTCAGCCATTACTGTTGGACGAAGAACCATTTTAAGAAACCGTTGGTGTGGGAGTATCGTATAGTTGGCATTATTAACCTTCATTAAGAAACTAAGTTATTGCCTTTTGGTCAGGGTATATCGAATTTCTGCTAATGCTTTTAACATTAACAGTCAGAGTTTTTTTGTGATATGATTTATTGATTTTTGTGCAAAAAATAATATTCTTGTTCAAAAAATAAGTTTCACAAATATAGAGACACCTATTTAAAAGAAAATTTGGACCGGAGACTCTTTAACGAAACTCATGGTGTAGAGTATCGTGTTGAGACGTCTGAACCAACTATATCCTTCTTACTTGTTTTCATAATGGAATTGCTAATAACGTAAAATTAACTTTTTCAACATATTTTGTAAGTTTTAAAGATTTTTCGTTGATTCTCTTCTTGTCAATGTTATTTATTTACGAGTATTTGCTATTATTTATAGCCATATTATGTTATCACTGTCATCGGTGCTATTTTATTTTATTTACAATCACTTCCATTCGTTTTCATTGTAATGCTGTGAGTATTTTTTTTATTATTAAGTTTACTTTGCAACAAAAGCACTACAGACTGATATGGTCGATGTTAAATATATACAACAAAAACAATCCTATTATTAAGGAATCAAGCCAAAAAAAATAAAAAATAAAAAATGAATTGCCGTGGGTATGCGGGCTATAGATATGTTCGCTATAGTCTGTGGAAGGTTTCAGATATATTTTGGTTAAATATTGATTAGTGGGCGTGACACCTTCCATTCATCATATGTATCGAGGACTATGAAGGCGAGAGTCTTGAAACTTTGTGGCAAGCCATAACATTATAATGGGGGTAATCGTATATCGACAGAGCTCTTATCGAAATTCGATTATGAACTCCGAATTTCTCCATCACATAATGAAATCTACGCGAAGTCATAACCTGATTCTGAGCTCAAATTAGGATGCGGTACGGCATAGAACTACACTATTGTCTGTGTGCCCATCTGTAATCAAATTAATTTTAGGATATAATCCTTTATAAATCATAGGACGAACACTATTGGAATTAGTGAGAATCGGTGCATGTTCAGACTAAGCCCCTGTAGAATGGACTAAAATAGTCGTAAGATCCAGATCATATAAATATCGATAAAAATGTGATGCATGTGTGTTTATGCACTCACTAAGCTGTAGTCTAAAAACAGACTCTGTAGAAGCATTTTTAGACGTAGTCCCTATACAAAAATGATTCCCTATCTTCACTGAAATTAATTATAAAAAAAAAAATATTGCATTGATTATTTTAAAATTTCGATTATATATGATTTTCAGAAAAGTAAGTCATTGTACTAATACTAAATATATTTGACATCTGGTATGAACGAAAACTTAGTTTATGCTAATTTTCTAAATCTAGTTATTGCCTCAGTAAAATTGGATTAAGGACCCTCTCTTGAAACCCGTCGAGTATGTATGGCATTGTATAGTCGGTATAGACCGACTTGTTAAAATTAAAATTAATGAAACCGGTTTTTAGTTTTCGTTTAGAAAATTTTCATTCAAAATTGTATGACTATATTGCTACTTATATTGCTGCTTTATCAAAAGTTCGTAAGTCGAAGATTGTTGGAAATATCTTCTATGTTTTGCAAGCATGGTGGGCTGGAAGCAAATTATTATTCCATAAAAATGGCGACAAAAATCAAAGCGGGGATTTGTTTTTGATGAAAAATTTATTCAAAAGACGTTTGAACTGAAATCCTAGCTGCTCCTTTTCTTGAGATATCCACTTTTTTCGATTTTGAGATATTCGCTTTTTTTTATATAATTTAAGGAATAAATATACTACTGGTTTGGCCCAGCTTCGCCTGGCTGATTTTCATTCAGAACATGAAGTAAGATTTCAGCCGATTTTACACGTTTCCAGGGTGCGTGGAGGTATCTTACATTACACCTCTTTTTTAAAGTTTTTTTAAACTTGTTTATTTTTAAGCTTTTTTATTTTTTTAACTTTTTATCTGTTTTTTTTAATGTTTTTTTTTTTTTTAATTTTCATCTGTTACTAATAATGAATTGTTTAATATAGAAGAGAAAAAAAATGAAAAATGTTTAATTTAACTTTTGTATGGGAAGGGATGAAAAAGAAACTAATTTTTTTTAATCGGTTCGGGTAAGATGGATCTTCTATACTATTTATTTTGAATTTATTCCAAAACTTAACAAATTCTCTATGAATCGATTTCCCAGCTTGCTCAGGCCAGACTCTTAAGCCATCGTTATTTATAAGCATTATGGCTTGTTTCAAATGATCTAAAATCACATGGATTTTAATGGTTTGAGTGACATCTGTACTGTTTAAGGCATTGCGGAGCTCGCAGATATGTTTATCTAAATCACTTAAATCTACTTTTTTTTTGTAGACAAACAAGATTGTACAATTTTATTTATTGCTTTTAATGAAGCGATATAAGGCAGCAACCGAAATGGTACAACATTCTCATAAATAATAGGATCTTGTAGGGCATGCGCTTCTTTTAAAAGTTTACGACATTGATTTCCTTCAAAGTCATCGCCTTGATATTTCTTATGAATTATACTTAGCTTATTGGGCCACAATAAAGCTTTATTACGACCTACTACTTTAACAATCCCGTTCCAAAAAAGATGGTTCACAAATGCTAGAAGAAGATCGAGCTCTGGAGGAACAATTTTCTCTATTAATATGTATTATCGAAATCATCATTATTTTCTTTCGCGAATAATGCAAAATTAACTGTACTGTGACTTTCTTTGCTTCTTTTTTTATCACAAGCTACACGTTGAAAGTGGAAGTAATCTTCTTTTAAATTTTTGTACGTTTTTAAATTAAAATATTGGTCACCGTCGGTTTTTGAATCATTTTCTTAATATATTTGATTAAAGCCTACTAAATTCACCCAAAGTTATGAAGCAATAAGGGCACGGATATGTGGTACTTGTTCTTTTGTGAATATAGTGTCCTCGTAATTAGGCATATCCGTAAGAGGTCTTTTCATAATACTTGCAGCTTTATTTTGCAATTCAGTCAAAGTTAATCTGCAAGTATGACAAATAGCCGGGGGATATTTTTCATTCGAACAGTCAAAGTGGTTATTAATATATTTTTTGATTAGTAAAATCTGTTCTACACTCAATATAAAGTAGTTTGGTTAAAAATTGTTTTTCGCAAGGGGAACACACTTTTCAGCGATTCTCTTCGTGGTCACATTTGCGATTCAAATGAGAATGAAGGGACATTTTATTTCCAATTGATAATTACCATAATAGGTGTTGATTTTATTCAAAAATTGGAAAAAAATATAATATAAAAATTTATTTACCAAACACGTCTGACTGCATTGATAGTTCACAAAATACTAACACATTTCAATTGCTCTGATAAGTATGCACAAAAAGGGAATTCCCCTAAATTTGTGCAATTTACAATTGCTCTGAATAGTAAATTTGCTTGTATGTATACACAAAAAAACTAAAGAGAAAGAAGTGTGTACATACTTGTATGATTTACTGAAAAATACAGATGCGAAAAATGATTAGGAAACTGTTTTCGTTTTGGCCTTTTGAATATTTAGAAAATTTTTCGTGCGCAAAAATCGAAAAACGTGAATATCTCAGGAAAAGGAGCAGCTAGAATTTTAATTCAAAGGGTTTTTGAATACATTTTTCATCACAAACAAATCCCCGCTTTGGGTTTTTGTCACCATTTTTATGGAAAAATAAGATGCTTCCTGCCCACCGTGCAAGTTATGCGTTATTAGAAATATATCAGTATTGCCAGAAACTGTTTTCTTTTCCTTACAAATCCAATAGATTGCGACAATTTTCAACAAGGAACTCCAAAATTTTATTTGTTGAGATCGTTTTTTTTTTATTAAATATATAAAATTTGGTCTATGTAATTATATATGTATATATAATCTTTCAGTCGAAAAATATTTCAAAAACCCCTCGCTAAATGCGATTTTGAAAATAAACTCTCTAAAAGTTCATAATTGAAATAATTAACAAATTTTAATTAAGTTCATAATTTCTTCCTCTTCCTTTATTGCTTACCCATTTCTGAATATATGGGATTACATGCAAGTTTTCTGATAATTATACTAAAATAGTATTGTACTAAAATAGTAAATATTTACAACTTTTTAAGTTTTAAGTGAAAAAAATATATAAAAAATATTATAAAATGTATGTTGTAGTATTATTAATTTCTGCATAATTCTCTCCATTCCGCGCTGTATGAATTAATTCACCTATAGTTCTTAAGCCTGTCCAATTGCTTATGTTTCTTAGCCGCGACATTTGCTTTCTTGCTTTACGTTTTCTTTCTTCTATTCTGCCTTGTGGTATTAATTATAGCAATTCGTATTTTTCATCTCTAATAATAAGGCCAGGGTAGGCAATTTTACGTTGTTTTATTAGTTTTAATATTTATCGTTCCTTTTGTAACCTGTTTAAAACTTCTGTGTTCGACAATCTGTCAGTCCATGAAATTTTTTAAAAATCTGCGATAGCACCACATTTCAAATGCTTCTAATTTATTAATTCGTAAACCGTATACAAATTTTTTTGCTTATATTATTGCTGGTTATAAGCTTTTTAAATTTACAGAAAGTGCTTATAGCCACTTCTCTTCGATAGCTTATCTCGTTATCACCTTCCAAACTCTCTTCTAACCAGCGACCCAGGTATTCAAATTTAGATACTCGTTCAAGCGGTTCGTTATTAATGTTAATAATATAGTCAAAATACGGGCTTCTATTTCTGCTGATAATCATAAATTTGGTTTTTTCCTTATTTAAAGACCGTAATTGTTACTGTAAGTATTTACTGCGTTGCAGTTGTTACAGATCGTCCATGTTGTCGGAAAATAGCGTTGTATATATTGAATTTTGTTAATATATTCACCATTATCTTAAATTCCAATATTCATTTGATCCTATACTTCTTGAAATATGCATTCCGCATAAATATTAAAAAGTAGTGGAGACAGAATGTACCCTTGCCAAACTCCTCTGTTTACAGAGACACTTCCCGTCACTAGGTCACCGAAGCAATCTTCAAGCGGATATAGAACATTTTAGTTTTACTCTATCAAAAGCGTTTCTATAATCAATAAAGCATACGATACATCTTTGCAGTTCTGTATTTAAACTTGAATACAAAACAAAGCTTCACCCATAGCATCCTTTAATCCAAACTGGAATCGGCCCATATGTACTTCGCCTGATTTGTATATGCGTTGTTAAATAATTTTCAACCACTTATTAATCTAATCCTTATTAATCTAAAATCCTTAAATTTCCTTGCGTTATTCTACATAGGTAAGGATATAATTTGTTCAATTTTTTAATTTTTTGGAATTTTCGCACAACGCCAGTCAAAACGTTCTCCATCCAAGAACTCCACTTACAGAATACTTTAAGGTATAGACTGTATTTTTTACACATTCATTACAATAAACTCTGTTCGTTTTGATTTTTGTAAATTCAGATTTTTAAATGGTGTCATTCTATAACATACATACTTCAAAATCATAATAGGTTAAGGTGACAACAGGTACACTATCGTTTTACACCACGTTTATATTACTTGAAATGTTAACTTCAAACTTCCTAGAATTATTAATAATATACGTTTTGGATGTTTTATTTAAATTTTCTAATTCAAATATTCAGTAATATTTGTAAAATATTGTAAAATAAATTATTAAATTATAATCGGTCTACACCGACTATGTAATAGTCTATATCATGTGTTTTGAGAGAGGGTCTTAAATCCAACTTTTGTGAGGCGACAAACGGATATAGAACATTCAAGAACTATTGTTATTAATTTGTGTTCATAGTTAATACGAAATTTGAAACAATCTGTGCGATATTTTTGTTTTTTTTTTTATGAACTTAAATGAATAATTAGAATCAGCTTTTTATGGAGGCTATGACTAAAAATAATCTTATATTGTTATTTTTTTTGTTTATAATAGATAGACATACGCTAAACTTCTCGATATATACATATATAGGATAATCTGGACCTTACGACTACTTTAGGTGGTCTGTTGGGGGTTAGTTGTATTGAAGTTAGGCCTGAACATACACCAATTTAAAGAAGTTTCATTATATACTAAGTTTCGTTAAAATATATTTATATTAGCGACATGTAGATTGACAAAAGGGATTAATTACATGGATACGCAGACGGGCGGATGGTCACCGCTAATACGAATACTAAAATATGGGTCTAGGTCAAATATTTCTGGTATTTAAAAACATTAGCACAAACTCATTTTATCCCAACCACATTATGTTATAGGGTACACACATTCATTTAGATAAAGTAAATAATAACAAGAATATCGTTCAACATTTTATTAAATATAACTGCTATTTTTCATAGACAGAATAAAAAAAAAAAAGATTAATTATCTGTTTTTGTTGTTTTGCATTTTTATATAAATCGTTTTTAGTTAGTATCTTTTTTTCCATATTTAATTAAAAACAACTTTTTATTCCACTACGAGAAATTGCATGTTTTTTGTGTGTTATAATAATTATTGACTTTGTCAATTTATGTGCATAACAGGGATGTTATTACATAGAGTCCTATAGAAATGTACCTATGAGATCGACTTAAATTATTATAAAATTCACATTATTATATATATCGGGATCAAGTTTAGTTCGGGCGACTCTTAGTCATATTCATAAATCAGTACTGCAAATATAAAAAGCGTAGAAATAATTTTCATTATAACATGCATAAAAACCAGGCTAAAGCTACCGCATATTTACAAGCGTGTCATAATATATCATACTACTTAAATTTGTTTAGCATATCTTTCTCCCTTAATATAGTATTAATCGGAGCATATTTGGAACAAGATGAAGCGGTCCCAGAACATCACTTCCAGATAAAGGAAATACAATAAATTTGGGAGAAATTTTGTCATTTTTCCCAGTGATATTCAACAGATTCGATACCTTGTTCATAGTCGGATCTGTCTAACGCTTTAAAATAGTTGTCAACCGCGTTCACTACTGTACCATTGTAGACAACATTTACCAATGATCCATTTATTTAAGTTTTCATTTCATTTCACGAGAAGGCGGTCAAAATTCTGTACTTTTTGACTGGATAAGAATTTTGACATGTGGTTATTTTTTGTTTGGTGTCCCACCTACCCTTAGCCTTTAATTTTTGCTATAAAACGTAAATATCGACCAATAATAAAAAAATTATGGAGGGTTTGAAATACATTTTCATTTTTAGTTGAATTTTAGTTCAGACGTGAAGTGTTAAAAGGTCAAAGTTTTTTTTAAATAATGTCTTACTTTTTCTAATTTTAAAACTAACACTTTTTAAAAATTTTGTAAGTTTAATTTTGTCAGAAAACGCCAAACTTTGGCCCCACAAACTTTTTAGTTCAAATGTTCACAAGGGCCAAAGGTTGGCTTTTTTTGAAAAAGTCCCAGTTAAAATATAATTTAATAAGCAGCGAACGTAAAAGTTACCTGATATTGGTTCAAGATAGAGCAGTTTTAATGAAAAAGTCGCATGTTTTTACTTTAGTTAAAATTGTTTCTATTGTCCTTTTAAATATTTCTATATTAATTTTTATTGTAAATTTGTAAAATACATAAGTTTTTAAATCAAAAAAGTTGTTAGCTTTATAAAAGATAGTATAACTTGTTGTTAGTGTACTTAAAAACTACTTTAAATCAAGCAATTTTATTAAATATTTCTTCTAAATAGCCTTGATTTTCATTTTCCAGACATTGTTTAGCTTCTTCGTCTAATTTAATAGAGGTTGTTTTCCATTTTTTTGCGAATGTTGGACATATATGGATCTGAAGTGCACAACAAAGTAGTGGTAAGATGTTCATTAGAGCAACATCTGGGCATTTTCTTTTCGCGAAAGAAACTGTAGTCTTTGTTCATTTTTTCTTGCGCTTCTTCAGATAGATAGAACTTGTAATATGATTTTGAATCATCTTATTAATTCATGATCTACACCTGTGATAGATACTGCAGTTTCTGGATCGGAAAAGAATCTCCTTGCACTATTTCCATCATTTGAGTTTCCTTCTGCTTGTTTTCGTTGGTCTGTTATGAGGTCTAGCTGTAGATATTTTTCTTGTAATTGTTTTTTTCTTGCTTTCTTTTTTCTTCATTTTCTTTGTTTTTTCTCACTGTTTCGCCAAAATTCCAAATCATAACCGAATTTAAGAATATGCTCCATAAAACGTATTCTAGTATGAAGAGGGGACATTCCAAATTCGTAAGCTTCCTTAAAACTATCTTCTTGTGGTGGGGGTTGGCTTAATTAACTTGATGACTTTTGACATATAACCACATAGTTGAAAACTTTTGTATTCAAAAACTTTGCACAAAATATCTGACTTTGGGTCAGAGAAATTGTTTTGGTGCACACGGGCATAAACGGGCGGGTACACAATGGGGTATAGGAGTGTAGGGGTTGGGTTGTACTATAGAAGAGTACAAGTTTTTTTTTGATAGCTTTTGATGGGCAGGAGTTATGCTCTATTAAGTACTGAGAAAGTCCATTTTCGAAGAACCTATTCGCTGTGATATAGTTAAAATAGAGTCACAATTTTTTGGCTCCCTAGGCAACCATAAAAAAATGTTTTTTGGCCGCGGCATTAAATCTGGCGAATAAGTTGCACGATAAACCACTTCGAACTTTAATTCATGGACGTTGACCATGGCAAGAGTGGATGTGTGAAGTGGTGCATTGTCTTGATGAAACAACACTTTCATTTTCGTCAAATTTTCTTCATTTTACCAATAAAACATTGCAATGAGTTAGCTTTTTACTCGCCTTTGATTGTCTTTCCTTTTTGAACAGTTATCCTTATCCCACACAAATCTCAATAACTTTGTATCTTGTGGACAGTTTTTGCAAATTCAAATTTTCGGTCAATATGCGACGTATAGAACTTTTAAAATGCATATCGTTTCAGCTAGCTCACGCACCTTCAGCCGATGATCATGTAATACCATTTTATGGATTTTCTAAACCATTTTGGCGTGTCCATTTCATTTGATCGATCACTATGGTATTCGTCTGGGCAGCTCGTTCGGACTCGTTTAAACTCTACCACGCAATGTTTTATAATCGTAAACGAAGGAGCAGGCTCCCTCAGAGTAGAACCTAGCTCAGCTTTAATATTGATTGGACTAATTGACTAATTGATTGACTAATTTTTTCCATTTTACAAATCCACTGAGATCGTTTAGCGAAGCTCACCGGGTTACATCTAGTGTTTAATAATGTTGCCACTTTCACCAAAGTAATTTTTTTCAAGCTATGCTTCAGGTCGGGCTGTTCTAAGACCGCTCTTAAATAAAAAACACATCCAATTTTAACTGCAACACACCACCAGGCAGCATTAACATGGACTTTAACTTTCATATTCAATCTTTCAATGCCATTTCTGTCCCATATTTGCATTATCTATATTATGTTCACATAGTTAGCTGTTAGGATCATATGGCCTCAACGGATATCTGAAATTGTGGTTTACTAGTTGCCAGAGATTCAATTTCGCCCTTCATCTTAAATGACTTTCATGTAGGTCAATAGTATTTCGTGTGATGTCATGAATTAATCTCCGAAGAGTTGTGGTTACTCATGTCACAAAATTGGTCGCTGCAGTTGTTTTAGGCCAAAAAAGAACCTTCTTTATTTATCTGCGACATTGGTACGGCATTCCATGTCTTGCATCTATAAAGAACTCTGTCATAGTGATGATGATTGCCAAAAGCTTGCTTTGCCCTTTTTATATGATTTACAATATAGGAACTGGTTCCACCGATGATAGTTATAATGCATTTTAAATAACAAATCTGTTAACACCTCGAAGTTGAATGTTGTTAATTTTAGACTTCTTATATACACTTGGAGTTACTCGTAATGTTTTAGTCCTTGAGATATTTTTGGCCTGCAGTCATAACAGCATCCACAAGCCTTTGTAATTGAACTGACATATCTGAATAACTGTGTGCAAGAAGACATACTTACATATGTCATCTGTATAGGTAAGATCAAAGTGGTGTTGTTTAATACTCCATGTAATGTCATAATACGATCTATGAGTCCTATCCATTAACGGCGTTTAATACTACATTTAATATGAGAGGCGACTATACACATCCCTGCCATACCCAGATGTTTGCATTAACTTTTCTATTTGGTTCACTTATTTCGAGCAATGTACGACCGATTCTCAGGTACTATTTTCAATCCTTTAGTTGGGCACAAATGCATAAAATTTGTGTAGTTAAGTATCTCATGAACATGTTCTGGTATATTTGTAACGTTCATGTGTTAAAACGAATTTTGATTCGTTTTAATTTTATGTTCTCTACCTTTAAACTAAACAAATGCATCACATCAGTGTGTTCTGACGCTGACGTTGTCGCAGTCTTTGTAGGTTCACAATTATTTCTTTTTATATAAAACTCGCATGCAATGTTGTTTTTTGTTTGTTTTTTTTTTTCATACGTCTCTAGAGTGTTTTTATTTTCAAACTAACAATAAGTGGTAAAATGAGTGTGTGTGTGTGTGTGTGTGCTTGTGAATGTTTTTCTGTTTACCGGTTTTAATGAAATAAACTTTGCAATCGAGAATGTCATGTACAATGAGGCGCATACTTGTTGTATATTCAATTAACTTGAAAAAGGCTGTTGTTTATTATATTAAAGACTATGAAGCTTTTACTTCAATGTTTTATGTAAAATTAATCATAAATATGTTTTCTATAGATAACATCGTAGAAAAATATTTAATCGATTTACATAATTAAATTGTGTAAAAACGGAAATGATTTCTAGTACATGTATTAAAAGTTTCTAAGTATCAGTATATATTATTAGTGGAAAAACTATTATTTAAGATTGATATTTTGCATTCTAGAAAACTTCTCGGAACTTTACAAAGAGAAATGTTCACAAAAATAACAAAAAAAAAAAACGAATTATAGATTAAGTAAAAAAATTTTAAATTCGGATCTATGTAGTTTTGATTAAATATATTTTTAAATTTGAATCGATATTATACCAAATGAAATATTACTATATATAAAATACTTTTTAATAAATTTTATATTATAGTAGACTAGATTGTTTCTATATATTATCTAAAATTATTAATTGGAAGTTTTAATATATATATATATATATATATATATATATATATATATATATATATATATATATATATATATATATATATATAATATATGTATAATAAATCAAATAAATATTTGATCAAAACAGTCGGAAGTATAAAAACAATAAAAATTTGAGTTATAAATTAATCATTTTATTTAAACACTTCTCTACAAAACTTCATCATCAGATTTTTGAAATTGTGTCGGCTTGTTGTGTGCCCTACAGAGTGGATATTTGCAGATAAGTTTAAAGAGAAACATTTTCGTAACTGTCGCGAAACATTAACCTTAACTATATAGTTTATGATATTAGTGAAAAGTGATACATATTTGGACCTAGACCATAGGTCCCGCATGATACCAAGTTGAATTACTTTCAAATCCGTGGTATCATACCATATCTGACAATAATGCACTTTTACAACAGTCTGCCCAGAACGTTCCATACTCAATGAAATATCGAAAATCATCACACTTAATTGCGATTGGAAAGTTAACGCATTCACACCTGCTTTATTTAAGAAACTTAAAAAATTACTACTAAATCGTATGCTGGAACTGCTGGATGAATACTTCCGAAAAGCGCTCAATGCTACGCCTTATAATCGAAAAACTTAACGAATACAATGTAACGCTATACCAAATTGATATCGAAAAGGCTTTCGAGGCCCTAAACCTTTAATTAATATGGGGTATTTTAGAAAGTAATTGTGTTCCTACGGAAACCGATGCGAAATTGAAATAAGCAGCCAGCCTTTCAATACATTAACCCTTTGACGACCAATGTTTGATATATGTCCCAGTTTTATTTTTTTTATTATCTTTGACACATTTTCGAACAACTTTTCCAAACTGACTTCTATCGATAGAGCAGTGCTATAGCTTTTAGGTTCCGCTACTTAATTTGACAAATATGGTTTCATAGGCTATATGGTGAACCCAAAATCTAAAACCATATTTTATTTTGTCATCATATTCTCCAATATTATTGTACCTAACAGATCAACAATAACTCCTGGTTCTAGAAGTATTACGATATTTAAAATTGAATTATTACCTTTCCTACAGTATCCCGATATGTTATGGGAGATAGTCGTCCCATAATTGTCAATTGCTCAATTAATTAT
Source organism: Cordilura impudica (assembly GCA_963682025.1). Classification (NCBI taxonomy): domain Eukaryota; kingdom Metazoa; phylum Arthropoda; class Insecta; order Diptera; family Scathophagidae; genus Cordilura; species Cordilura impudica. Next base: position 140,564,441 of record OY821521.1, read on the forward strand.
GGTTTAAAAGACAGATAGAAAATAAATGCAAGGTGCGCCATCTTTTGTGTCCCTATGACAAAATATATTAACTTTGACATTTATGTTAATTCAACGTGCATATCAACGAACATATTTTGACAAAGATGCTGCGTCTAACAACATCATGCGACGTTTGATGTCGAGTTTTTTTTTTTTTAGGACGCGCTCAGTTTCCAATTTAGAACGAAATTCCAAAAGAGTGCATAATGCCAAATGAGTATTTGCACACAGAATCGAATTGCGATAATTCTTATAACCGATTTTCGGGTTCACGATGATTACAATTCTATAGCCTTAACAGTAAATATTTTATCATAATAGAAAATTTGCATATGATATGAAATTTCTGTTGATACAATCGTAAATACAGTTATTCCGCTTAAGACCAATTCGGTTGGCAAATATTTTTTCTGTGTGAGGGGATATTTTGTCGTACGAAATACACGAATTTACCAACCTCACACAAAAAGCAAATATAGTTGTAAGCGACACTGTGTGTTATAAATTTAATATTTTTCAACAATAGCAATAAAAACATGTAGTTATTTATTTTGCTTTGATTAAAGTGAATTACTTGTTCACAAATAGTGACCATTTGCGACCAATATGAGTATTTGATATTAACATTTTCGCATGGCGTTTTTCGTATTAGGAGTTGGAAAAAATATTTTTAATGACACTTTTATCTTAAAATGTTGGATCGATACGCACGAATGCGGCGAATAATTTTAAAAGGTTAAGCGGAGTGAGGCAAGGATGTCTTGATGCTATATTGGCATATAAAAACGAACGAAATAAGTGCATTCAATTGGGAATAAATCAGCATCTCGCAGACCTAGACTATGCTGGCACGTCGTACTCGCTACAACAAAAGCCAAAGAAAATTTTATTACATGTCCTTAAGAACAAAAAAATTTGATTTGCAAAGAACGGCGTCAAAAATAAAATACTGAAGGTAACTAATTAACAACTTTTACTCTTAACAATCCAACATGTCATGAACTTTTGTTGTCTTGGAAGTTACATCATCCGGACGGCGGTTTAATTGTAGATCTAAGAGTAGCGTTTTATAACTTAAGAAACGTCTCGAGATCTAAGCCACTTTCACATTCTTTCACATTTAAAATTCTGTATAAAATCTATACTTTTATATGACTCTGGAACAGAGTTGTTGAATGAAAATATTAAACGTAAACTGCAAAACTTCACAAACAGATGCCTGCACAATATCCTTAATATATAGTACTTAATGTATAGTACAGTATGATAATCAAGAATAATCAGAAATGAAAAATTGCTAAAAATTACTGAACAAGAAAAAATCAGGACGCTAATAAGAAGAAGAAAATCCATCTGCTACGTCACTTAATCAATAGGCAATATTAAGAAATATGTCATGGATATGAATGCGCTAATAATCATATAAATTTTATATGTATGTATGCATCATTAGGGTGAGAGCGGCTTGTATGAAAAAAAATTTTTGGTCGAATTTTGAGGTGTGCTAGTCAGATTATAGTGACACTGGATCTAAAACTTTAGCGCGCAAAATTTGAGCCAAATCGGATAACGATTTCTGGACGCGCATTGAGTTCAAATTTCAAATATGCATTTATATGTAAAAATTGTCAAAAAAAATCATTTTTCACAAAAATTTTAATATTAATAATTGCACTTCAATTAAATCAACTAACAAACCATAATCCAGAGTAAATTATCTTTCTAATAAAACAACTAAATCTATTATCGGTTGAAAAACAGCCAAGTTATATCAAGTTCCCCAGGCAATAAATGCGCCGCAGACCACTTGATTAAGAAAATCGAGCTCACATTTTGAAAGACATTGAAATAATTTCCAACAACAATATTTTTGCATTCTCCTGATCCCAAAATGATCTTATGTAAAGTATTTTGCATCTCGTCTATTGCTATGCCGTTCTAAATTAATGTCAAAACGGTACGTATTTTTTAGCACTATTTCAAAATCTCCAATTTTATTTTGCAAAAAAATCCTGATGAAGAAAATATTTATAGATTTTCATATAGAGTCAATGTGACATCTAGAGTACCCCACGTGTAATTTTCAGATAATAAGTCCAGAACGTTATATTCTAGAATTTTTAAAATATTATCAAGTTTTATCGAAATCCTTCAACAAATATTAATAGGCTAGGCAATTTCTTGTTACCGATGTTTTGTTCTACCATTTGATCCAGATTTTGACCAAGCGTATATTATTTGAAAGGTATTTCTTTTTAGCCGTTTTGCATATTTATAGATTTTAATATTTTTCCTTTATTTTGAGTAAATTGCATTTAAAGTTGCTACTAACACATACATAAAATTATATATATGCTATACGTGTTTTATTAAATTTAGTAATGTGTTTGTTAATGAGTTTGTTATCTTCATGCACAATAATAATAAACCATAAAAGTTTTGGGTTGTGAATTGGTTAAGTTGAGAAATAAAGCTGCCTAGAAATTGCACTCGAACTTCGAGCGCTGGAATCTGCTAGTATATATTATTTCGATATTTTGTTTTAAAAAATGACAATCTGCTTAAATTTGACCTTTGACCTGGAAGAGGGACAGCTTATATTATTTCAATTTAACCTTATCTTACACGATTGAGAAATTGTATCAACTAGGATAATATTTTGACAAAAGATAATTGAAAGATGAAAACACCAAAAAGATGTAGCCTAAAAGTTGAAAAAGTATGAAAAATCACATTTTTCTTCAAATAAGCTGAAATAATAAAGCTGCCCTCGCTCTAAATTAAGAAGAGTATACCTACAACAGTTGGCATTTCTTATCACATATATCTTGCTAATAAGATCTTAAAGTCCGATCGTTGATTTCGGTAAATTTAATGAACAAAATTTTTGAAAAAATTAAATTTGAGATATTGAAATAGTGCTAAAAATGCGTACCGTTTTGACATTAATTTAAAAAGGCATAATAATAGACGAGATGCAAAATACTTTACATAAGATCATTTTGGGATCAGGAGAATGCAAAACTGTTGTTGTTGTAAATTATTTCGATGTCCTTAAAAATGTGAGCTCGATTTTCTTAATCAAGTGGTCTGCGGCGCATTTATTGCCTGGGGAACTTGATATAACTTGGCTGTTTTCAACCGATAATAGATTTTGTTATTTTGTTGGAAAGATAATTTACTCTAGATTATGGTTTAATAATCAATTTAATTAAAACGCAATTATGAATATCGAAATATTTGTGAAAAATTTTTTTTTGTATAATTTATACATATAAATGCGTATTTGAACTTTGAACTCAATGCGCGTCCAGAAAGCATTGTCCGATTTGGCTCAAATTTTGCGCACTAAAGTTTTAAATCCAGTTTCACAATAATGCATCGTACCTGTCGCAATATAATATTTAGATCTGATGTAAAGAATAACATATCAGCAACTTATACAGTTGCTTTCTAACTTGTATTTTAATAAAAACCAGCTGACCCGGAAAACGTTGTTATGCCCAAAGTAAATATTTTTACCCAAGATTAGTCTTTATAAGTATTTGCATTAGGGAAGAAAATTTTTTAATGAGAATGAAATGAAACTCAATAGTTATTTGAAATGCAGATTTTATTTTCGATTTAATAAATAAAATTTTGTTTCACACAGTACTTCGTCTGATAATTTTTATTGTAAAAACAACGTGTGGACAATATTTTTTTCTCCATTTTCTGCATATACAATCGTTTGGCTTACCAACTTTGGAGCAGGCTACGTGAAGGTTACCATAAACCGAAGTATGAATTTTTCAACTCCAAGCGGCAGACTTTTATTGCCTGGCTTTAAGATTTGTTGATTGCCATTGCATATGTCGGACGAAGTGGGAATTGTCAAACTTTAAATGCAATTGGAGTATCTGCTGGAGTCGTTGTGATTCTAGGCATTATATTATCCTCGACTTGAATGTGCCATTCATAATAGTTTATTCAATAACATTGCCCAATATTTTCTTGATAACGAATTACGTTCCCATACAATTTTGGTACATTTAGATTTCGGAGCAGAATAATTGTCGATAAAACTTTCAAGATTAAATTATATGGTAGAAGACCGGGCAAATCAATTGAACTTAAAAAGCCTGTTCTAAAATTCATTCCTTCATCTTTTTTTTTATAATAAAAGATGACGTAATACGAATTTGCAAAGGTCCCCCTGTCATAGTATTGGAGATGTATGATGTTCAATAATTTCTTTATAATTGAGGTCTACGCCCATTTATCCGATCCCGTCCAGCTATAGCACAACTACTAATGTGAAGAACAGATGACCTCCCACAAATTTTTAAAGCTCTTTCTGGCACAGTACTCGAGATATGTGATATTGAATATTTACTTTGTATGGGAGGTGCCACACCCCGCGCATTTTTCATAAATTTTAATAGTTACTCTGTTATTCAGATGGAGGCGAATAAAAATTCATTAAAACCGGTCCTGCCGTTCGTGTGTTATAAATGTTATTTAGCAGTCAACAGGTTTGAAACTCCTTAATTTAAATTTATATTGAAAGGAAGAAAAATTATAAAAAAAAAATCTTAAAAATAATTGCTAAATATCGTCGGTAGTTATGGAAAAAACAATTATTATTGTCGTCCAACTAATTCCAAGTATCATTCGATTGATGCTCTATTGTCTGATTTGTTCTCTATCAGTTCTCTGCTGTGTGTTGATTGTAAAATTGTTGGTTGACATTTTCATTTGAACCCAATTAAATCAATTTAAAATTGCTTTATGGAAAAAATCTTTTCATTATTGTTACCACTAAAATGATGATGAAATGATTCCCCACTACACTCTGCCAATGTTAAATATTGCACTAACCCTACAACTACAACTACAACTACAGCAACTCACATACTATGGATATATTTTCATCTTCATCCACAGCCTCGTATATGAAAGTATCTGTGTCGTCTAAGCGAAACAACAATGGAAAAGCAATTTCCAATGAGATTGACAAAAGCAACTAGAAATTCATCAGTTGGAAAGACAGTCGTTTCTCAATTTCATCTGTTTTAGTTTTTGTTGTTTTGTTTTGTGTCGTCTTTTTAAAAAAGACTATTAACAGTAAAGTGCCAATGAATCATTGTAATCAATTCAATTTGCATGTTCACTCTTTTACTTTCCTTCTCTATTTCGTTGTCGTTTTTATATTTTCAATAAACTTTGTTATTTTTATTATGTGAATATATTGTAATAGTTTTGTATTTAAAGTAATCTAAGTTGTTTAACTGTTCTCTAAAGTTGAAATTGATTCTTTTATCTAAATAGTTGTTTGAATTGTGTTCTTGAAAATACCCACAAACTTTTGGTTCACATATTTGTTGAACGTTTTGCATAGTTTGAGATCCTTTAATATAAAAACTCTATTTCGATTAAAATGTAGTGCTGTGTCATTTAAGAAGAAACATTTGTTATGACTGCTTTCGTAAAATGTTTTCCTTTTTTTAAATTTTGAATGAAATATTTTTAATGTCGACTTATGGTGGTGTAAACAATATCTCCGAATATGTTTCCAACAGATGGCGAAATGATAGTAAGATATTATGTTGCTTAAGCAATTTTCGGAACATTTTAAAAACGAATGTGAAAATACCAGTTATGGTTTAACAATTTTATGACATATTTTCCGAATTGTTTTTAGCAAATTAAATATTTTTAAACAACTTCAATAGAATAGATCTGCATATCATCGTATTTTTCATTAATATGCTTAAAATTAGGTTAATATATTCAGCTGCATATATTTTTACAACACGCTGTTTATAGGGGGAGCTGTCGAGCTTCCCCCAGTAGCCATCAACCACATATGTCACCACCGATATTGCCTACATATGTAACTCTCTTCACCTATTTTGGACACGATTCTACCATATCAGTCTGTTGTTTAGACTTATCCTTACAATTGTAATATACGATTAATGGTCAAAAGTATGTTAATGGTTTTCCTGCATTCTGCTTTTGTTAGATATTGTTTTAAGTTTTATCGTCGCCTGTACATTTCACATAATGTTAACTTTTTTTTATCTCAAGCAATTAAAACTTCAGTAGCTCCACCATCAAAATGGTTTGTGTCCCCGCTAATTTACATGAAACTCTTATACTTACATATTGGGTTGTTATATTAGTATAAAGTATTAAATATTTTATTATGCATTTGGTCATAGTATCTAAGAAAGAAAAATAAAAATAGTGATAAAAGTAGAGAAAATATTTGCAATATCCATTCCATCAGTTTTGAGAGGTATCCTGCTTAAGAAATTATTTTTTTTGGGTGCTGTGTTTAATAAACATAGTTAATCACGACGCATATGAACGCATTGCAACGCAGAAAGTAACATGCGATTTAGTCGATAATTTATCGAAAATCTTCGAGCTTTATTTCCTTAGAATGTCATATTAAAGGCTGCGGACTTTTTAGAATATCTTTTTCGAACCTACTCTGAACGCGTGAATACCTTTCGCCAAAAAAGTGGTTCCTGCTAGATTTCAACAGGAAATATAATAATTTCTAACAACAAAAGCAAGTTCAGCGGCGTATCCAATTCATGAGTATCTTCCATATTCTGCATTATCATTGGATGAATTGTCATCCTCGAATTCAAGGTTGACAACAACGTCAGTAGGGGTCTGTCTTCACGAGCCACCACTGTGTAGTTTTTTCCACGCCAATCAAATATCAAAAAAAAAAAAAAAAATCTCTCTACAACAGTATTTTTACACCACACTGACCTACTGAACAATCATCAAAAGCAAAAATAAAAGTTATACACGAAACAATAACGCTGATTATACTCATCAGTAGTTGTATAATAAACCTCATGTCAAGAACTATATTATAATGGAAAAAAAAAACAGTGGAAAAAACAATTTATTACTTAGTAATACCAAGTGAAGTCTCCCAAAAATCTTGGACATCCGATAACGAATGTTAAATCGCCTTTTAAATTGGGGTAACTTTCCGAAAGACAAAATTTCACAAGTTACAAATTCAAGTGTGGGTCCCGTCATTTACTGGCCAAAGTCACCTAGATCGTCTACCATATTTTTCTCTACCATACCGGAATATTAAGATTATATGCTGGAATTAACAGTGGAAACCTGGAATTAATTTATAAAGGTCTATAAAGGAACAATTCTTCACGTACATCACCTTCGTGGACTTTCAGTCAACACCACGTTAAATAATAAACCCCAGTTGTAACTAAAATACATATGTAATTCCTACACTTAAATGTGAATATCATAGTGTTTAAATATTTCTTTAGTTAGTTGATGTGAAAAAGTCTCAAACTTATGAAATCATTATCGTATAAAATTAAATTCCTACAGCATTATGATATTGACATTTAGGTTCTTATATCTCAGCCATTGACTCATTATAATTTTTTTTTAGTAAATTTTTTAGTAATATTCGTTAAGTTATAAGGAAATCCCCATATCTTACATGCAAAACCAATAATTAGATTAACACTCTTTTACATCATCATCGCAGCAGCAATTTGAAGAGGCCTCATCAAACCGCAGTTGCAGATATTGGTGAGTCAATAAATACATCTTTATTTTTTTTCGTTTTGCATCTCTTATTTAGCTTTAATAATTTGTTTTTTTTTTTTAATTAGCTGAAGCAACAACTAAACAATGCCTAAGTGCGACGAGCCAACCAATCTTTAATTTGTTGTTTTATACTTTTTTTTACAATAACATTATTTCGTTTTGTGACTCTTTTAAACACTCGTCAATTCACTCTCAGATCAATTAATACCGGTATTTTAGTTTTTGCTTCACTTAAACATCATTATGGTTTATCTTCAACCATTTATTGGATCGCTCCAAAGTAATAATACTCCTATTGAATACTATAGTTAAGTAATTTTTTTTTGATAGTTTGGGGTATTCACATACTATTAAGAGGTTTATCCTATATTCATAAAGTCTAACCTTTTTACGTCCTATATTTTAATAATGCGACTCCCATTAAGTTTAAGAAACAGGAATTGTTGAGTATTAAACTAAAAAAGAAAAAATTTAAAACTTAAATAGATATTTCTTATAATGATTTTAAATAAACAAATGAATTTTATAATGGAACTGTAAATCAATTCAGTTTTCTTACGAGATGTGATAGAAATGGTGTAAGTTTTATTAAGTTAGGGATCTTAGCATAAACAATGGCATGTCTAAAGATCAATGGTAGGGAGGGTCAAGAGGTGTTTATCTTCAATTTCATCTGGTTACGGTTGATGGCTTGAATTACCGCGGAACTTGTAATCTAAATATGGGGTAAATATCATCGAATAGTTTTACTAATCAACATATAAATCCTCTCCTGTTTTAATGGTTTTTATGTGATTGAGGGAGTCTATATAATAATTTTATGTATGAACGTTTTCATTTCGGTAAGAAAGATTTGAGGGACAATAACCCACCCAACCGACTGAATGCCAGTGGTTATCAATGGCTCCCGCACGTTCTCTCGATTTTTTTTTAAATCACACCATTTCACCGAATTTAACAACAATAAATAAATAAATAATATTAATTGTTCATTACACAATCAGATGTGATATGGTGCACCCATGTCAAATCCATGGTTAAGAATCGTTAAAAATATGGCTTAATTGCGGTGAAACATCACTAAACTCTCTACTGAGACATCTATCGGAAAGCTTTCTCATCTTTAAATTTCCATTCAATTGGACCTTTGTGAAATGCCGAGCATTTCAGCTAGCTCACGCTCCTTCAGCCGACAATTATCCAATACCATTTTCTGTATTTTCTTAACCGTTCCTATCGTGGCGTCCTCAATTGGTCGACCCATACGGTATTCGTCTTTTTAGTTGTACGACCTCGTTTAAACTCTGCCACCCAATATTTTATAGTCATAAATGAAGTAGCAGACTCTAGCTCTGCTTTTATATGGATTGGACTAAGATCTTTGAAATGAAAGCATTAAATTACATAATGATGACCAAAATTTTTTTCAATGTTTACAAATTCACTCAGATGGTTTAATTTTAATAGTTCCAAAAAAAATACTAACCACATGACGCCTTGAAACTTAAGACACATGTTTTCTAAAGCTGTCACTTTCTTCCAATATACTGCCGCTATTTATACGTCAGATCGGGTTGTTCTAGGGCCGCGCTCGTAAATTGACTTCATTTTTTGAACAAAGAGAAATATCAAAAATTTTTGTTTAGTAAAATGTAATTTAACTAAAAAAGTAAAAAATATGGAAAAAAAAATATGGTGAAGACTGAAATGCCAGAATCAAGTCTGTTTAACAATACAGAATAGTCACTACTTCTACTACTTCTCTACTGCGTACCATTAAAACAAAATTGCAATTTGTCTGATAAATTGACATTAAATCTAAAAAAAAAATATTTTTCTTGTTAAAAATTTTTCAATTAAATTTCGAATATTGTTTTCACCTTATAAGCAGCTCAGTTTTTTGAATAGTTTCTCTAATTTTGAAGTTTGAAGGCAGCCCCAAGAAAATCAAGTTCAACTTCAACTCTAATAGTATTCAAAAAAGAATATGTTGAAATTTTAATTGTTAAAACATTAAAAAGTAAGAAACAATCAAAATGGCTGGGAAGAAAATTTTAAATATTTCTTTATTATTTTGTTTTACGAAATTTAAAAAGCATAAATATATAACTACTGCTACAACTACTATATTGAAAGAACCAGCAAACTATTAAATAAAGGAAAGCACCAAGAGCTTTGCAAAAACGGGTAAAAATATATTAAACAAAAAGTGAAAAATGCACCACCAAAAACTGTATATTTTGACAGTTAAAAAAAGCTTATTAAGATTTAAATTAATTTTAATGATTTTTATTAACATATAAAAAGTAAAAGAAATTAATTTATTTTTATATACAGTGTATTATTATTTTTATTTATTGAAATTCTAGCACAACAAGAACGAATTCTTATAAGTTACAGTGCTAGATTAAAATTTTGTTTATACAGATTCATACGTTATATAATTATCTTAAGAAGAATTAGTTATTATATTATATTATTAATATTTCAAAAAAAAATTTAATTCAATTAAGAATATCGCTAGATTAAATTTTTATATGTTTAGTTTTTTATAATTATTTTGTAGATTTTTTCACATTAATATATATGTTATTTGTATTCTTTTGTAATATTTATATATTAATATATAAATTGTTTATATATAATTAAATAAATATAATTATATACATAATTTAATATATTTATAAATTTATGTATACAATTATATATAAATAATTAATTATTTAAAAATAAAGAATATCTTTAGTTATATTTATTTTAATTACTTACATTAATTTTAATTATTTATTTTTTTTTTTTTTGTTTAACTAAAATATAAATGGTTAATTTTTTTTTTAATTTATCTCAAATTCTACATGTTTTTCAATTGAGGTTCATAACTAGTAGAATTAATAGATATTTAATAATATATAAATATTTAATTAATTAATATATATCTATTAAAGTATATTATTAAATATATTATTTAAAATATAGGATGTAAAATATTAAAATTTTTAAACATATAATAAAAACAATCATATGATGTTATGTTTTAATTTTAAAATTGTTACAATTCTTTAATGATTAAATATAGCTTTAATAGTTCTTGTTTAAAAAGATGTATTATGCTATTCGATTGAATATTATTTCGCAAGTTGTTCCAAAAACGGGATGTATAGATAAAGAATTGACGTTCGGACTGCACATAATGGAATCTCGGTTGAGAAAGTTTGTTTCCTCGATTTTACCTTGCTGATGATATATTCTGAAAGAGATAATCTGGTTGTTTCAGATATAGGATTTTGTGCACCTTTATTAAACTCCTGTATTTTAGCAAGTTTTTAAAACGCATGTTGAATATCTGATAAGAATATGAGGAGATGCGATCATTACGTTTCTTATAAAATACATATCTTGTTTTATTATTATATGTAACATAAAGTTTTCGGAAATCATCACTATCACAGTTCGCAAATATTTCACAACCATGCAAGAGGACTGGTATTAACTATGTATTAACTAAGAGCATTCTTATATTGAAAGGCGTTGGCAGTTGAAGTGCCCACAGGTTCCTAAGCATTGCATGAACTCTTCCAGCTACTGAGTTTATGTGATTTGCCCTCGAAAGTTGAGAGTTGAAAATTATACCTAAATTTGTTGAGGTCTGCACAAACTCTATATTTGTGTTGTTGATTTTAATTTGACCATAAATATTCAATTGGATGTTGTTACTCGTGATAAAAATACACTTTGACTTGGCTGAAGTAAGGCACAACCCATTCATACTAGCCCAATTATGTACACTAGCAGATTCCAGCCCTCGAAATTCGAGTGCAAATTCTAGGAAATTTTATTTTTTGTATGCTAATCAATTATAGCCAAAGCACAAATCAACACAAAAAACGAAATCATTTTTATTACAAATATATTAACAAATTTAATAAACATACACATAGCATTGTATTATTATACCCTATACCACTATGTGGTTTGGGTATAATGACTTTGTGCTGCTGTTTGTAACAAGCAAAAATATTTGACATAGACCCATCTTTAATTATACCGATCGAATCAGAATCACTTTCTGAGTTGATTTAACAATGTCCGTCCGTCCGTCCGTCCGTCCGTCCGTCCGTCTGTGTGTCCATGTAAAGCTTGTAATCAAACTGCAGGTCGCAAATATGAGTGTATTTTGATGAAATTTGGTACATAAGCTTTTATCGGCCATGGGATGAACGCTATTGAAATTGGTGAAAATCGGTCCATGTTCAGACCTAGCCCCCATACAAATTACCCATATAAAATCGACATAAATTGCCATAAGATCCAAATTGTCATATAGATCTTACTCAAATTGGGTTTGTATGCGTTCATTACATCCATTAATGAGTAGTCCAAAAATGATCCCTTTGACCCCATATAGAGCTGCTTCCCGATCTTCACTTAAATCTATTAAAAAACAAAAATATTGCACTGATTCTTCTCAAATTTTGTTTGTATATATTTCTGCAAAATACAAGAGACTTTACCAAACATGATCAGGATCGGTCCATTTTTGGACCAAGTCGCTATATAGATATAGCATCCGATATGAACTTTTTCATATCTGCAGCCAAAAAAATTAATAAAAATCCCACTCAAATTTGGTTTTTTCTTATTTTCTATGTCCAGTTAGTTGGGCCTAAGAGATAGGGTCTCTAAACGCATGGTATAGGGTATCGTATAGTCGGTCTAGACCGACTATAATTTTCTTACTTGTTTTATGTATGTGTTAGTAGCAATTTTAAAGCAATTTACTCAAAATAAAGGAAAAAATTTTAAAATCTGTAAATCTCATTTGTCCATAAAACCTTTTTTATGAAAAACTTCGGTTGATAATCTTAAATTTGAACAACGGACACTTTCACGTTTAAGATTATATTTAATATGCAACAATGTATTTGCTGAATATGTTTTCCAAAGTCCCAATTATATTTTTAAAGGCCTAGTTAGCCACCCGTTGTTAAGATGTAATCGTATCGTATTGTGCAATTATAGAACGTAAAGAACGAACCAGCATGTTGCTGTGTAACCAAATTAACAAAAATTAACCAAATTTTATCAAAAATTAACCAAATTTTATCAGCTGTTCACAAATGTCTCGTACAAACGTAGTAAAAATCTTAAATCAAAAGAAGCTAACAATGCGATATGTTTAGCTTAACTTGGGTAAGCACTTGCATGTGTTTTTCTTAAGACTGGTTGAATCAGCTGGTTCGCGCGGTTACAGTTACGCGTGGCTAACTAGGCCTTAAGTCAATATCAACCTCAGCGCTTAAATAAAGCAACGAAAGTATTGAAAAACAAGTAAGAAAATTATAGTCGGTCGAGACCGACAATATGATACCCTATACCATGCGTTTAGAGACCCTATCTCATAGGCCCATTAAATGGGGACTATGTCGAAAAATGAACCGATCCTGACCATATTTGGTAAAGTCACTTATACTTTGAAAAAATACATACAAACCAAATTTGAGAAAAATCTGTGCAATATTTTTGTTTTTTGATAGATTTAAGTGAAGATCGGGAAGCAGCTCTATATGGGGCCTATGACTAAGAATTTTTCTGTAGGGAGTATTTTTGAACTACTGATTAATGGATGTAATAAACACATACAAACCCATTTTTGACTGAGATCTATATGATAATTTGGAACTTATGGCAATTTATGTCGTTTTCATAGGGGTCATTTGTATGGGGACTAGGTCTGAACATGGACTGATTTTCACTAATTTCAATAGCGTTCATCCTATGACCGATAAAAGCTTATACACCAAATTTCAACAAAATATATTAATATTTGCGACCTGTAGTTTGATTACAAGCTTTACATGGACACACAGACTGACGGACGGACGGACGGAAATTGCTATTTCGACTCAAAAAGTGATTCTGAGAAGACCGGTAAGTCACTTATACTTTGAAAAAATATATACAAACCAAATTTGAAAGGAATCCATGCAATATTTTTGTTTTTTTATAGATTTAAGTGAAGATCGGGAAGCAGCTCTATATGGGGCCTATGACTAAGAGTTGTCCAATATGGATCATTTTTCGACTACTGGTTAATGGATGTAATATATACATACAAACCCAATTTGACTAAGATTTGTATGATAATTTGGGTCTTATGGCAATATATGTTGATTTCATAGGGGTCATTTGTATGGGGGCAAGGTCTGAACATGGACCGCTTCTCACCAGTTTCAATAGCGTTCATCACATGGCCGGTGGAAGATCAAATACCAAACTTCATCAAAATATATTCATATTTGCGACCTGCAGTTTGATTACAAGCTTTACATGGACACACAGACGGACGGACGGACGGACGGACGGACGGACATCGTTAAATCGAATCAGATAGTGATTCTGATTCGATCGGTACAATTAAAGATGGGTGTAGGTCAAATATTTTTGGTTGTTACAAACAGCAGCACAAAGTCATTATACCCAAACCACATAGTGGTATAGGGTATAAAAACTGGTAAATTTTTACTTTATATTACGGGCCGTTATTTCGTATTGGTTTCAACTTTATTTATTTAATGAATAAAAACAGTAACCAAATGTTAATCAGAAAACAGAGACTTATTATAAATTAATTGTAGCTTAGTTTAAATATTAAGTTTAGCTTAAATGACAAATGTTCTGTTGTGTTGTTGTTGTATGTATGTTTGCGTCAGCTATTATGTTTATGGATTTTACTGCTGTCGGTGAATGAACTCTGTTGTGTTTGTTTGGTTTGCTACCAATTGTATTTATTAACGGTAATATATTTTGTGTATTCAACGAACATGTTAACTTCTATGTATGTATTATGCACGAGCAATTGTATTTATATCTAAAAGTATTGCCAAAACAAATATACCATATAAGGGTACATATCTGTTACTATTATTATAAATGAGAGAATGAGTGTAACTGATATTGTATAATTTTACGTTAACCCTATCGGAATTTGAGTTACCTTAAAGCCAACTCATGGTTGATCAGAGATGAGTCCCATATGATTTAAAAGCTAACTCACTTCCTTGTTAAAAACTATTTAGTTTTTCAATGCAATGGCCGCAGAGCGAGTGAGTACTCACTCACTCTATATAAGTTACAAGCTAAGCACAAGTTAGCTCATTATAAGTTAGTTAGTAAGAGGGCACTAAGAGTTAGCTATGAAGTGATAACCAACGATTGGGTTTTACGAGTCAGCTTGAAGTTAATAAGGCTATAATTTAAAAATTGGGAAAAAAATATTTTTTTAATTTTGTTTGAATGAGCGAAAAGTTAGTTAAATACTTATAGAGAAGAAGTCAAATATATTAACAGTTATGTTTTACTCGTGTTTCTTCTCTTGTTTCTTGCTGCAGAAAAATTTCGGTGTAACAAAAAAAAAAACAAGTCAGTTGTAAATGAGTCACCAAAAAGTCAACCTGATTTTGAATTAACTCATAAAATACCTACAAGGAATGTACTCACTCCCTCTTTTTGCATTGAGTGAGAAATTTATTTGCTTATTGTTCTCAAATAACTATTATACTACAAATATTTTCAAGTAATTGGTGGTGTTACAAATTATAAAGTGAATTCTGATTGATGAATTGTAAAAAACTAATAAAAATTATAATTTTGAATGAGCCATATGGAAATAAAAAGCAAAATATGATGTAATGTATACAAAATTAATGATAAAGGATGATTGTGTTGGTCATATTACGGATGAAAATAATATTGAATTAACAAATTTTGTGTCAAGCAAAAAAAAAAAAAAAAAATGTGTACAAATACAGTATAAATGCATTATCAAATTTAAACAAACGCAAGTGCTACCCATTATTAAAAATTTAAAATTATTATATAAATGATAAATGAAAATATGAAGTCTTATTAGCACAAATAATAAAAAGAAAATAAACAAAATGGATAATAATTCTATCGAACCAAACCAAGAGGCTAAAAACGCTTGTACCGATGTTTTGACCGAATGGGTGCTTGGAGATATTCGGCCATATTCTTTAGTACAAGATAATGGACTAAAAGCTTATTCGAAGTTGATGTTATCCCTTGAAAATAACTTTGTAAATAGTCTTAATATAATACCACATCCAATACCACATCCAACAACAATTTATAGAAACGATGAGAATAGTTATTTCATACATTTTGAAAAGCTGAAGTCAGAGATCTCATCCATACGTAAAATTGGTTATGATCTGACGTGTGACCTATGGACAGAAAATTTTTCGAAAATTTCCTACCTTGCCTTAACGGCTCATTTTGTTATGGATGGTGAGTGTCAAGGCAAGCTGCTGAGAGTGAAATCTATTAAAGGAATTTCGAATATTAGTAAGTTATCAGTAAAAGAGTAATCCCAATCACGTGAGCGTGAGCACGATTGGGATTACTGTGGCCTGATTTCTTTTAGCATGTACAGGAATTTGATAACCATTGGTGCATGGATTTGGCTCAAAAACAAAAACAAACAAAAACAACTGGGCACTTAGTGACAAACAGAAAGCTGAAACATATGCTGAGCATTTAAATCTTGCAGTTGGTATACAGAAACTTGTGTGTTTAGATCAGGGATTTCCATTTCTTTGCACAATTGTGTACACCACTACTAACACATATTTTTATACTCTTCAATTCAGTCGTCGATGTGACTTCGACAAGTGTACATTAGGCTGTCCCGTCCTTGAATGAGAAAAATGGTTTTTCGAGCCACACTTTCGCAAGAGGTATCAAAATTTGCGTAATTTTACACAGACCACGGTAGAAGTAATAAAAATCCAATTACATGCCATCTTGAGGGCTCTACTTTTGAAAACGTTTTTACAAACCTAAACCGTATGCTTAAAATAATAAATAAAAAAAAAACGAGATACAAATTTATTTTATTAATATATTTTATACTTGCAATTAATGTACAATAAAATAAAACTTAGAATAAATGACTAAAACTTAAAATGTAAACATATTTTTTTGACAAAAATTTGGCATTTCTGCTCGTGATTTCAACCTGGTTCTAATAAGGCCATCTCTAGAAGCAGCGTTAGTTACACTTTGAGAGGCATCTGTTACCAGTTTAACACATCTTTCCACAGCTTGTGTGTGACAAGGAAAGTCAACAATTTCCAAGCTGTTATCTTTTGCCATGATTTGAAGGTCATCATTAGAAATATACCGAAGAACCGGCGGTGCTGTAACCCCACACTCGTGCCATATAATAATTTCGGTGTAATCTCCAGCAGAGAAGTTAATTTTTGGTGGTTTAAATATTCTGTGTTTAGTGGTACTTTCAGCTTCTCTAGCTTTAATTATTCTTTGCAATGCCAGCTCCCGAATGTGGTCTCTATCATCAAACAGCATACTGACAAGTAGATTTTCCGGGTGAGCAAAAAAAGCATTTCTTTCGATAACAGAATCCACAACTGATCGCATATTTTCGGGTAAAAAACGAGAGTACAAAATCAGATGAAAAATATGTTCGGCTCCTTCTTTAAAAGACGTTTTTTGTTTGATTAGGAACCAAATCGGAGCGTATACTTTAACAACGTAATTGACAAGTAGTTGCAATTTTTCTGATGGATTAAGGGTACTTACGTAAACTCTGAGTAGACGATTAGCAAAGGTAAGCCATCTCGAGTGCGCAATTTTTCCAGGTTTTCGGTTTGCCAGCTCAGGACTACAATAACCAGTTTGAACAGCTTTACATATCTCATAAAGATATTTTTGATCCGTACTTAGTTGATCGACCACATTTTTCGGCAAGTCAGGCAAATTACCAGCCACCGCACAAAAAGACACCGTTGTTTCATTTTCACAAGTAACTAATTGTTTTCCAATAAGTCCGGAATATTCTCTAGGTCCCGAAGTGCAACCATCTAAAGTCAAGAATAAATGACGAAGGGGTAACTCATTGGCATGGAGCATACAAACACACCATTGTAGCGGTCTCTTCAAATACTCCTCCAAATATTGAATAACGCCACCCTTCCAACCGGTATTAGTTGCAGTTCCGTCACATCCAATGCAAATCACGTCATCTAAATTCCAACCTTTATCTTCTAATAAAG
Source organism: Cordilura impudica (assembly GCA_963682025.1). NCBI lineage: Eukaryota > Metazoa > Arthropoda > Insecta > Diptera > Scathophagidae > Cordilura > Cordilura impudica. The sequence continues at coordinate 140,582,152 of OY821521.1, forward strand.
TTGTGATCGAAGTTAGAATGCCCTTTGCAGTGCCACGACTTGGCGTTGTGTGACCCAAATAAATTGATCCAGGTTCTGCTAAAATTGAGATGTGTTCTTCTAAAATTTCTTTGCGATGGTAACGATCCCCTATTTTCTCACTTATCAGAGTCTTGTCTTTTCGTCCATCAAAGTAAATGCTTTTAATAACAATATTTCCAATGTCTTTTGAATTTTCTTTCCGGACTTTAGATACAGCTCTGTGTATTTTGTTTTTATCGATTACCAGAGTTAAATTTTCGGTAGAAATTAAGCCGAAGTCAGTCAAAACCGCAGAAGCAACAGCAGCAGCAGAGCGAGTCGATAAACCGTATCTATCACAGACCTTAGCAACTGTTGGCAACGGCAATGTATTCCGATTCGTCGTTGAAGTCGAAGGTGTATCTGGCGAAAGTATGTTAGTGGGAGATGCCTCCGTTATCGGATACGTTTCTAGGGAAGATTCACACAGTGAAACACAATTTTCTGGGATAGAATCGGTTTCTTGAGTAGAACGCTGCTTTTTTGCTGCCCTTATGGAATGTCCAGTTTGTCTCTGCTTTCGTTTTATTAATCGAGCTGTTTCTATTTTATCAACTCCACATATAACCATTTTTCTGTAATTTCTTTGATCCAACAAAAAACTTCTTTCATTGATTGGAACTTTCTTAGGTTTTAAACAAGAACAAAATTCAAATGAAGTGCATTTGCAAGCAGCAATGTCGAAAAGCTTCTCAGATGACTCCAAAAAACACTTTAGTTTGTTTTCGAAACCATTTTTTCGTTTGCTTTTGGGGTATCTTTTCAAATGGAGGTACTTTTCGAAATAGGATTTGAGTAACTGAATAACTCGTTCCTTTGTTACGATTGGAATCGAAGCTTTGGTCCAAATATTGTCAATCTCTTCAAAAACAATCGCATATATATCTGAATTTGATAGATCTTTTCCATTATACTTTAATTTCATGTTATACTTGATAAATAAAATATATTTAAGAACGTCTCTTATAGTTGGTAGCTGCCGATCATCAAGTTCCTTATATGGTCCCAATATAACACAAGTTGTCTCACTACGCCTCGAACTCATTTTTTTTAATCACAAACACCGCTCTTAATACTGTAACTCAACTGACTAATGTATTATAAATTAGTTTAGTTTTTTTAGTTTTCTTTTTTGGGGAAACCCCAATTTACGTATTTTGGTATTAATAAATATAACAAGTGATTTTGAAGTGTTGCCAGATTTTTTATTTTTTTCATGTTCAAGGGTTTCTATATTTTAGGGAGTAAGCTGTAACTATAAAAGGAACTTAAAAACTGGTTCGTAATAAACAAGAGTTCGCTATAACTGTAATAATTGGTATATAATTTGAAAGTGAATGTTTTGGGTCCGGAAAAAATTTTTTTCCCGGATTTTTTTTTTTTTATAAAAAATTCTTTATAACCGGTGTACGTTATAAACGAACTCCACTGTGTCTAGCAAATTCGTAGTCGCCGTTAAAGTGTTGTTGTTATATATAGTCGTGGTATATTTAGTTTAGGTGTCGAAATTAAGGATAGGGAAATATAATCATGAAAATAACTACTTTTTAAAACTTTGAAGATCGGTAGAACCCTAAAGATATTGTTTCTTTTTATTTTTAAAATCATTTTGGGAATCTACGATCAATTACGCAAATTTTAAGAGGTCTTGCGTTAGGGAAATCCAAAAAAAAGAAATTCGGGACAACCTAGTGTACATGTCTAGCGGATGCTATATTATTTTGTTTCAGCTTACACTCAAAAAACATTGTGCGGTTTTGACATTGAATACCACTACTAATACATATTTTTGTTTCAGGTTAACAAAAAAAACTTTATGATGGCACTTAAAAAATATTGTGCGGTCAAAAACGCTTTTGGTAACATCCAATGCCTTATATGCTATGCAACATTTAAGGAAGGAACGGAATATGTTATTAAACGGCATTGCGATCGTTTTCGTAATAATATAAATAATTTAAATGATAAGGAAAGAGAAGACCTGTTTTATAAAAATAAAACAATTTTTTTAGAAAAATTTAAAAAATGGTTATTAGAAGATGAAATTTATGAACCAAAATCAGTTCCCAAATTTAAAGAGGAGATTTCAAGTTTAGTAATATTGGAAATTGTTAAGAAAGGAGGACCATTGTGGGATGGTGTTTTTATCAAGCAATTGCTGAAAAAAATTTGTGAAAGGCTTAATTTTAATACTAAATTTATAGAGTCTCTTCCCCTTTCCAGTCAAACTGTAGGCCGTCGTACTGTTCAATTAGGAACATGTGTAGAATCTGCAATTAGGGAAAAAGTAATTAATTGCGAATTTTTTTCAATTTGTTTAGACGAAAGCACTGACATAAATGATCTGTGTGAACTTGTAATAAAAAAAAAATCAGCGATATTGAATTGGTAAAGAATTGCTACAAATTTTTAATCAACACAAAAAATTTTTAATTTTGTACCTTTGTGTTATACAACTTATAAAATATATTACTAACCTCTTATTTCGGCTGTAAATGAATGCATTCTCTCAATTTTTTTACTCTCTGGTACTCCCTACTACACAACCAAAAAATTTTTGGAAATCCCTGGTTTAGATCAGTGAATGCCGTGCCAAACACACTGGTGCTCGGCTTCTTATATGTATACAGCCGAACGAAAACAAAAATACTCACCAAAGAGTTAAAGTAAACAACAATTTCATTCAGTCTTATGAAAGCTTTTGAAATTTATATATATTTATTTATATTTATATATATTTTTTTTAATAGGTACACAGAGAATATTTGTTTAAAAGAAACCAAAAATGTTGAGAAACTTTCGATGACTTGATAAACTATAAATTAAACATTTTCTATAAATAACATACGTGGCCTCCATTTAACAACATTATAGCTGTCTTCTATGCATTTTTTTTAATTTTAAAAAATATCCAGTTACTGGTAATTTTTTAGTTTCTGGTAAAATACCACTTAATACCCTCTGTAATTTCTTATCTTTTTAAGTTTTGCTATTTTGTGTTCATTTTTTGTTTTGTTTTTTAAAGAAATGAATTACTTATTATTACTTATTTGATTTAATAAACTTCAAACTTATGGATAAAAGAGATTAAATGTTCTTCACATTTTTTTTTACATTTTTTAAGATTTAAAATTTTAAAACAACAAAATATGTATAAAATTTTACCATATTCTACGTGAACTCAACAATTTGCCCTTTTATGCTTTCATATAAACATTCATACAAAATCTACACAAACCAATTTAATATCGGCGTTGTGTTACGTCCATGGATTTCGATCAGTGTAGTACAACTAACACATGCTCGTAAACAATATTACTAACTCAATTCTCTCGATGGCCACCACTGGTTTAGATATACTATTGCATATGTTTAATATGTAAGTATGTACACTAACGTCCAAAAAATTTGCCACCATTACTCCTTAAATTTCAATGAATACCCTTCAAATTTAAATAAATAGATGTTTACAAAAAAAAAAAAAAAAAAAAATCGAACTTGTACTTTAAGTACAACGGGTAGAAATATGGTAAAATTGTTTTTTTAGAACATTAAAAGTACTCATGATTATGCTTAAAACTGCGCATTTTTCCACACTCGCAAATAAACTGTCAAAAATTGTTTGAAAAATCACTTGCGCAACTCCTGTAAATTTACCAGAAAATTTAGTCTCGTAAACTTGAACTGTTTAATTGTGCAATTGATAAGTCAGCTGTTTTGTGTTTACTTTTGTCACAAAAAATAAAATAGTGATGTAAAAAATTAAAATTTCTTACTGTAAATTTCAACAAAGTGGTAAAATAATAATAAAAAAAAATCAGGTGAGTCTGATCACAGGGGAGATGTGTAAACATCTAGTAATTAAAGATTTTTTATGGCACTCTTTAAAATCCAACAGAAAGCGTAACTATGTATCACTTATAGCACTCAACTGCAGGAGCCCTGCTAATATAAAAATAGTTATTATTATTTAATATTTCAACAGGTTTTTTTTTAATTTTTCACTTTTTATTTTCAATTTTTTATTTTTTATTTTTCATTTTTATTTTTATTTTTCATTTTTAATTTTTTATTATTAATTTTTAATTTTTCAGTTTTAATTTTTCATTTTTAATTTTTCGTTTTTCATTTTTCATTCTTTATTTTTAATTTTTTATTTTTATTTCTTATTTTTCATTTTTTTTTTTTTTATTTTCATTTTTTATTTTTAACTTTTTTCATGTGTTATTTTTCATTCTTTATTTTTCATTTTTCATTCTTTATTTTTCATTTTTATTTTTAATTTTTTATTTTTAATTTTTATTTTTCATTTTTTGTTTTTCATTTTTTATTTTTCAGTTCTCATTTTTCATTTTTTATTTTTTATTTTTAATTTTTAATTTTTTATTTTTTATTTTTATTTTTAATTATTATTTTAATTTTTTTTTTATTTTACATTTTTTATTTTTCAGTTCTAATTTTTCGATTTTCTTTTTTGATCTTTAATTTTTTATTTTTCATTTTTCATTTTCAAACAGGTTATTATATATTATAATTTTTCAGCAATACAATCATAAGTCACACCGATTTTGTCTTACAGCTCACATCCCAGCAAAAATTTCGTAATAGCAGCTCATTGATTTTTGCATTACCAATAATGACCTACCACTGCCCACTGCATTACTTCTAAAGTGAAAATAAAGCGTTACTAATAATGTGTTATACAGCTACTTATATTTCATGCCAGCGCCTTGCATACTGCATTACTTCCAAAGTAAAAATAATAAGTTCCTAGGCAACTAGTTACCTCCAATGACATCCCCGTGTTAAAATAATGAGCTTATCAGGCAAACTTCAACCAGTTACATCCCATTCTAAAACCCATTATTTGGTAATGTTTGTTTTTCCTGGGATGTTACGCTGTTTTCGTGATTGTATTGTGACATAGGAATTTATCTCATGCGCGTATAGATGTTTACACATCGAAAATATAAATAAATTATGACTACCGTCATTTGGTTCAAAAAATTCTAAAATTAATAAATCACCAACAACAACGTCTTCAGAGACCTTAACTATTTGGATTTTTCGTTTTCTTTAGGCATTTTTATTGTTAGATAAAATTTGTATGCTTTGTTTTTATTTAACTTATTTTTTGTTTTGACATTTCTATCAAATTGAATTAAAAATTGCACAATAGCTTAAAAAGGATTTTCTTGAATAAAGTCTCGCAAATTTGCACAATTGCACAAGCAATTGGTACCCTTGAGTACCATTATTGTATATATATATAAATATAATTTGAATTCTAAATAAACCCTTGAAATAGGAAAAATAAAAATCGGTTAAAAATTTTAAAGTGAAGCACAACCCCGACTAGACCCGTAGAAATCCAGTGTAGGCCATACAATTTTATGGTAACAAAGAAAAGGCAAACATATATCACTGGGCGTATTGCTGCAAAGAGTGTGGCTATAATTAGCTTTTAAAAATTATCGAAATCCTTTTGATCTTCCGTTAATAACTAAATAATATTTTATACTGACTACAGTTTTGCTAAAATTAATAATTAAAGTTAACACGCCGTACATCTATTTCAATAATTGTTAACGTTTTCATATTATTTTTTTTTATAAATTTCTACATTTTTACAGTTTAGGAATTTTGGAGAATATTTAAAAAAAATTATTAACTAAAATAAAATAAAATAAAATAAAATAAGTAAGAAATTATAGTCGGTCTAGACCGACTATACGATACCCTCTACCATGATAGGGTATTTAGAGACCCTATCTCTTCGGTCCAACTAATTCGATATATATAGAAAATAAGCATAAACTAAATTTGAGTGCCATTGTTATTAATTTTTTTGGCTGCAGATATGAAAAAGTTCATATCGAATGTTATTTTTATGTGGGGACTAGGCAAAAATATGGACCGATCCTGACCATATTTGGCAAAGTCACTTATATTTTGAAAAAATATATACAAATCAAATTTGAGAAAAATTTGTGCGATATTTTTGTTTTTTGATAGATTTAAGTGAAGATCGGGAAGCAGCTCTATATGGGGCTCATGACTAAGAATTGTCCTATATGGTTTATTTTTGTAATAGACACACACAAACCTGATTTGACTGAGATCTATATGATAATATGGATCTTATGGCAATTTAATTCGATTTTATAGTGGTCATTATGTGGGGTCTAGGTCTGAACAGGGACCGATTTTCACCAATTTCAATGGCGTTCGTCCTATGGCCGATAAAAGCTTATATACCAAATTTCATAAAAATATATTCATATTTGCGACCTGTAGTTTGATTACAAGGTTTACATGGACACACAGACGGACGGACGGAAGGAGATCGCTAAATCGAGTCAGAAAGTGATTCTGAGTCGATCGGTATAATAAAAGATGGGTCTAGGTCAAGTATTTTTGGTAGTTGCAAACAGCATCACAAAGTCATTATACCCAAACCACGTGGTGGTATAGGGTATAAATATACCCATATTAGCAACAAAACTAACAAACAATACTTTCGAATAAAAGGAAATGCATAATAAACCATTGAACACGTTTTTTTCACAAAAGCCGGTACTTGACTTATTTTATGTCACTGACAAGCACTCTCGGACAGATGTTTTTCTTCTATTTTTCAGCACATATGCATTGTTCGGTTTTATTGCCTACATTTTATAAACAAGTACAGAAGAACCACGTTTAGCTGATTTACAGATATTCATAAATTGTAAAATTCTTTTATTTAGAAGGCGCAATAATAAAAAGAACTAACTTATAGTACATTGTGAAGTCTGCATATGTTTAATGATTTCCAATCTGTTGGATTTTGAAAATAAGGATTATTGGTATTTTAAGCATTTTGAGTGAAAATGTAAAGAATCGCTTTGTTTTCAAAATATTTTTTTTAATAGATATTGTTTTTTGTATGATAGAATAGAACATTTTAATACAAAAAATTGTTTAATGAATTTTCTTTTATATAATAACCCTCAGCAAAAAATGTTAACTTGTTAAATGACCAAAGCTATGCTGTTAGAATAACTAAGTCGCAATGTATATGTTTCAACTTAAACTTAATATGTACATATAAAACTTTTCATATATAGTGATTAACCCTATAAAGTATCTTCAAAAGTTGGCCAAGACTATACCAAAGAAAATTTTATAATTTTTGTCATAAGTAAGACATGTTTGTTCTGGAGGAAGAAAAACTTTATTAATTGATTCGATTTTCAAAGAAACATTTACTATTTCATCAAAATATTTGGAACGACTATTTTTGGAATGGTTTTACTTTGAATGGTTACATCTTATGATTAAATAGATGTGTATGTTACTCAACAATATGTGCAAAAACTTAACACAAATTTTTGTGTTTTTTTGTTTTCTTTTTTTTTCAAGATATTTACTTGCATTTTCCTTACAAGCCATTGTTTGTTTCAAGTGGCACAACGTCTTATCTTCCAGTAAGTTTTTTATGTGTTTATTATTTTTTGTTTCCTCTTTCTCGTGGCTGTGTAAGAAAAAGTGGTTTTATCTAATAACTTCTATTGTTCGATGATAAAAAAAAAAGAGATTGAACACACACACAGACATTGACGCAGACAAAACATTTCACTTTAGAAAAAATTTTCCACTCTTACATCTTAAAGATTTAGGTGGAAGACTTTTACCAGACTTGTACTCTTCTCAAGAACCCATAGAAATACTTGTAGTCTCAGCTCTTAAATTCTATTGTTTACCAACCCTAGACCGACAGCAATTCAAATTAGAGGCAGTTTATGAATTTATGAATTGCACAGTTAACATTTTTTCTTCTTTATTTTTTTTTTTGTCATAATATTTTTAACTTCGACTATACTTTGAATGCAGAAACAATACATTTCCTGATTGAGCATAATTTTGGGGATAATTATACACAAAATTATATGTGGTGAGAAAACGAGTATAATGAGTTTGTTATGATGTTCGCAACTACCAGAAATGCTTGACGTTGACTCACCCTTTTTTATACCGATCGACTTCTAAGTCTCTCCGACGCTGTGTAAATATTGCGCATAAACTCCAAATCGCCGTTGAGAATATGTATTTGGTATATACATTTTTTTTCAGTCTGAACACGATCGCTATTGAAATTGGTGAAAATCAGCACATAGTTATAACCTCGTAGAGATCTTCTATCTAATTTATCCTAAAATCCAGATTATTACATATGTCGCGATCAATTTTGTCTTGCATATTCAAAAATCACCACTCCAAAATTAAAGAGGTTTTCTATATCAGAAAATCAATATATATGTTGATATTTCTTGGACTTTGTTATAAGTTTTAGTTTGTTTTATTCCAAAAACTAGACTCTCAAAATTACAACCAATGATTTTAATATCAATGATTTTACTACCATGATTTTAATTCGATACAATTCGATATCAATGATATAGGGATTGCTCGAATTTTTTTTGCGTCCTGTGGTTCACCATGCGGATCTACACCGCACACAAATAAAAAAAAAAAACAAGTAAGAAAATGCGTTTAGGGATCCTATTCAAAATCCTAAAGCATAAACTATATTTGAGTGGAACTGTTATTAATTTTGTTGCCTTTGAATATGAAAAGGTTCATATCGGATGAGATATTTATATGGGGACTAGGTCGAAAAATGGACCGATCCTGACCATTTTTGATAAATTCACTTGAATTTCGCAAAAATCCGAGTTGGGAAAGATCTGTGCAATGGTTTTGTTTTTTGATAAATATTTTTTTTTATTTACCCAACCCACCCGACCAAGGGGACACGCCCATTTAACGTCGAGACCGCGTTCACACCATGGTCCGAACCTTGGCGGATTACAGGAGCTAGCAAGTAGATTGTGTGGTCGCAAATCAGCTACAGATAGAAATAGACAAACTTAAAAAACAGCAGAAAAAAAAAATAGTTAACTGAGGTATTCAATTATATCGCGCTTCGCTTTCAACACATTAGAATCAAAATCAACGAAATTGTGTAATACATTATTATCAAGACAAATTCTGCGCAAAGGATAAGAATTAGCATAATTAGTCCAAAAATAGTCCAAATGAAGCGGCTTAAAATGTGTGTTAAAATTCAAATTTGATAAAAAGAACTTTGAGTCAACATCACCATTCGCAAGGTTGAAAACAAAGGTAACACCCAACATGGTCCTCCTACTTTCAGAAGTTGGAAGTCTGATAAGCTTTAGTCTATTATTATATGATGGTAAGTCATCATAACTCAATTGCATTGCATTGCATTGGCATGAACCTGATAATATGGATTCCACATTATTGATGCATATAATATGGAATCTGAAAACTCCTTAGCCCAAGAGTAGATCTTGTCTTATTAACAATCATATAGGTGAAGATATGGAAGCATATTTATATGGGGACTATGACTAACAATTCTCCTATTGGCTTTATTTTTGGACTACTGATTACTGAGATCTATATGATTGACTGAGATCTATATGACAATTTGGATCTTATTGCAATTTAATTCGATTTTATAGTGCTCATTGCGCGGGGACTAGGTCTGAACATGGACTGATTTTCATCAATTTCAATAGCGTTTATGCTATGGCTGATAGAAACCTACATACCCAATTTCATCAAAATATGTTCACATTTGCGGCCTGTAGTTTGATTACAAGGTTTACATGGACACACAGACGGACAGACGGACGGACGGATGGACGTCGCTAAATCGACTCATAAAGTGATTCGATCGGTATAATAAAAGATGGGCCTAGGTCAAATATTTTTGGTAGTTACAGACATCAGCACAAGGTCAATATACCCAAACCACATAGTGGTATAAAGTGTAAAAGTCATGAAAATATTCAATATCTAAAATTCTACAAAACCAAAATTATTTTAATAAATTGAATTTTACTTGATTATAATCATGCAGGTATGAAATCGTTTGTTGTTAAAATAACTTTAACTACTTTTAGCCAGAGGACAAAAATGACGCATATACTTTGCATAATACCAAGCAGTAATTGAAAAATGCATTTAAGAAAGCTTTTCTTTTTTATTGAATATTTCATTCAGAAATTCAAATTCAAATTTTAATCAAATTCATAATAATAAGATGATTCCTGTCATTACAATAAACAAAATACCCTCCAGTGTCTCTTCTTTTTAAGTGCCGATATCCTCCGAAGGAAAGTAACTTCAGAATTAGGTAGTTACGTTGAACCGCTAGTTTAGAAATATGTTTCTTGCAGGAATTTGTATCTCATCTCAAACGGTGACTACATTCAGATCGTGTGTTTTAGAGGAGTGTGTAATAAATAAGCAAATTATTTGGCTTCTTATTTACGACTGAATTTAAATTGCAAGTTGAAAAAAATTAAAGCTAGAGTATCCATGTTTAGAAATTTATCGTTAGGATATTAAATATATGAAAATATCAAATTTAAGGGCGAGTCTTTTTTCAATATTCAATACTTCAATAAGGAATATTATACAGTAAATACAAAATAGAAGTTAATGGCAAAGTATTTACCTTCGGAGGGTCGTTGATGATATTATGAAGTCTTATATGAAGGCATTATTAGTCTAGTTCTAGGAAAGAATAAGGCAGGACCATTATACTGATTTCATCTTGAATTAAATTAGATTCAACATGGTAGAAACATGTCAGACGATAATTAAGCTAAATTCCAAGAATTATGAAGTGGTTGTTTTAAGCGATACTGACATTGTTTATCAAAATTGTGCGACAATGACACTTTTCAAGATAAATGTAACATGAATGCACTTTATCGAAATTCGCCTTAATTCTTCATATTCCGAGCCAATTCTCAATGTCTTGAATAAGAGACTGCAGGTGTGCGGAAGCAAACGGTGGATTTTGATGGATTCTGGCAAATGCAGTATCATCAGAAAATTCTGATTTATGTTGGCAACTCTGCAATGTAGATAATATTGTTACGAAATTTTATTTTCTTTAAATAAATAAATAGTATTTTTACCTTACTCGCGCTTACAGCAAGGGAAGATCAACCGAAACAGCTCTTCATCGAGAAATCGCTCTCGGTAGGAGAATACACCATGACAGCCTTTTTGGATATAGAAGGGGCTTCTAACAATGTCACACCGGACTCGATATTAGCGGCACTATCTAGTCTAGGAGTGATCTCGTGATCATCTCACTGATTGTAAATCTGCTTGGCAACAGGCGGATAACGTCTAAATTGGAAACGACCTTAAATACCGGTTTGTTCTTTTCACGAGGAAGTAGAAGGTACCTTCCTTCGATCCTATTTCTCTTGTTGGTACTGAAATCGGCTCCTCTGATAGAGCCATGTATCTTGGCGTACTTTTGGATAGGAAGCTGAACTTCAGACGTAATTTGGAGGAAAGGGCGAAGAAGGCGACTATAGCTTGATACTTCTGCAAAAAGACCATTGTTAAGCGATGGGGCTTCAGCCCGAAAATTTCTCACTGGATCTGCACAGCGCTGGTTCGCCCAATACTGCTGTACGGGGTCATCGTTTGGTGGCCTGCTCTAGAGAAAGCCTCCAATGGCTTCCATGTGTATCATTGGTGCCCTTCGTACTACACCTTCGGATGCTTTGAACATCCTCTTACACCTAATACCGTTGGATATATTAGGAAAGCAGTCGGCGGCCTCATCGGCCATTCGACTAAGAAGCAATCTACAATGGCGTGGTTATAATTGTGGCCATGTATTGACCCTGACTGACAGGAACTTAGCACTGAACGTGGATTACACCACTCCGAGGAGTGTGTTCGAACGACACTACAACACTCTAATACCGACCAGGGAATCTTGGTCTGGGAGGATTCCAGGTAGCAGGCGTTCCATAAATTTCTACACTGATGGATCGAAATTGTGTGTCCAAGTTGGTTTCGGAGTCTATTCAAAGGAGTTTAGACTAAATCTAGCTCGCAAGTTGCCAGACCACTGCAATATATATCAGGCGGAGGTACTGGCAATAGAGGAAGTTGCTGACTGGTTGGGTCGAAATTTTTTATCTACAACCGCAGCCAACATCTACTCTGATAGTCAGGCCGCAGTAAAATCCTTGGAGTCAATGTTCCTGAAAGCAAGAACAACCCTTCACTGTCGCACGTCTTTAAATGAGATGGCCAAGCAGTTTGACGTCAGACTCATATGGGTCCCAGGGCACAGGAGTATACCGGGAAACTGTAAAGCTGAGAGCTGGCAAGACAGGGAACTACCTTGCGGGTTCCAACGGACTTGGAATATGTTGGTACACCCCTGGAATCGTGCAAGCTGGAACTTTGGCTTCACACCGCTGGCATAACGGATAACAGATGGGCTAATGGATCAACGTGTAGGATCACGATACAAATCTGGCCGGCTCTGAATCATAAGCGCACTAGTGCGCTACTATCACTCCCCCGTGGGGGGATTTCAACAGTAGTTCCTGTTATCACTGGGCACTGCCTCATAGGGATACACGCTAAATGCCTCAGGGTGTTATCAAATGACTTCTGTCGTAGCTGCATGGATGTGGAGGAGGTGGAGAGAATAGAACACTTCCTTTGCCTTTGCCCGGCGCTCTCCAAAACGAGACTTCCCACATTGGGATCGCCGTTTCTTCATGATCTCTCTGATCTCTCAAATGTGGAAATTTCACATATCAGGGCTTCATCAGGAGCTCAAACTGGTTCTACGGTGGAGACTGAGGGGAACACCGTGGTATCACAATGGACGCCAGAGTCTAAGTGTGCTTTTCCTTTGGATTAGCAGCCACTTCTTACATAACATAACCTAACCTAACCTACCCTACTTAGAAAGGCCTACCAGTTAAATATCTTTGGAATAGCATTTATATTTTCAGGCAGTAGCATAAAATTTATACCCTCCATACCACTGAGAAGACGACACATATAAGTTTGTTATACCATATGTAATAATTAGAAGATACATATATTCATGATCCATATTAAAAGCAGAGTTGATGTAGTGCAGAATTTATTATAAATACAGGTCAGAAAAGAAAAGCAATTAATTTTAAATTATATTACAATTATCGGTTAATTATCAGCAATCACAATAAAATGGTAATCGTGCCTAACAATGCTTATAATATTGGGTTAACATACAGGTGAATGGTACCAAAGATTGACCACGCTTGTTATATGTTTATATATGTATATCCATGTCCGTTGTGCCAGATTTTATCAAAGACTTGGGAAATATCTATGATAAAGTATCATACAAAAATATTGTCTATTTTCGAATGCTTTCCTAAAAAGTGAAGTGGTTTTATGGCTCTTTTGAAAGCTGAGATGATGTATTAAGGCTCTCGGAAATTGCTTTTTTAAATATTGTTGATAATATATGACTGTATTTGTTTCTGGTACACTTACTTGATGTTGAAATTTGTTTTATTCAGTTCGAATTTCCTTTTTCTCTTGCTTTAAAATTTGTTCTTTATAAAGGGTGATTTTTTAGCTATTATCTTTTTGGCAACACTGGTTAAAACAGCTGACGCACGTTTCGTGTTTTGTTTCATTGTCAAACATCTTCAGTTTGGTCTATAATTTAACCGTGAATCATCTTACAAACGAACAACGCTTGCAAGTTATTGAATTTTATTACCAAAATGCGTGCTCTGTTAAGAAAGTTCATCGCGCGCTTCTTCCATTTTATGGTCAGTTTAATCGACCCACTGAAGCGGCTATTCGGGCTATTTTGACTAAATTTCGCACCAAATTTACATTGTTGGGCATTAAACCACCAACACGCTTACGTAGAGTGCGAACTGAAGAAAATATCGCAGCTGTATCGGCCAGTGTTAATGATGACCATCAATTATCGATTCGTCGCCGTTCGCAGCAATTGGAAAATTTTGCGGAAAATTTTTGCCCAAAATGCGAGAGCTTGACCTGCATGATATGTGGATTCAACAAGACGGTGCCACATGCCACACAGCACGCGCAACAATGAACTTATTGAGATGTGAGTTCGGTGAACATTTTATTTCACGTTCGGGTCCGGTCAATTGGCCGCCTATATCGTGCGATTTAACGCCTTTAGACCATTTTTTGTGGGGCTATGTTAAAGCTCATGTCTACACAGACAATCTCGCTTCAATTGACGCATTGGAAGCCAACATTGAAGCATTTATTCGTGAGATACCGGCCGAAATGTTGGAAAGAGTATGCCAAAATTGGACTAAGCGGATGGACCATTTGAGGCGCAGTCACGGTCAACATTTGCATGAAATAATCATCAAACATTAAGTTATATGGACCTTACTATCGATTCAAATAAAGATTTCATGCATTTTTCTGAATTTTTTTGTGTTTTTTTTGGAAAACTTTCCTATAGCTCTTAAAAAATCACCCTTTATTATTAATTATTGACATAGAATATAATACTTTGCAATTTCTGTGATACACTTCGCAATTATTGAAAGTTAAGTTTTTGTAAATTTTATAAAACTCTCCCTCTTGGAACCAGAGTTAAAATCGAAAGAAAAAAATATCCTCATTAATAGGTGCTACTTAAAAAATTTTATTTATAATAATAAACCAGAACAAAGCTTTTTGTTATTTAATAATTTTTTCCTACTACATACTTACGTTTGTATGGAACTCATTAAAAAATAATACTCCTTTAAACTGCCTTTCTGATTTCTTTTTTATATGTAAAGAATGGTAAAGGTAGAAAGAAACATTCACTTCATTTCAATTGTCCCACTTAACATTTTTGTGCGTTTAAAAATAAATGCTTTCCTACATTTTTTACTGTTTTTTTTCATCCAGTCATCATTAACACTATTTTTACTCAACATACTGCATTGTGTTGATTGTGAGCTTTTTCGTCTTTTTTTTCTTTTGCTGCTGCTACTCTATGATGTTTTTTTTGTCCTTACACCTTTATTTCAGTTGTTGCCAAAGAAACCAACAAACCAACCGGATGTACTGCAGTCGTATAAGAAGTTCTTCTCATATACATACTCGTATGTAACTAACTAGCGAATAAACATTCCTACTTAAAGCCAAGCTCACATGTATACTCGTACATACCCGTATTTTTGGACTTACACACTTCTACTTATGTTTGTACTTAGGAGTGCACTTTTAAACTTACAGGTTTGTAGCTGGGTACAAAAGACCAGTAAGAAATTGTTAATTACTTACGATGGTGACAACAGCTATCAAGATGTCTTTGGTTGGCGTGTGTCAACTACATACATAAGGTGTTTGTGGTAGTAAATACATACACTTGAATTTGTATATGTTATTTTTTTAATGTGTGTTTGTAACTGAATTGAGTGCATTTAAAATTAGTCTAAATTGCTAACGTAATGTTAGATTTTAATTACAGAATTTTAAGTTATTTTTTGTAAGTACATTATTCCAGAAAAACGAACAATTATAGCAAGTATTGTCTGGCTAAGCCGATTATACTCTATCCCATATAATGTCTTAAAGATATAAAGAAGTGTAGTAAGTCGCATTATATCCCAACTCTGCTTGATAACCATAATGGGTGTTAAAATTAATTATTATTCCTTATTTATCATCAACATTTATATTCTTTTTTTTTAATTTTAAAAGTGATAAACATAAAGAAAAAAATATTGAGCTTATCTTTAATATCTTTTTTTTTTTTTTGCTTTTTTCTTTCAGGTAAGTTTAACAAGATTTAAACAAATTGTATAAGGAAATACTTTTCACACGGTAAGTTATTATCGAGCCATAAATTTACCCAAATAAATCTCAAATTATAACAAAAGTAGCAGTAAAATCCACAGATTCTGAATTGTTGAAAATTCATTTTTCTATTTGCTTACACAAAAATAAAATGAATAAAAAAAAAACAACTAAGACAAAGGATTACAAGCGAAAAATTATATAAGCACCACCAGCAGTAGCATGAGCCAACATTGAAAAAGGATTCAAAGTCAATTTATCTTATGGATTAAATGATGATGAACAACCACTACCAAAGAAAGAAAGAAACAAAAACTTAAGCACGACACGAACAAAGCCCTCAAATGAACATAAACTGCAAACGACTATGGAACACATACAAAATTTTATCAACAAAATTTATCAATTTTAAAGGAAAATTGAAGAAAACTTAAAATGCTCATACTGTTTTGCAAACAAGAAATGAACATTTAACCTTTATCAGGAGTGAAACTAGTAACAGAAACAGAAAAGAAGCGTTTGATTGTAAGCCGGAGAAAAAACTTTGTATTTTCAATACAGAGCTCACATATATGAACATTAGGGTAACAGAAATGTTTATCTTAGGAAATGTGAACTACAAGAAAACGCATAATTGCTAATATAAATATATCTGATACACATATAATCTTAAATATTTTGTGAAATTATCAGCAGTGACCGCAAAAATAACTCAAGTGTCAAAATCTTAATTTTATAAGTGAACGTTTTCTATGTTTTATCATTAGCATATCAACACACCAAAAATGTGCACTTCAAATAAAATTACATTTGCTGAAAAACTGTAATGATACTTCGTGCGAATCTATATATTAATACGTGAAGGCAAATTTTTAGTTCCCTTTTTAAGCAACATGCGGGCACGGAGGAATGTGAAAATTGGCATAGTTATAGTTCATGTGGAGCAGAAGCCGAGAATGATAAAATTTATATTTATCTGTTTTAAAATAAAATATTTATAATAATTCGTTACACCCTGTTAATGCGAATGATTTAAATTATATATCAGACGCTCTGTGTTGAATTGTGAATTGCTAAAATTGATTAACATGCCTTTAGGCTCATTTAAATATTCATAAATTTTTTTATATTAGTTTAAAAAAACATTGGAAGACAAAAATTTAAAAACGAAAAATAATATTTCTTAGAACTTGTACTCGAATTTCGAGTGCTGGGCTATACTAGTAGTCATAAATTAAAGATTCTCATCAAAATATCCTTTATCACTTAAAGCGTTTCCAAGGCCATAAATCAGTCAATTTAAATACCCATAATATAAGGATAATTTCAAATTAAAGAAAGTTATTTCAAATTATTTTTATATTTTTTTAATCTGCTCAATTTAATTTCTTGACATTTTTTCATCTTTTCAACCATTTTTACCTTTTTAAATTAAAGAAAAAAATATTTACTAATTGACAAAGTGATGAAATTAACTGAAAGACAAAATTAAACTTTCTCGATTTACAGAATTAATTAGAATTTAAGATTTTCGATAAAAAATATGCATCGGAATACTTTTAAGAATAGTCCCTTTCTAATAATTTCAACCGATATGATGGACGGATATTCTATTTGTAAAAAAAAATCTGCAATTGCCACTTGTGTCTTTTGAACTGCGAGAGTAAGTTTCTGATTACCCTTATCAATGTTGAAACACACCGGGTGGCTCATAAGTAACGTTATGATTTTTTAATGAATTAATTTTTTCTCCATCATTTGGTTTTAAATCGTGTACCATGTAAAATTCTTTGCAAGGACCGCTGGGAACGTTTTTAAACTACGGTGGTCTTCCAGCGTGCGAAAAATCACAGACAGCCCTCTGTTACAGAAAACGCTGAACCAATCGGTAAATTTTTGGAGCGCTATGTGAATTTCAATATGGTCTTTGTGTCTGAGTAATCGAATACTGATTCAACAACTTTGCATCTGTGTTCTGTTGTGAGCTTTTCCACCAAATTTTTCAAAGTTAATTCTGAAAAAAAACGAAAAAATTTGTAAACAAAAAATGTATTTACTAAGTAAATCATAATGTTACTTAGACGCCGCAATGTGTATATTGAATGCAAGAATTGTAATTAAGAAATAAAACATTTGATTTGGATAATAAAAGGAAGAAACTGATATCGACATATGTAAAAATGATATTAAGAAAAAAAAGGCAATAAGAAATATGAACCTAAGAATAAATATTTGTATACCCTATTATGTGGTTTGGGTATAATGACTTTGTGCTGCTGTTTGTAACAACCAAAAATATTTGACCTACACCCATATTTAATTATACCGATCGAATCAGAATCACTATCTGATACGATTTAACGATGTCCGTCCGTCCGTCCGTCCGTCCGTCCTTCCGTCTGTGTGTCCATGTAAAGCTTGTAATCAAAATGCAGATCGCCAATATGAATATATTTTGATGAAATTTGGTATTTAATCTTTTATCGGCCATGGGATGAAAGCTTTTGAAATTAGTGAGAATCGGTCCATGTTCAGACCTAGCCTCCATACAAATGACCCCTATGAAATCAACATAGATTGCCATAAGATCCAAATTGTCGTATAGATCTTCGTCAAATTGGGTTTGTATGTGTTTATTACATCCATTAATGAATAGTCCAAAAAAGGTCCCTATGGGACAACTGTTGGTAATAGGCCCCATATAGAGCTGCTTCCCGATCTTCACTTAAATCGATCAAAAACAAAAATATTGCACTGATTCTTCTCAAATTTAGTTTGTATATATTTTTGCAAAATAGGATCGGTCCATTTTTGGGCCTAGTCCCCATATAGATATAGCATCCGATATGAACTTTTTCATATCTGCAGCTGAAAAAATTAATAAAAATCCCACTCAAATTTGGTTTATGCTTATTTTCTACATCCAGTTAGTTGGGCCTGAGGGATAGGGTGTCTAAACGCATGGTATAGGGTATCGTATAGTCGATCTAGAATTTTCTTACTTGTTTATATTCGTTTCAATAGTCCATGCCGTCAAGCGGGTTACATTAAAAACATTTTGTAGTTTATTTTAATTTAAAATGGACATTTAGTCAAATGAGTATGGGCTTATATGTACAACAACTGAGGAAGAGAAATCATTGAAATACATTGAAAAAATTTCAACCATAAAAATAGTAAAACAAGTAAATTAGTTATATTCGGTATATACCGACTTTCGATGCTATGAGTTTCACGAAAATGTTATTAACTTATCGCCTCAAGATATGGATACCATTAAAATATATTTTTATTTTCGACCTGAACCTACTCAAATCACCTGATAGAATTTGTAGAATTGTTGTGTATCATGAAATAATATATTTGTTAATTTTTTGTGCCTGTGGTTTCGAATATATGGCGTAGTAAAAAAAATTAAGGACAATATTGCAAAATGAGCCAAAGTGATCTATTATAATGGAAAGGAAATTAAATTACATTTAAAATTGTCCATTATTTAATACTAAATTGAGCTAGCAGATCCCAGGCCTCGAAATTCGAGTGCAATTTCTAGGAAATTTCAATAAATTCAATAAAGACCCTAAAGGTATGCTAATCCATTCGCAATTTTGGCGAAAGTAAAGTAGTTGCTCTGTATATTTCCAAGGCATTCAATCGCGTATTGCACTGTGCATTAATACCAAAGCTTATTGCATTTGGGGTCGGTAATGACTTCTCTCGATTTATATCGAGTTTTCTCAGAAACCGATCAATACGACTTGTTATTGAATTGGTCTCATCTTATGAGTTTCAGTTTAATTCAGGGGTATCCAAGGTTCCGTTCTTTCTCCTTCTCTCTTCCTTATCTTTCTGAACGAACTTCATGGTCAAACTTTTTTTTTGATATGTTCCTAATGACCAGTGATTGTAATTACTTGTTGTGATATTAAGCTTCCTATGGTCGTCCTAAGCAGGAATAATTAAAACAAATATGCTGTAATTTTTTCTGTCTGCGACGTTTCGACACTATGGTTGGTGTCCTCATCAGGCGTCTAATTTTATTTAATAATAATTAAGAATATACATTTATTATCACTTTAACAAATTTATGTGAATTTTTTTTTATAAAATAATTGTTACCTTAATAGTATTATTACACACTTAATCTAAATTTTACATTTTAATTTTATTTATTAAGTACTAAATTGTACGTGTTACTAATGTGATCACTGTCTTCTTTAATGTTTACTGTTTTGTCAATATGTTTCTTAATATGCAAACTTTCAAGTGTTATTCTTTTATTTGTTTTTGTCTCTCTTTCCAAGACTTTGATGTTGTCAAAATCAAAGTTGTGTTTATTGTCAAATGCATGTTGAGAGAGAGCTGTTGTTGTTATTCCTTTCTCAACTGTTCTTTTATGTTCTTTCAACCTAATCTCTAATTGTCTTTTCGTTTGTCCAATATATATTCTGTTACATTGTTGGTGGACATTACTATTGCATTTTATTTGGTATACTACATTGTGTTGTTTGTGTAAGTCTGTTTTCGTTTTTTTATACTTTATATACTCTTTCGCAGATGACAGCAGCATTTGTCATTAATTTTCCTTTAATTGTAGGCCAAGCCTCTTGGAGGTTGGCGGCAAAAGGCACACAATGAATGACACACTCAATCAAGACCTGTTAACAATCTCCGAGTGGGGTAAAGCGAGTAGGGTTGATTTTAATGCGCTGAAGACTCAATGCTGTATGTTGACCCATAGGGCTATGTAATCAACAATGTCATCTGCATATATGGCTGGTATAGGTATTGAGGAATCGGATACTCTTGATATACTAGGCATGATAATTTATTGTGAAGTTCGTCTTGGTTCGTCCAAATGTCTTGTTTTTCTAAGACGGTGTAAAAATTACTTCACTCCTTCTGATCTCCTTAAAATCTATAACACTTACATCCGACCGAAAACGGAATACATAGGCCGGAGCTTCAAATTCTATTTTGGAGCTACTGGACCATGAGCAAAGGAGGGGCTTAGCACTCATCAATGACAGTAGGATATCCAACTCTATTGATTCATTGGAACATAGTCGGAATGTGGGTTGTGTAGCACTGTTCTATAGATATTACGCTGGGAAATGTTCTTCTGAGATTAGCGAACTTATTCCAAGTGCCTCAATTTCCCTACCCGCTTCTCCAGTAGATCACATCCCTTTTTAGTCTATTGTACAGTTGATCGCATAATGCATTACAGAGAGAATTCGTTTATCAGTCGAACTAGACGTATGTGGAATAAACTCCCCGCAGAAGTCTTTGCTGACAGTTACGACCTAATAAAATTTAAGTCAAATATCCAGAAACACTACTCCCTCTCTGCTCCTTTCTCATAACCTTTTTTCCTGAAATCAACACAATGCACTGAATTTGTAGAGGGCATCCCTTGAGTGTTGGTTAATTAAAAAAAAAAATCAATTTTTGCCAATTCACAGTTCAACACTTTTTAAATATCGATAATTGTCGCTATAGGTTTATGTTCAATTATTTGTCTATGTCCAAAATTAGTTTTCAATTCAACGCAATTATTAATGTGAATGGAGAAACCACACTCACACACAGCATTACATAATTTTGTGTATTTGTTAGTAGCAACTTTTAATGTATTTTACTCCAAAAAAATTTAAAAATTAAAAAATCTATAAATCTGGTGGACAGCTAAAAAGAAATAAAGCGGTAGAAAACTGTTTAACAAATCGCCTTACCTATTAATAATATAGATGATGTCATGAACAGATGCACAAGGTGTATGCGTACGAATTTTCCGGTAAAAGAAAAATGAGTAATCGGCTTCTAAAAATTTCGCTAATCTCTTAGATAATATGTCAATACCTTTCCAAATTCCTCGAGATTGCATAAGTGCTGTTCTGCGAGTGGGTGCTTTATTGATGCGTAAAGGTGATAGATTGCGCCTGGTTTGGAAGGATTTTAAAGAATCTTTCACTGGTTTTGCTGTGTGCACTGCCGTGTAACAGAGTCTTCTGACCCATTCCGGTCATTTCCTATTAACGCATGGTTTAAATTAATCATTTGCTGGCGATTGCATTGTGTACTAACGGTCGAGCCTCAAGAGTTCATAAAACACAATATCGCTTTGGTCCCACCAGACACAGAGTATGATCTTCTTGCCGAAGACATTTGGCTTTGCTGTTGAAGGACCGGCTTCGCCAGGTGAAAGCCGCGATTATTTCTACTTCGGGTTTTAAAAATAGATCAATTTTTCGTCACCCTTCATAATTCTGTACTGCAACGATTTCCCTTCGTAGTGCTTCAGCAGCATTTTACAAGTGAATTTGCGAAATTCGTTTTAAAATCATTCAAAAGGTGTGGGATAGATTTGCTCATAAACGTCTGCTGATTGTTTCTTGTGACACTTGTAATGTTTTTGCTAATTGCAGCTGAGTTTGAGTTGGGTCATCATCCAATAACTCCGGCAATTGCTCGTCTATGGACTTGTTTGGCCTACCAGAGCGCTCACTCTCTTTCACATTGAAATCACCACTTTAAAACTGTCGAAAGCAAGTCTCATATGTTCTAATCAATTGAACGTATTCACCGTATGAGTCCAACTAATCGATGACTTTCAACAGCCTTCTTATTTTGATTAAATAACAAAAGCCATGCGTACCGCAGCTGTTCCTTTTCAGACACAAAACTTGATATAATTACTCAACGATAAAACAAAGAAGGTCGTTTTCCGTGTTCCAAACTTGTGTGTGTGTGTGTGTGTGTTTTTAGTTTAATTGTCAGATGAACAATATGACGTATTATTCCGCTGCGTACTTTTCACTGACACCATCTTTTGGTTAAGCTGGAATAAATTTATGCATACACCTGGTTGTCAGAATATAGTGTAAAAATCCATATAACATGATGGACTAAAGATTGATATCTGCAAAAATAATGTTCTATTCAATGCCTCTAGAGCTCATAATATTTGCGTTTGAGGGTAACATCAAATCGCTAAACTTGTGACACATGGAATTACGAGTAATTCAAAATAATTTGACAAAATGCGTATAAGATTTGTAACTTGAAACGTATGAATATTGTTTATACACATAAATGTGTAATGTCCCCTCTCGAAATGTCCAGGAATACACAATATTAAGGAAAAACTTAGTTATTTATTAGAAGATGATGATGTTAATGATATAGTGAGGAGATAGGAGGACCGTTTTGATAAAGATAGCTTAGAAACAACTAGAATAGGCAAAAGAAGTGTTTATTCTTTATATATTTTGTGCAGTTAAATGCAAATAACCCATTAAAATAAATTAGGGTACAAGTTTAAATTTTTATGTTTATTTCTCTATTTCGGAAGTAACTAGTATCACTATATTATATGTCGGTTAGAAAAAAACAATATTTTAATTGAATACACGAGTATATGGGGGATTTCATGTCAAGTGCACCAACTGTTGAAACCGATGTCTTCCGATGAAATTTGCACCAAGGTTAGTCCTATTGGATAGTAGCTTAGACACAATTTTTCAACAAGATCGGTGCAGATCTCTCTGATTTAGAGGGGATCAAAATTTGACATTTTGGCCAAACAGGTGTTTTTTCTCATCCATGTAACTTATTATCTATTGTTCTTAGAAAATTTTCTCCCAAAGAGTTTAGATAGCTATTTCTTCAATGTTTCGGAAAAAATACTTTAAAAAAAAATTTGTAGACTTTTTTTTTTTGCTAAATTAAAGCATTTTTTGCCTTTTTTTTTCAAAAAGGGCATTTTTTTTTTTCATAAGAAAGCTTAGGATTTTTCCTTTAAGAGCTTCTTGGTCGCTTAGTGGGATGGGAGTGGGATATCTATCAAAATAAATGTTTTGCAACTCAAGACAATGAATTTTTTCCTATGATGAATTTCATGTAAAAATCGAGATGCATTGAACCCGACCCCCTCAGATATCGATGAAATTTTGTTCATAGCTAAATTTGATCAATACAAACAAACCCTCATTTTTAGAAATGACTGTTTTGCGATTTTTTGGGCGTGGCACAGTGGGAAAATTTTCGAAAAAACGCGAAAATGGTCGAAAAGTGCTCCATTTAAAATGCAATAACTCAAAATCGGCTGAACCGATTTCCATGATCTTGGTATCATTAAAAAGATACTTTAACAGGCTTTATGACACGTTTGAAAAAAAAAATAAAAATACACTTTAAAAAATTTTATAACAAAAAGAAAATTTTAAATAACGAAAAAACCAAAAAGATCAAGGGATTTTTTACACTGTGTTATTTTTTTAGAAAGGTTTATCCTTCACCTATACCATATCCAAAAAGTAAAATGGGTTCTTTTTTAGTTTTTTTTATATAATTTTTTAAGTAGTGTCACTTCTAGTAATACGTACCGAAAGTTTTTGAAATAATTCGAATGACAGCGAAAATATCAGCTCACATTCTTACACATTTACAAAATAGTTCAACAATTCTAACATTTTTTAAATGTTTACAAATAAAAAATCATCAACAATTGTTTATATTATTTGCCAAATGATTCTCGGTTGGTGGTTACCGTTTCCAGAACACATCTAATCGTTGTATTCCACTTTTTGTATATTATTTCTTCAGTTTGGTTATTTTCAAAATGTTTTAGCATATGCGTTTTTAGATTATTTAAATTTTTGAAGCAGTGACCACACATTGAAACGCACACCCGCTTTTTTGTATGTCACCATTACAATCAACGAATTTGAGAACATCTTTGTAGTCGGTAAATGTGCATTCTCTTTCAAAACAAAATGATTTTAAGCGACTTTTTTCAAACATCAATTTCATATTCTGATGCAATGTGCATACACAGATATTTTGCTGGTTTCCAACTCCAAGTTTTTGGCCTTAACATTGTAAATTTTGTAAAACCAACTTTGGCCAAGGGATGTTTTTTTTTAAATTCGTAGTAAGATTCGCGTAGTGAAGATAAAATCAGTCTTTTTTGAACTTTTTCACGTAAGTTTCCTTGTTTAATAGTAATTGAATCTTGCGATCCTGGCATCATTCGGCTAATTTCATCATCTTCATAAAATAATTTGACTGTGCTTAGAGTTTCGGTTGGTAAACTATGTCTGCTCATTTTTAAAAGATTGATATCTGCAAACTTCGTTTTATTCCTTTGGATATCTTTACTTTTTTTGATACAATCGTGAGATATATCATCCCCAAAACGATCTTTAATTTCTGCGTGACTCAAATTGATTGGTAAGAGAGATAAAAGTTTTTGCTTTTCCAAAAGATTTGAGCTGTTCTCTATTTGATATTTGATGTTTTGCAAAATTTCTTCGTAAATGGCTTTGACGTTTTCAAGTTGCGCTGACAAATCAGATAATGGATCAGCTCCAAGTGAATCAGCTATATTTTCCAAAATTTGCACTGATTTTCTATTTCTGTATGCATCTCGTTTGATATATTTCCTTTTAAGAGGCGTCATTTGGTTTGGTAGATGAGGAATAATGTGATCATTTATATTTTCAATGAGTTCGTTGCTTTCGATGTTTGCATTACGGCTGGTACAAGTTGGAAGTTCATTCAATTCTTCGCTAATTTCATCGCTGGGCGTTATTGGTAAATAATTTGAGACTTCATTCTGCTCCACGTTGGATTCATTACGACTGCGCGCTTTTCTCAGTGTATTCCGGCAAGTTTCGCAAATACGGCTACAATGAATTTTGGCGACAGCTGGAAAATACTCAATTATATTTGCAGCCTCGTTCTCACTTATTTTACGAAGCGAAGCGCAACACTTATTAGATATTTTTATGCATCTGTACTTATTGTTTGAATTCATATTCACTCAAATTTTTAAAATATATGCGTAAAAATTGTAATGGGATATCTTGGCTTCTCGAAACTGTTTATAATTATGAATTTCGGTACGTTGCACTTTTAAAATATGGACTTGTGATTTTCGCGTTCGTCGACACTTGTTGAATGAGTAAAATCCTATTTATACTGTGTATTGTTAACTAGTTTACTGACAGGTACTTATAAATGGGTGCATATTTTTTTACGGTGGCTATATACCTGTTTCACCATGTGTGAGTTTTAAATTTTCCGAATAATGACCACCCTTAAATGTGGGTTGAATTTCTGTAAAAAAGTCATACATGTAGCCAACTGAAAAACCCAAATAATTAAAAATTACTTTGCTTACGCAATCATAAAAATTAAATAACCCTTTGTTTATTCCGTTTTGTTAATTCTGAGAATCATAAAAAATATGATCGAGGTGTTTTCCGAAGAATGTTGTGCATATGTAGAGTAAATTTTTGAAATTCATACCTTTACTCAATTGCGAATAAAAGCGAATTGAGTTGGCAAATCATGTGTTGTACTGTGTTATTTTACCTGTAAATATAAAATATAAGGGCAATTACTAGAAGTGACACTACTTAAAAAATTATATAAAAAAAACTAAAAAAGAACCCATTTTACTTTTTGGATATGGTATAGGTGAAGGACAAACCTTTCTAAAAAAATAATACACTGTAAAAAAACCTTGATCTTTTTGGTTTTTCCGTTATTTAAAATTTTCTTTTTGTTTTAAAATTTTTTACAGTGTATTTTTATTTTTTTTTTTCAAACGTGTCATAAAGCCTGTTAAAATATCTTTTTAATGATACCAAGATCATGGAAAGCGGTTCAGCCGATTCTGAGTTATTGCATTTTAAATGGAGCACTTTTCGACCATTTTCGCGTTTTTTCGAAAACTTTCCCACTGTGCCACGCCCAAAAAATCGCAAAACAGTCATTTCTAAAAATGAGGGTTTGTTTGAATTGATCAAATTTAGCTATGAACAAAATTTCATCGATATCTGAGGTTGTCGGGTTCAAAATTTCAGTTTTATCTTGATTTTTAAATGAAATTCATCCTATTTGTGTGTAAAACCTTACAAATAAAACTTATACTGAGAAACTAGACAAACTAAGCTTTCCGAAGGTATATAACATACCTAACTAAAATTTTATAGCCTCGATACTGTAATACTCAGAATATGTTAACATCAGGAAAAAATCGCTTTTTTTCTATAGAAATGTTGAAAAATTATTATTTTTTATTTATTTTTAATAATAATTAAATTAATGTATAATAATAATAATAAAAATAAAAAGATAAATAATTTATTAAAAGTTAATCCTAATTGCATTAGATCCATTTATATCATAACTATTTTTTTATAGTTATGTTAATGTGTTTTTCTTTATTAAATGAATCTGCTAGTTCAAACAAATAGTCGACTAAAATGCAGACATTGTTTAAACACACCGCCGATTTTGTGGATTCATTCTGCGGAAAACTACAAATTCTTCAACCGAATTCCATCATTTCTAATTCGTATTATGATTTTTGTTTTTACTTTGTGTCTTTGGAAAATATAAAAAATTATTTTTTTGTAATATAAATTTAGTATTTAGAAAAATTAGTTTTTCGAAACTTGCATAAAAAATTAAAATTGATCGAAGATTAGATAATTTTAGGTATAAGAATATTTTTTATTTTTTTTTAATTTTTTAAAAGGTCCTTTTCGGAAATGGGAATGGAAATTTTAAAATGTGGACCAAAAGACAGAAATAATTATGATTCAAATAGTTTTTCTTTCTCCAATAACTCGAAAAAGCAATACAAATTGTATTTTTTTTATAATATCGGTTTCAGTACTCCATAATTTAGCTGTTTTGTTTTCAAATTTAAAAAGGTTAACTGGTAGGTTGGGTAAAAAAACTATATTTTCAAATTAATAGTCACCCTATAGTTGCCTCCTGAGATTTTGTACTAATGTACAATTTCCAAAGGCATAGGAAAATCTCACTTAAAAACATGAAAATATATAAAGCAGTGATATTATGAAACTCAAATACAGACATAATAACTCTAGAGAAAACAAAATGAAAATTATTTTTCGTTTTTAATTTAATTCTCCTCATTTCTCTGCAGTCTAAATATTTTTAGTTCTTCGACAATTGTTTGTGCTTCAGATAGACAGGTAGTTGCTAGAAATGTGTAAAACTAATTTTAATTTTCATTTCGAGCATTAATTATTAATAATAATATTTGTAATAGAAATTGCAATGTGTCTGTAAGGCAGCTGGCAATTTAAAACAATGAAAAGATAATTTCTACAACTTTGATTTGTTCAAATGGTTTTTTATGGTTATGCTGGTTTATTCTGTGCTGGTTTTAGGCATAAACCATTTCAATGGTCATAGACCCAAGTCAGGTTGTTTGTAATACAAAAATAAGTTATACATGGAATAATACCCATTTCATATGACTTTTATAGCTTTAATCAATTATTATTTATTTATATTGTGCTTGTTGCATTTTTTTTTTTTTTTTCAAAATAGAGTACTGCAGTGTCATAAATAATTTTCTTTTTTATTAGGAGCTTTGTGAATCAAAAAAAAAAAAAATATGTATATATATATATAAGGACTATATATAATTTTATGATTGAGAATAAATTTGCTTTTCTGATAATGGGTTTTGCGTTTGCTCACAATAGAATAAAAACAGCGTCGCGAAGATTCTTCAATAATGTGTCATCGTAAAAAAGCCGAGTTGCGTCGATTCGTAACCATGGATAAGACATGGGTTCACCACTTCACACCTGCAGAAGGCAGTTCCTTCTGCACGCAAGGTAATGGCGTGCAGATAATTTGTATTCGTTTTCTTCAAAACTATTATATTAACTATTATACTAAAACTATTATACTAACTTATTGCAGCGTTCAAGTGATGGAATTAAGGAAAAGTGTCTTCACTAGGCAATAAGAAAGTGCTGTTTCTTCAAGACAATGTAACAGTTCACACATCCACTATTTCGATGACGAAAATCCATGAATTAAAGCTCAAAATCGTCATATTTAGCTCCCTTGGATTATTTTCTATATCCAAACTTAAGAAAATGGCTGGGTGATAAAATATTGTCCATCAGTGAAGAGATGGAGACTGTGGTTGATGGCAATTTTAAGAAATACGAAAATTTTTCTCAAATTTGTCGATTTTTCTTTGTCAGGTTAGGTTGTTCTGTGACCGTCATCGTAGTTATTTGCATGCCAATTATAATTATAAACTTTGAAAGGGAAAGCTTTAAACATCGATGTTTTAATGTTTTGCTCTGTGGTTTGAAATAGTGTTTCAAAATGTTTTTAGAAAATATTAGTCTTTCCTGCAAAGTAAGTTCAAAATATCCTGTAAAAATACACAAATACACAAATACATGTTTACCAGGGCGAGACTTGATCATTGCACTTCGGTTGAGCTAGCTCCGCGACTATTCCTAATGTGAATAACTCGTTCCTAAATTTTTTGGTAGTCGCGAATGTTGTTTTCATGATATCTCTAAATATGTCACTAAACAAATTCGGAATTTTAATTTAATAAAGTAAAACTCGTAGTTCTCTCACACATATTTGAATTGTTTATTATATTTTCCTATTTTGTTATTCTCTATACCACTTAGTGGTGAGGGTGTAATGAGTTTGTGCTGATGTTTGTAACTAACAAAGATATACAACCTAGACACAACTCTTATTATATCGATCTACCGAGAACCACTTTCTGAGTCGATTGAGCGATGTCCGTCCTTCCTCTTATCTGTATGTCTTTCTGATTGTGTGACTGTCTGTCGGTAAGTCCGTTCGTCCGTCCTTGTTTCAATGTAATCTTTGAAATCATATTACAGTTCGCAACTATGAATATGTTTTGATACAACTTACAGCGACAATGGAATGGAAAATTTTAACAAAATTTTTTTTCGATGACGTGGTCCCTACCAAAAAATTGGGTTATGAAATGAAAAGCTCACTTTTTAATTTAAAAATTTTTATATTTTATTTATTTAAAAAGAAAAAAGTATTAATATAAAATAGCTTAACTTCAGAAAAAATAACAAACTTAAAAGTATTTTTATTCTGTTGACACAACGTTGGAGACCAGCACAAAAATCATCTATTACTCTGTTTTTCAACTATTCACAAAAGTCTATTATTGCCATCATTTTATAATAATTAGTTATAAGATTAAAACATTGAAAAATACAATTGTATTGTAAATAATTGAAAGAAAATGTCATAAACTATAAATATTTTAATAGCGGTTAAGATTTTATATATTTATTGATTTAATCATCTCGGATACAGAAGTTTAAAAGTTTCCATTGTTTTGGCATCATTAAATAAATACTTTTTTTGGTTTATCTATTTTTTTAATTATATTTTCTGTAACAAATTTGTTATTTTTCGAAAGAAAACTCACCAAATTGTGATTTCGCAAAAATGCACAAATTATTTTAAAAAATTGGCAAATTCAGATTTTTCCAATGTATTGTCACCCACGCTATTAAAATTGATGCACATCGGTGCATGTTCATACAAATAATGTGTAGCGATAAAATTTGGTGTATATGTATCTATTATACCTACTAAGGAGTAGACCAAAACTAAAACCTGTACGACTGTTTTTAGTCATAAGCCCATATAAAGCCAATTACCGATCTTCACTTAAATCTATGTATCAAAAATCCAAAAACCTTTTATAGATTTTTTTTAAATTTGGTTCGTATATGTTTTTGAGAAAAGAGACTTTACTAAATACGTTCATGATCGGTCCGTTTTTTGATCCATGTAAAAACTCTTTTATATCTGTGCTTATGCTTATTTTTTATATCCAGTAATTGCCTCGTTAAAGTTGAATCCAAAACTGTGTCTCGAAACGCAATGTGTGTTTTAATGACACGTTTTGTAGATACAAACCACTTGTTTGTTAAAAATTATATATTCTTTCAAGATTGGCTTTTGTGAGATAAAAAAATAAATTGTCATTAATTTGTAAAAAAAAAAATCAGGCCCACAATATTTGATATAGCTCCAGACCCTGCATATTTTCTCGTAAAGGTATCCGAAACTACTACACTTCCCCTTCCCACGTCTTCGATTTTTGTTTACGGGTAAATGAAATGATTAATTTATAAAATTCAGCTAATTAATAATTTCAATGGACGATTCGTCTGAAATGTTCAAAAAGAGTTTTGAAAGGACACTAATTTCTGATAGCGAAAAAAGTTTATTCGCGGTGTTATAAATTCTCAGATATAACAAAAAGATTGGTTTTCGTATTTGTAGGCTAGGATTTGCGAAAAAGTATAGTTTGAATTGTTATGTGTAGCCAAGTTGGCCTTAGCCTAATCTGTGTAGATGTTATACATATCACCACAGTCGTGACCATTGGGTAACATATTTGTATATGTTGTTTCATTTACACAATCTTTTTAAATTATTAGGTATTTCATATATTTCAATATGATTTCATTCTTTCGAAATATAAATTTCTACTTTAAACAAAATACTAAAAAAAAACACACCCGAACAATTCAATGCTCCTGCTAAAGTCATAATAAACTATTTATTACCACTATATTACTTCCACCACCACTACTACTTCAACTACACCTACACCTTCAACTACAACTACAATTTTTTTTACACTGCATAAAGGGACATTCGAAATCAGCAGTATAGTTGAAATAAAGTAAAAACGAAAGCTTTAAAGCAATGAATAAACGAGCGAAAGAATGTTGAAGAGTAGAGAAAAAACTAGCAACCAACATAAGGTCATAATTATATCAAACTTGCTGGTGAATACTGTTGCCAGCACTGGGTTTATACGTACACATACTTAAGCATAATGGGACAAGCATTTTCAAAGTAGGTGGACCAACTTCAATAGTGCTGAACCTCGCCCAATAAAAAGTGAATTTGAAGTAAGAATGTTAAATTCGCCTACGATAACTTTATGTTGGTGAAGCCATTTAAAGCTTAAGAAAAAACGAAAGATTTTATTTATTTGTTTTTTCTATGTCGAGAGTGTTATATCAAAATAATAAAATAATAAATCAGAGCAAAACTAACGAAGATACAGCGTTTCAAACGACCTGCCCTCTTACGGTATATCATATGTGTTAAACAATTTAAATTATTTTCTCGTAAAAAAATATTTTTGAAGTCCGTGAACAGCATAACTCAAAATCTACTTTACCGATCGTTTTGAAGTTTGATACACTATTTCTACACAAAAATCAACAGGTAATCAGGAAGAGTTTTTTTACCATTTATTTATTTATTTTTTTTTCATTTCTTAACAACAAATTCACCGAAATTTTATAGCAAAAATCGTGTTTTCCCTTCAAAATGCTGCCAAAAATAAAATAAAACAAATAAAGAAAATTCTTCCTCATTTCCTAGGGAAAAATTTCACCTTTAAAACACATTTCAATCTTTTTGTTTTATATGATGCGGTAACGAGTTATATTGTTCATCGCGTAACAACTTTTTTTTGAGGCGGCACCGGAGAAAATTTTTCAAATATACTTCGTAATTGATTCTCTAACTTATATATGAAGCATTATTCATATCTTAAAAGAAATTATGAAAATACGCATTTTTTTCAACTTTTCTACATTTTCTATTGTTTTCTAACCATTCTTTGTACGTATATTTAAAAACTAAAAATTGACTAAGATGATTAATTCGCAAGTAAATATTAGGCGAACTCTTCCGCCTTCTTAAGCGGCGCATCGTCCACTAAAGTCACTACAAATGAGCACTCCAGATGATCTATTGAGGGCGTGATCATAATTTACGCAGACGGACATCGCTAAATCAAGCCCGCTTATAATATACTAGTATGTCCTGTCGCGCCTCGCTACAACTTACCGAGACTTATTGACATATTTTATTTCATAAATAATTTTTCCTACGAAATTTTAAATGTACACTAAAAATATTTTATTTAAGTTAGTTTATTTTTTTTATTTCAATGCTTGCTGAAATCTAATATTTTTTTTTTCAATTGTCAAGTTTTTCGGCATTCCTATTTTAGAGCAAGGTACATATAGCTGCCCATTAGAAGAACATGGATTTTCTAAATTAAATCTGGCAACACTTAACTATTGGCCTTGAATTTGGAATGTCATTTACCAATTTAAAATGATTTTTGATTTGGTGATTTTTGATTTTAGCGATTTGTGGTTTTTCCCATTTTTGATTTTGGATGTTTATGTTGTTGCCGATTTTTATTTTTCATGATTTTCGATTAAATTTTGGCGATTTTTGAATTTGGCGATTCCGCCCATATTTCCACGACTACTCACATTGCTAATTAATGTAATTGTCAATAGTTTCAGGACTGTCGCTTTCATAGTATTTCATATTTTTTGTAAAACTTGTGACACGCCCACTTATCCCATCTCGTCCAATTTTTAAGGGACTGCTCACATTAATATCTGATGGAATCATGGAAAGTGCCAAGGCTTTGCCTTTTATAGTAAACCAGTTATATAAAATTATATATATACTTTGTATGGGAGGTGCTACGTCCACTTCTCCGCTCATGCCCATTTGTTGTCTAACTATCACATAAATAACTTATGGGCTCATACAAGCTCTCACTTACACAGTATGTATGGGCAGTGCCACGCCCATTTGTGTGATCCCGCCAAGGGATCCCTCTTATAGTACACCAGTTATATGATATTATGTACTACGCCCACTGCGCCGATACCGACCATTTTTTGTCAGACTGCTCACATTAATAATATATGACTCTCAGACAAATTTTCAAAGCTGTTTCTGTCATAGTAATATTGAATTATTACTTTGATCCATTTATATGATCCAGCCAATTTTCGGTATGCGTACTAACATAAATAATATAAGTGGCATCACACAAATTAGGAAAGCTCTCTCTGTCATAGTACTCAATATATACATATGCTATAAGGAACACACAAACAAACACACATTACCTCTTTATTATATTAGTATAGATATCATTTATAGATAATTCAAACTATTAATCTATAAAAAAATATACGATCTGTCATTTGATTTTATTTTTTTATTTTTGCCTCTATTATTAGCTTTTTATACAACAAAAGCAGAATTATAATAATGTTTATAAACATTATTTTGTAGCAACATATTGTATACGCTATCATTCAAATTTGCATAACATTATTTGAGTTGAAATAAAATTGTATTTAAGCATACATTTTAAGGAAAAAGAATAAAATAATAACTAAAGGTAGAAGTACACATCACACGTTTCGATGGAAGTGCTTCCTGAGTTTTCCAAACTTTTTGCGTCGTATATACGGTAAGTTTCTCGTACACAGCATGTGTTATAAACTTATTTAATTTTTCATTCTCGGCTTTTTCTTCATGCAATATTTTCTTTTTCATAGACTAATTTATGTTTATGCCCTATACCACTATGTGGTTTGGGTATAAGGGCTTTATGCTGCTCTTTGTAACTACCAAAAATACTTGACCTAGACCCATCTGTTATTGTACCGATCGATTCAGAATCACTTTCCGAGTCGATTTAGCGATGTCCGTCCGTCCGTCTGTGTGTCACGTAAACTTTTTAATCAAAGTGCAGGTCGTAAATATGAATATATTTGATGAAATTTGGTATACAAGCTTTTATCGATTATAGGAAAACGCTATTGAAATTGGTGAAATTTGGTCCATGTTCAGACCTAGTCCCCATACAAATGACCCCTATGAAATCGACATAAATTGCCGTAAGATCCAAATTATCATATCGATCTCAGTCAAATTGGGTTTGTATGTGTTAATTATATCCATTAATCAGTAGTCCAAATAAAATCCCTATAGGACAATTCTTAGTCATGAGCCCCGTATAGAGCTGCTTCCCGATCTTCACTTAAATCGATCAAAAAACAGAAATATTGCACAGATTTATCTCAAATTTGGTTTGTATATATTTTTTCAAATTTAATTAACTTTACCAAATATGGTCATTTTTGGACCTAGTCCCCATATAAATACAGCATCCGATATGAACTTTTTCATATTTGCAGCAAAAAAAAAAATTAATAACAATGCCACTCAAATTTTGTTTATGCTTATATTCTATATCGAATTAGTTGGACCGAAGAGATAGGGTTTCTAAACCATGGTATAGGGTATCGTATAGTCGGTCTAGACCGACTATAATTTTCTTACTTGTTTTTTGT